>CM046433.1:10757706-11100206 GCA_025506505.1 Flaveria sonorensis | reverse complement strand
AGACACTCCAATGTCTAGACTCGAACTGAGAATGGGATCAATTAAGGGATGCCAGTGCCAGTAGCTCCATGCCAGGAAGGTTATGACTGATAAAGGTTCCTTGAAGTTATAGTGCTTGTAGTGAGATTGAGAGCTGATGTGACTCAGGATAGGGAACATTTAAGACATGAAGAGTAAAGTAAGTAGTTAATTATAACTGGCCACAGTCATTAGAAACTTACATTACTTAACATGATCTGAACTATTAGCTGGAATGATAATGTTAGCCTTTTGTATCTTATAGCAAGCTATGGCTGGAAGAAAAGTTACTCGAGAAGGTGCTCGTGGTGGTAGGGGTAGACCAACAGTCACCAGGAACCAAGGGCAGACGGCTGAGGAGGTGCATGTGGATTCCGTTCACACTGCTAGCAAGGAAAACTCTCATCATTCTGAAGAGAGGATTACCTTGGAGTCGGTTGTTAGGGAGGCAATCGCCGAAGAGCTCCACAAGATCCTTTAGGACATCATGCCTTCGATCATGACTGAGGCCATGAAGGAGGTAACCAAGTAGTGGACGATGGAGGTAAAGAACAAAGCTAGCAAGAAAGATAGCGAAGGTACCGGGGAAGGCTCGGGGAAGGATGGGAAGGACGAGGGGGATGAAACTGATGGCGAGTTAGCTAAAGGGTGTTCGTATCGCATCTTCAGGGGGTGCAATCCTCCATCCCTGGACGACAAGAGTGGTGCTATTGCAACTCTCCAGTGGGTGTCTGAGATGGAGGCCGTGATTGAGATTAGTGAGTGTAATGCTAACCAAGCTGTGAAGTTCACAGTTCACTCATTTGTTAACGACGCTATTCATTGGTGGAACACCATCAAGCAGACTAAAGACCATCGTGAGTTCAAGAACTTGAAGTGGAATGACCTGAAAGAGATGGTGATGAGAAAGTTCTGCCCTCAGAATGAGATCGATAGGGTGGAAAGGGAATTCTTGGGTTTTAAAGTTGGAAGTATGACCCACAGGCAGTACACATCTCGCTTCAACAAGATGGCCAGGTTGGTGCCTCACCTGGTAAGTACTGAGGAGAGGAGGATGAAGTGTTATGTGCAGGGTTTGCCTTCAAAGGTCAGGACATAAGTGAAGGCAAGCAGGCCGAAGACCTTTGAGTCTTTGGTGGAGCTGAGTGGGATAGTGTATGATGATGTGGTGGCTGATGAGCCCGTTGAGGAAGCGAAGAAGAAGATTTAGTCGGGGAATGTGAAGCGGGAGAGAAATGAGAGGTCTGCTGCTCAGGCCAAAAAGATGAAGGTGGAGCCGTCCATGTTTCAGATGCAGGAAGATGGGGTATTTCTCCAAGGATTGCCCTAATCTGGTAAAGTGCTACAACTGTGGCAAGCTGGGGCACTACAGCCGAGAGTGCAAAGAGGCGAAAGTGGCTGACTCGGCTAAAGGAAAGGAGACTGAGAAGGAAAAGAAAGCCGGTGACAAGCTAAGGGCAAAGGCTAGGGCTTTCACGATGACAATAGAGGAGGCTAGAGCGGAGCCTGATGTTGTGTCATGTATGTTTCTGGTTAACAACATACTTTCTTCTGTTCTTTTTGATTCTGGTGCAAGTAAGAGTTTCATAGCTGCTACCTTTTGTGATGTGATGAATGGTAAGGCCAAAGAAATAGATCATGTGTTTGAAGTAGAAACTGCCACTAGAAAGACTACTAAGATAACTGAGGCCTTAGAGGATTGTAGCATAGAGTTGGAAGGTCATAGATTCTCCGCTAGGTTGTTTCATTATAACCCTAGGAGGATTTGACGTTGTGTTGGGTATGGACTGGTTAGCCACCTACAAGGCTAATATAGTTTGTCAGAGGAAGATGATTCAGATGAAAGCGCCTGATGGTAGCTTAGTCACGATTTACGGTGATAAAGTCTACGAAGTTCCAAAGATGATATCTATGATGAAGGCAGAAAAGTTTATGAGATGAGGGTACGGAGCATTCTTGGCATACATTAAAGATGTTAAAGCTAAAACTGTGAAGTTGACAGATGTACCCGTGGTGTGTGCCTTCCCGGATGTGTTCCCTGAGGACTTGACGGAGGTGCCGCCCGATCGGGAGATAGAGTTTCAGATTGACCTTGTGCCAGGAGCTCAGCCAATTGCTAAAGCTCCGTATCATCTGGCTCCGTTAGAGCTGAATGAATTGCTAGCCCAACTACAGGACCTTCTTGATAAAGGATTTATTAGACCGAGCATTTCTCTTTGGGGTGCTCCGGTGCTGTTCGTGAAGAAGAAGGATGGTAGCATGCGAATGTGTACAGACTACAGGGAGCTGAATAAGCTCACTGTGAAGAATAGATACCCACTACCTTGGATAGACGATCTGCTCGACCAGTTGCAAGGTGCAAGTTGGTTCTCGAGGATTGATCTTCGGTCGGGTTATCACCAGCTAAAGGTTAAGGAACAGGATATCCCAAAGACTGCGTTTCGGACACGATATGGGCATTATGAATTTCTCGTGATGTCGTTTGGTCTAACTAATGCTCCTGCAGCATTTATGGACTTGATGAATAGGGTTTGTCGACCGATGCTCGACAAATCAGTGATAGTGTTCATAGACGATATCCTGATCTACTCAAAGAATGAGGGAGACCACGCCTGTCACATCTGTGAGGTGCTGGAAACTCTAAGAAAGGAGAAGTTGTATGCGAAATTCTCCAAATGTACGTTTCTGGGTCATGTGATTAACCCGGAAGGAATCATGGTTGATCCTGCTAAAGTGGAGGAGGTGATGAAGTGGAATTCGCCTAAGACGCCATCTGAAATCCGAAGCTTTCTCTGATTGGCGGGTTATTATAGGAGATTCATTCTGGATTTTTCCAAAATTGCCTCGCCGTTGACCAAGTTGACAAGGAAGGATGTGAAGTTTGAATGGGGCAACAGTCAAGAGAATGTGTTCATGGAGTTAAAAGGAAGATTGACACAAGCTCTAGTGTTAACGCTACCAGAAGGGAATGAAGACTTGGTTGTCTATTCCGATGCTTCTTATCAAGGGTTAGGGTGCGTACTAATGCAGTGAGGAAAGGTAATAGAGTACGCATCTCGACAGTTAAAGATTCATGAAGTGAACTACCATACCCATAATTTAAAGCTGGCTGCTGTGGTATTCGCGTTAAAAATATAGAGACACTACTTATATGGTGTCAAATGTATGATTTTCACGGACCATAAAAGCTTAAAGTATTTTTTTTAGAAGAAGGATCTTAATATGAGACAGAGATGATGGTTGGAGCTCATAAAAGGCTACGACTGTGAGATTCATTATCACCCGGGTAAAGCTAAAGTGGTAGCTGATGCCCTAAGCCGGAAGGAGGACCGGGAACCAATTCAGGTGAGATCTTATCAGTTGATTGTGACTCCTGATGTGATAAAGCAAATCTGTGAAGCTCAGAAAGAAGCTCTGAAGCCCGAACATGTTAATGAAGAAAGGATGAAAGGGCAGATCGCGAACCTGGAAGAAAACACCAATGGTATAAAAACTAGATTTTTGGGCGTGTGTGGATTCCTAGTCGTGGAGGCCTACGAGAGAAAGTGTTGGACGAAGCCCACAAGACTCGCTACTCCATTCATCCGGGAACCAACAAAATGTACCAAGACCTAAAGAAGAATTATTAGTGGCTGAGAATGAAAGCCGATGTGGCAAGGTACGTAGAAAGGTGCTTGACCTGTCTCCAGGTTAAGGTTGAGCATCAGAAGCCGTACGGGAAAATCCAACCCTTAGAAATTCCCGAATAGAAGTGGGAGCATATTACTATGTATTTCATAATGAAGCTACCTCGCACAGCTAAAGGTTATGATGCCAGATGGGTCATAGTGGACAGATTGATAAAAAGTGCTCACTTTCTACCCATCCGAGAGACGTATAACTTGGAATGGCTAGCCTAGTTATTCATCAATGAGATAGTTACCTATCATGGTGTGCCGGTGTTGATTGTCTCTAACATAGATACGCAGTTTACATCCAAATTTTGGAAGAAGTTCAATGATGCGATGGGAACTAGATTTCACATCAGTACAACATACCACCCGCAGACGGATGGCCAATCCGAAAGGACTATCCAGACCTTGGAGGACATGCTTCGGGCGTGTATCATTGACTTTGGTAGGAGCTGGGATAGTCATCTACTGTTCACAGAGTTCTCATACAATAATAGCTACCATGCAAGTATTGGTATGCCCCCGTATGAGATGCTGTATGGTCAGAAGTGTAGAACCCCTATATGTTGGGGGGAGATCGGACAGAAGGAGTTGGGAAGTATCGAGGTCATCAATATGACCAATGAGAAGTTGGGCAGGATTAAAGCCTACATGAAAGCTAAAGATAGGTAGAAATCTTATGCCGACAAACGTCGAAGATCGATCGAGTTTAACGTCGGTGATAAGGTGATGTTAAAGGTGTCGCCTTGGAGAGGAATCATTCAATTTAGAAAGAGAGAAAAGTTAAGCCCTCGATTTATTGGGCCTTTCAAGATAGTAGCCCGTGTGGGGGAAGTGGCGTATAGGCTGGAACTACCAGATTCATTGAGTGGAATTCATCCTACGTTTCAGGTATCACATCTGCGTAAGTGTCTAGCAGACGAAGACGCTCATATTTCACTGGAAGATGTGGAGATTGATGAAAGACTAAACTACGTGGAACAGCCCGTAGCAATAATAGACAGGAAGGAGAAATGATTGAGGAATAAAGTAGTTCCACTCGTACGAGTACAGTGGAAGCATAGAAAGGGATTGGAGTCCACTTGGGAATCCAAAGATGAGATGAGGCAGCATTGCCCATAGTTTTTTGGTGAATAACGGGTTTCAGGGACGAAACCCAAATAAAGGGGGTGGACTTTTAACGCCCTGAATTTTTGATTGAATGCTAAGTTCTCGCGAGAGAAAAAGAGGGAGAGAGAGAGAGTTCTCGCGCGAGTGATAAAGTTCTCGCGTGGAGGTAGTTTTCACGCGATCAGATGTTCTCACGTGAGAACCGCTGCGAGGAGAGAGAGACACTATAAATAGGCCCATGCACCAAATCTTCTCCGCTTAATACGAAAAGTCCTGCTGTTGTGCTTGTGAAGAGAGAAATTGGTGCTAGGTGGTGTCTATGGTATGTATTCGTCGATATTTGATGTATTTATGCATGTATGAACCATATGTAATGATATTGCACATGATTATGTAGCTTCTGCCCGAAACACTCTCGGTTTTATGTTGTTCGTGTGCAAAAATATCATAAGGTGAGTTCTAGACCCCTTTTTTATGTGTTTTTCCATGTTTTGGGGCTAATATGCATACCTTAATGAATGTTTTGTTAAAGAATGATGATATAAACTGTTATAGCACGTTTTGGGCATTAAAGTGGTTAAAGAAGCGATAACTTGTGGATAAAGTTATGTGCAGCAGAAAAGGTATCGCGCGCGAAGCGAGTTCTCGCGCGAAATATAGTTTTTGCGGCGAACGACTACTTTTCAAAAGTACTCGCGTGAATGATGATGTTCTCGAGCGAAGGATGAGTTCTCGCGTGAAGGAGGAGTTGTCGCTTGAAGGAAAAGTTCTAGCGCGAATGTAGATGTTCTCGCGTGAAAACCTTGGTCTGTTACGTGTTATGTTACCCCCGTAAAACATGCGTTAATGATGAAATGAATGATGAACTTAATGCTAAAGAATTAAAGTACGTATATATATATATTATATTACAACAATTAAATATTAAAGAACGATGATAATTCACATGTGAAACGCTAAAGAATAGTTACCCAGTTACCCGATAAAGCACAACTGTGAAAACATTAAAGCGCACTAAAGAAGTCTTGCAAGCACTGCTAAAGGAGATATGCTTGGTGCATTCTCACATAGGAGCTACACATCGGTGTGCTCACATATGGGCTATACTTTGGGTATGCCCGTGCAGTTAAAGGAGATATGCTTGGTGCACTCTCACATAGGAGCTACACATTGGTGTGCTCACATAGGGGCTATACTTTGGGTATGCCCGTGCCATTAAAGGAGATATGCTCGGTGCATTCTCACATAGGAGCTACACATCTGTGTGCTCACATAGGGGCTATACTCCCCGCCTGCTAAAGGAGAATGACATTTGTTGTGTTCTCACCTGATAAAGGAGCTAAGCTTTGTGCTAAGCTCAAAGATAAAGTAAACGAATAGAGCTAAAGTAAATGATAAAGTGTGGGTAACGTAACGATAAAGTATATGATAAATAAAATGTGACACCCGGCATTTTCAGGTCATTTTCCGATCATTACAATCATGGTTTTCCAATCATACATTCATGCATTCAATATTGTTTACTTAAATGCGTCATTTATTGCACAAACATTCAAGAACCTTTCATGTAACGGTAATTCGAAGAATTGCCGGATTGCACACGTTTCAGTCTCTGAACGTTGGTGACTTGTCAAAATAGTTTTCAAACAATCATAATTGGTGTGAAATTATGTGTTATATGATTATGTGATTAAATGTGTAGCTTGGTTGTGAAAATTGGGAATTTTATGGTATTTATGCGTTTTTGCGCCTTTTCGGCTTTTAATGCCTAATTATTATAAATATGACTTTGAACTAGAAAAATGAATATTATTTCATGTTATTAATGTTTTTTTAATATTATATGAGAATTTGGAGGTTTTGGTGTAGAAAAAGTTCAATCGCGTAGCGTTAAAACGATTTTTATAAAAGACGGGGGCCTTTCTTGTAAAAAAAAAAGTATAAAACCCAACCCCCCAACCCTAATCACCATTTGGCCACCCCCTTACCCTTTCCCTTCAGAATTTTCGCAACAAATCAAGCACACACACAAAGCACACCTTTTTTTGATCTTGTTCTTGCATATTGGTGGTGATTTTCAACATTTCTTGCATCAAACGCGTACTAAGAATCATCATCTAAGAATATCAAGTAAGTTTTAATGTTTGATTTCATGTTCTTTGATCTTCATGATGAACATGAACCCTAGATGATCCAAACAAGTCAAAACTTGAAATTGATTGAAATTGATGATGGATTATGTGTTAGTATTCAATATAATGATGTTTGTACGGATTGGTTTTGTGAAATAGTGTTGTTTTGATCAAAACTCGAGGCTTACTTATAAAGAAAAATTTAATTTGGGGCTTTTGTAGAAATCATGTGATTTTGATGAAATTGGATTGAATAGATGGTTCTAAGATGTTAGTTGATGCTAGTGGATGAAAATTCATGTTTCGAACTTTTGATTTTAGCTTAGTTTTCGAGTACTTTCCATTATAGGAAACTTCTTGGGTAAGTTAGTTTATAGACGATGATTAATGCATGTGTGATGAGATATGATAATTGTTATATGATGTTTTGGGCATAAGAATGGATTGGGAATAATAGAATGGTGAAAAATGCTTTGTATGAACATGCTAACTATTTATGGAAACTTTTGTGACTTGATGTGTTATATGATGAATTTGATATGTGTATAACATGTTATGGTGATGTGTTAGATGTTGAATGATCATAGGAACATGTTAGGATATTTGGATGAATGTTGTGCACCATGTGTTCTTACATTTTAAATTAGAAAACTTTGGGAATGATAAAGTTTCTTGGTTATGTTAACATGTTATGGATTATTTTCGGATGTGTTACATGCATATTTGAGATGTTTGTTGTTATATGCTTTATAATCTTAAAATGGGTTACACATGTGTAACGATATCATACTTTCCAAAAATAGAAACTTTCCAAAAATAGATTTCCGGCATGAAACTTAATGTGAATCATTATTTGAGCATGACTAAACATTTTTTTACTTATTTGAGTTACCAACGGGTCATTGGGTCAGTCCGGTCAACTTTGGTAAATAAAAGTCAACTTTTGTTAAAAAGTTAAACTTGTTAAACATTTCTCGAACACGCTAACAATTACGTTGTGTGGATACAACGGGGTTCATCTTGACCATTATTTACACATACTCATGGACCTATATTTGTTAGGAAATGATTAGTTTCCAGCTTTTACACTTCATGTATTCATACGCATCTAAGGTGAGTCTTCACGGCCTCACTTTTACTTACTTTTCTTTTTGGGGGATAAGCATGCAAACTATTTTTATTTTGGTTTTGGTATTATTGGTATATCGCTTGTTACTATAGTGCAAACATTGTCACGCAAGTCCTTACACACTCTAATCGTTAATAATGGAATAGCGAGGTAATTTTGGGTAGTACTACTGGGTTTGACAAACCCCACCCATGTTAGTCACGCTAACTCGACTGGAGGTCGAACGGGTGTTTAAATGATCTAGGCACTTTCCATTGTTCTGTGATAAGACATGACGAAACTCAAAACTACTCACAAACAGTTAGCTTCGGTTCGAAACGCTAAGTAACTCGATATATAGGCTAGCTACCTATGGTATACCTTTGTTTACTTTTACCAAGAAAACATTCAAACATATTTACTGATTTAAACCTGTGAACTTACCAACCTTGTGTTGACACACTTTAGCATGTCTTCTCAGGTCGCTGGCACCTTAAGGCTAGGGTTGCGTATCTGATGTTCATGCATCATCTTTATCATTTGAAAGCAAGTTCATTTACATTTACTACTTTCATTGGGCGCCTTGTTTTGCGCATTTATTACTCATGGTTTTATAAACGTTTACGCTTCCGCATTGATTACATTGAAAACTGTATTTTACTCTGATTTATGGTCAAATGCTTATTTTGAAAACGCATATAGTGTCGTTTGTTATGACTGTGTCTAATATCCTGGTTTGTCACGCTCCTCGCGGTAGAACCCCGCTAGTGGATTTATGGAAACTTTGTATGAACATGCTAACTATTTATGAAAACTTTTATGACTCCATGTGTTATATGATGAATTTGATATGTGTAGAACATGTTATGGTGATGTGTTAGATGTTGAATGATCATAGGAACATGTTAGGATATTTGGATGAATGTTGTGCACCATGTGTTCTTACATTTTAAATTAGAAAACTTTGGGAATGATAAAGTTTCTTGGTTATTTTAACATGTCATGGAGTATTGTCGGATGTGTTACATGCATATTTGAGATATTTGTTGTTATATGCTTTATAATCTTAAAATGGGTTACACATGTGTAACGATATCATACTTTCCAAAAATAGAAACTTTCCAAAAATAGATTTCCGGCATGAAACTTAATGTGAATCATTATTTGAGCATGACTAAACATTTTTTTTACTCATTTGAGTCACCAAAGGGTCATTGGGTCAGTCCGGTCAACTTTGGTTAATAAAAGTCAACTTTTGTCAAAAAGTTAAACTTGTCAAACATTTCTCGGACACGCTAACAATTACGTTGTTTGGATACAACGGGGTTCATCTTGACCATTATGTACACATACTCATGGACCTATATTTGTTAGGAAATGATTAGCTTTCATCTTTTACACTTCATGTATTCATACGCATCTAAGGTGAGTTTTCACGGCCCCACTTTTACTTACTTTTCTTTTTGGGGGAGAAGCATGCAAACTATTTTTATCTGGTTTTGGTATTATTGGTATATCGCTTGTTACTGTAGTGCAAACATTATCACGCAAGTCCTTACACACTCGAACCATTAATAATGGAATAGCGAGGTAATTTTGGGTAGTACTACTGGGTTTGACAAACCCCACCCGTGTTAGTCGCGCTAACTCGACTGGAGGTCGAAAGGGTGTTTAATTGACGTAGACACTTTCTATTGTTCTGTGATAAGACATGGCGGAAGGCAAAACAACTCACAAATAGTCAGCTTCGGATCGAAACGCTAAGTAACTTGATATATAGGCTAGCTACCTATGGTATACCTTTGTTTACTTTTACCAAGAAAACACTCAAACATATTTACTGATTTAAACCTGTGAACTCACCAACCTTGTGTTGACACACTTTAACATGTCTTCTCAAGTCGCTGGCACACTTAAGGCTAGGATTGCATATATGAGGTTCATGCATCATCTTTACCATTTGAAAGCAATTTTATTTACATTTACTACTTTCATTGGGCACCTTGTTTTGCGTATTTATTAATCATGGTTTTATAAACGTTAACGCTTCCGTATTGATTACATTGAAAACTGTATTTTACTCTGATTTATGGTCAAATGCTTATTTTGAAAACGCATATAGTGACTTTTGATATGACTGTGTCTGAGATCCTGGTTTGTCACGCGCCTTGTGGTAGAACCCCGCTGGTGGATTTATGGAAACTTCGTATGAACATGCTAACTATTATGGAAACTTTTATGACTCCATGTGTTATATGATGAATTTGATATATGTAGAACATGTTATGGTGATGTATTTGATGTTGAATGATCATAGGAACATGTTAGGAGATTTGGATGAATGTTGTGCACCATGTGTTCTTACATTTTAAATTAGGAAACTTTGGGAATGATAAAGTTTCTAGGTTATGTTAACATGTTATGGATTATTGTCGGATGTGTTACATGCATATTTGAGATGCTTGTTGTGATATGCTTTATAATCTGGAAATGGGTTACACATGTGTAACGATATCATACTTTCCAAAACTAGATTTCCGACATGAAACTTAATGTGAATCATTATTTGAGCATGACTAAACATTTTTTTTACTTATTTGAGTCACCAACGGATCATTGGGTCAGTCCGGTCAACTTTGGTAAATAAAAGTCAACTTTTGTCAAAAAGTTAAACTTGTCAAACATTTCTCGGTCACGCTAATAAGTACGTTGTTTGGATACAATGGGGTTCATCTTGACCATTATGTACACATACTCATGGACCTATATTTGTTAGGAAATGATTAGCTTCCAGCTTTTACACTTCATGTATTCATACGCATCTAAGGTGAGCCTTCACGGCCCCACTTTTACTTACTTTTCTTTTTGGGGGAGAAGCATGAAAACTATTTTTATCTGGTTTTGATATTATTGGTATATCGCTTGTTACTGTAGTGCAAACATTATCACGCAAGTCCTTACACACTCGAACCGTTAATAATGGAACAGCGAGGTAATTTTGGGTAGTACTACTGGGTTTGACAAACCCCACCCATGTTAGTCGCGCTAACTCGAATGGAGGTCGAATGGGTGTTTAATTGACCTAGATACTTTCTATTGTTCTGTGATAAGACATGGCGGAAGGCAAAACAACTCAAAAACAGTCAGCTTCGGTTCGAAACGCTAAGTAACTCGATATATAGGCTAGCTACCTATGGTATACCTTTGTTTACTTTTACCAAGAAAACACTCAAACATATTTACTGATTTAAACCTATGAACTCACCAACCTTGTGTTGACACACTTTAGCATGTCTTCTCAGGTCACTGGCACGCTTAAGGTTAGTGTTGCATATCTGAGGTTCATGTATCATCTTTATCATTTGAAAGCAAGTTCATTTACATTTACTACTTTCATTGGGCGCCTTGTTTTACGCTTTTATTACTCATGGTTTTATAAACGTTTAAGCAGGACCGGTAAGGGTACTTAAGATTGCAATTAGCTTCACAAGAGGAGAGAACTTAAATCACTTAACCACTCAAATAGGAAACTGGTAACTTTACTGATGATACAAAACAACACAAGTAATGTTAGAGAGACAAAATTATAAGAACAAGAACAAAATCACAAGAACACAAGATTAATTTTTCAAGGAAGTTGTATATTGATTCTCTAGTTCTATTACAAGTGTTTGCAAGTATATCTAATTACAAGAACCAGAGACTATTTATACTACAACCCACAACTGTCAATATACAAAAATACAGTTGGAATTTTGACTAATCTAGACAACAAGATCAATCTACAGTCAAAAGGCAGATTCCCTTTTGACTAGTGACTATGACATGCCATAGCTCACTGACTTAATCTAATACAGACAAGTCAACAGGTACAAAAGTGGGAAGTTACAGTCAAAGACTTTTTCTACTGTTTGATAAAGTATGGAAGTTTCACCAACTAATGTTAGCAGGTGAGTCTTCAGAGCAGCAGCGGAAAGTACATAAGCTTTATCAAAAAGTAGTTCAGAGAAAGCATCTTTACTCTGTCTTCGGAAGAAATCTGTCTTTACAGCAAAATGGCTTCGGAAGACTTTGTCTGTTGAAGCTTCGAAAGACTTCATCTTTGGCTTCGGAAGAAATGAGTCTTTGGCTTCGGAAGATTTCACACTTGTAATAATTTTCTGATGAGTGTGAAACTTCCGAAGTAACTTCTTCTGAACTGTTGGCTTCTGAAGATTTTACACTTAGACTTATTTGTGAGTGTAAAACTTCCAAAGCTAGTTCATCTTTGTTCCTTAGTGCATGCAGGAAGACTTGGTTGTTTTGGTATACTTTGGTTCCTTTAATCTTCAGATGTTCCTTACAAACTCCCCCTAGGCTGATGCTACCAAAACATAGAAGTTCTTTAGATTTTGATATTCCATATCAGGATCTTCAGCAGACCTTTCTTCATCATCAGATCTGGATCCTTTAGGCTTACATAGAACCTTCTTATGTCATAAAGATCATGCAGAGGAAGTTCAAGCATGTCATTTGTGAAGTAGACATGCTGTTCTCTCTGATCTCTTGTGACATACCATCTGTCTGGATTTTCAGCATAAGTCCAGGACAGAATTTGTCTTCCAACAGCAAGAGGCTCTACTATGATTGGAGTTTGTTGAGAGACCTCTTCATGCACTTCCTCAGGATGCTCTAACTCATCCTGAGGTTAGGAGGTGGATGCCTTTCTTCTCTTTTTCTTTGAAGCAGATCTTCTTCTGCCCATCTTTTTTCTCCTCCCTGATTTCTTCAACTGAGAGGACTGGTCTTGAGTACCAGTTGGTTCTGTTGTGTCTCTTTCAGTTGGGTTCTCCTCTCTCACAGGTTCAGAAGGAGAGAGAGGAGGACCATGCTATGGGTCAGAAGATGAAGTTGGCTCAGATGCAGCTCCAGGTTCAGGTTGTGTTGTCTCAGTAGGTTCAACCTTCACCTCAACTTTAGGTTGAGCTGGACTTGATGGAGAATGAAAGTCCACCAGCTCTCTCCTTTTTATCTTCTGCTTGATCACCCTAATATGCTCATCCATTGTAGATAGAGACATAGGACCAAGCCTCCTTCCGAAGAACCCATACAGCTTCAAGAAGCTCATCATCCTTTGTCTATCAGCAGACTTCTTTTAGCTTTTGAGGATGATGGCTCTTGATTTTACAGCTTCTTCCCTTAATCTCTTCCTAGCAGCTTTCTTTTCTCATTTAGCTTGTTCTTCCAGCTGCTTGTTTTATTCAAACTTTATGTACTCATGTGATAAGGGAAGAAGTGTAGGTGCCTGATAGAGACCTGTTGGACTCAGGTAGTTGATCATCTTTAGTCTTTCTTCTTCATTAGCTACCTGAGGTTGTTCAGTTGCCACAGTCTCTGGCTCAGGACTTTCTTGAACTGGAGAGAGGACAGGAACTTCTTTATAGAGTCTTTTCAGCCTCCTTTGTTCTTTGACTTTGAGGAGCAGTTTTGCATCCTCTGCCTCCCTCCTCTCTTTTGACAACTTAGTGTCAGCCAGTTCATTCAGCTCCTCTAAGGGGAGAGAGATGAGTTCATTAACATTGTAGTTTCTGGTTCCCAGGTAGTTTAACCTGGCTGCCCTCAATTTATCTTCTTGAGTGTTTGGCCTGGGGGCAGCCCGGATTGCAGCTTCCATAAACCTTGGGGAACCACTTGAACTCTCTCCCTTAAGCTTCCTCTTCCTCTCTCTCTCTTCTCCTCCTCTATCTCCTCAAGAGTTAACTTCCTTTTTCCTTTGTCAACCACAGGCCTTGGTGACTCAGGGAGGAGAGAGCTTTGGCCTTCATTGCTTGATTCAGCTATCAAACTCTGGCTAGAGAGAGGTTGTGAAGCACCATCACCAGCTGGTGCCTCACTGAGGGTAAAGGGTGCAGAAGAAGATCCTGTCTCAAGGTTCGCAGGCTCAACCTCTAGGCCTTCAGTCAAGGATTTCCCTTTGAAGTTAATCTTAGGGTCCACCTCAACTTCCAGTTGACCAAAGGCCTCACCTACTAGCCTCTGTCTATATAGTCTTGATCTCCATTTGAATTCTTCTAACACCCTGTCTTGTATCCGATCAGCCAATTTGGCAGCTTGTCTGTTGTTGCTAGGGTTGACAAGTGGCAGATCCACCAGATATGTACTCTCATAGAGCCTCAGGTGTGAAATGTTAAAAATTTCTAGTTGACCTTACGCTCTAGAGATTACAAGAGCTCTCCTGTTGCTGTCATACCCCCAACCCATGATTGGATTCTCAGAAGGGGCAGACATTGCTCTTGAGATTCCCTCCTTAAACAGATGTTGAAAAAGCAAGTCTAGATCTTTTACTTGAGGAGGTTGCTGAGTGTGGACAACTGCAAGAGAGGGTGGTGATTCCTCTATGTCCACACTCTGGGAAGAACTCACAGGTTCTGTGTTTGTCAGGATTTCCTCCCTTTTTTTGGTAGCATCACCCTCTTGCATAGGTGAGCTGGGAGATTGATCCATAACAATCACATGTTCTTGTGGGCTTGGTTGAGTTGTCCTCATTCGTCTCTCAGCTAACTGGCCCTTGAGATCGGTGATCTCAAGTTGCTAGTCATTGATCCTTTTCAGCAAGAAAGTCACTTGAGACTCCAAGTGACTTATCTTTGAAATCAAGTAAGTGCATGTATTTGACAGTAGGTGCACCCTTTATTTTAGACTCCCCTCATCTTCAGATGAAGAATCATTAGGGGATGAGAGAATTGGACCTAAGCCTTCTTCTTCACCACCAGCATATGGTTCTTGGCTACTGGATTTCCCTTGCCGCATGACAACTTCCAGGGAAGTGTCAATAGGCTGGGTTGCCATGGTCGAGGTCCTAGTTATGTAATCACTTGTAAAAGTGAGAGCCTTTTCCATATGGGTTTCCTGAACAAGTTCAGGAAGATCCACCTCAGTGGGGGGTTACTGATGTGGGCTAGAAGTGGGAGAAGCAGGAGTACTCATCTCTCCTAGAGTGTGGGAAGAGAGGAGAGATTCATGGTACTCACTAAATCCTAAATCTTCATCAGAGTAAAAGTCAAGGCTGGAAATGGGTCGGTTAAGGTCTAGAGGTTGGGGATGGTAGCTGTCCCCAGAAGGTTGATCACTTGAGTGTTGAGACTTAGAGTGATGGCTTAAGTATGTTTATTGGGTTGTGAGCTCATCAGGCTGAGTATGAGGAACCTCAGCACTGATTATTTCAAGGATGGGAGTGGTATGCTCCTCAGGGGAGATAGGAGCTTGAGATTCCACTTCCTCCTGTATGGGTTGTGATATATGTGCCTGCACATGCTCAGTAGCAAGTGCAGGGGTTCGTTTGCACTTTCTTGTGTAGGTGATGGTGATGGTAGGCTGTGTTTGAGGTGGTTAAGAGGTGGAGGGTGTGGGATCAACACTAGCTGGTGCTGCTAGGTCGTCACCCTAAGTAATGAGCTCAAACATTTTTGGGACAAGGGTTGTTTCTACCCTTGAGAAGCCAACAGTTGGCTTCTTTAAGATTTTGAAAATATCGGGCCTCATTTGTCCCAATTTAAGAATATTACATGTCCCCCTCAACTGTGGGCCTAATTCACAGTTGAGAATGTGTTGAACATACCTGGGGAACATGTAATACTCTAAGGAGTCCAAGTTAGCAAGCAAGTTTGTATAAAAAAATTCAGAGTACCTTAACTTGACTCCCTGTACCATCCCATGGACTATGAAGGAGAGGTCTTCTGGAACTTGATCCCATCCCTCATGTTTGTTAGATAAACTGTATATGATGACATGGAGGAGGTATTTCTACTAGGAAGAGACCTTCCCCTTCCTGAAGGTTTTGACTGAGAAGTCACCTTTATAGCCCATCTGCTGGAAGAATGGTTGACAACTTCTTTTGGGAAGGACAGTTCACCTGCTTCATCATCCAGCTGCAAATAAGTATTTATAATGACCGGAGTGATAAAAACGGTCCTCCCCTGTACTGTAGCAGCCAGTGCCCTCTCCCCATCCATGGTGACCTCTTGACAGGTCCGCCATAATTCAAGCAACTGATCCTCATAGAGAGGAGGATCGATTGTAAGGGAGGTGAGGTAGTGAGACGAAGAAAGGTACCTACACATGTCGGAGAAACTTGGATCCTTCTCAGAGTGCAACAGGGCAACTTGATTGTGTTGCCTGTGTAGGTGCATGGAGAAGTTTGGTTCATTTCGACAATTGATGTTGGCCATTTTGATGAAGCTTATCAGTGAAGATAGGAAGAAGAAGGTGAATTTTGGGAGAATTTAGGTTAAAGATTTATGAGAGTAGAGAGATGAAGTGGAACCGTTGAGAAGATATATGCTGTGGATTTGAGTCAAAGTTAAGACAAAAAGATAAACTTTAAAATCCGTAAGTGGGTCCTACTTCTAAAAAAGCGCCCAAAGAGTTCGTTTTCTTGGAAGTTGCAAATCTTCAGAAGGTGTTTTTGATTCGGAAGCTTTTCAGCAAACCTTTCGAAGGCAATTTTGCTTCAGAAGATATTTCAAAGAGTTGTGAAAATTTGGCTTCGGAAGAAATATACTTAAAGAAATTTCTTTCGACGTATATTTTGCTTCGGAAGAACTAAGTCTGAGAAAATTATTATCCTTGGATAATAAATCTTCCGAGACTTAATTGCATTCGGAAGACATTTGTTTTTTTTTTGAATGCATTTAAGTGCTTATAAGCATATTTAAGCTTCGGAAGATATTCCAAGAATTTCTTCCGAAGGTAAACTCTGATAAGTAGTTAAATGATTTAAATGCATAAATTTCTTCCGAAGGCAATTTGAATTCTGCCGAGACAATATAATAAATTTTCACAAATATAAGGAATATCATTTGAAATTTAATTTACTTCCAAAGAGAACTGGACTTATGAAGGTGATCTAATAAACAACTTAGGACATATAATTTTAAGAAATAAGGTTGATTAAGTGTTTAAAGAAAATCTATTCAAAGTTAATCATCCAAATAACTAATATAAGATATTTAAATCTCTGTTCATCAAAGGCTTTGGTGAACAGATCAACATATTGTTCATTTGTGTTAACTTTGATTAGTTTGATGAATCCTTTTTTAAAATTATCTTTAATCAGATGATACCTGATGTTGATGTGCTTGGTCCTTGAGTGCTGCATAGGATTCTCTTTAATAGAAATGACACTGTTGTTGTCTATATGGATAGGAGTCTCCTTAAATTAAACCCATAGTCTAGCATCTGATTCTGAATCCATAGTACTTGAGCACAGCAGGTTGCAGCAGCAATGTATTCAGCTTCAGCAGTTGATGCAGACGCATAGGATTGCTTCTTGTATTGCCAAGAGACTATCCTTCCACCAAAAAATTGACATCCCCCAGATGTAGACTTTGCAGTCATGTTGCAGCCACCATAGTCATTATCTGTATAAGCATACAGATTAAAGTCTAAATTCTTTGGATACCAAAGGCCGAGTTTAGGGGCACCTTTGAGGTATCTGAGAATTATTTTAACAGTAACTAGGTGTGACATCTTGGAGTTGGCTTGATATCTTGCACATATACATGTGGCAAACATGATATCAGGCTGGCTAGCAGTAAGGTACATAAGAGACCCAATCATAGCTCTGTAGAGATGTTCATCAACACACTCCCCCTCAAGATCAGGACCAAGAGAGTGGTTTCTGGCTATGGGTGTCTTTGCAACCTTACAATCAGTCATCTTGAATCTTGTAAGTATGTCTTGTACATATTTTGACTGACTAATGAAGATGCTATTTTCAACCTGCTTCACTTGAATTCCTAGAAAGAAGTTGAGTTCCCCCATGACACTCATTTCAAATCTATTCTTCATCAGCATTTCAAAGTCTTTGCAGAGCTTTGAATTAGTTGAACCAAAGATAATGTCATCTACATATATCTGAACTAGCATTATGTCATTTCCTATTTCTTTGATGAAGAGAGTCCCATCAATAGTATCTCTTTTGTATCCATGTTGACAAAGATACTTTGATAGTGTCTCATACCACTTTCTTGGAGCTTGATGCAGCCCATATAGAGCTTTATCAAGCTTGCAGACATAATCAGGATGATCTGGGTCTGCAAAGCCAGGTGGTTGTTTGACATAAACTTCTTCATCTATCACCCCATAGAGGATGGCAAACTTTACATCAAGCTGATAGACCTTGAAATCCTTGGATGCAGCGTAGGCCAGGAATATTCTTACAGCTTCAAGTCTTGCTACAGGAGCAAAGACATCTGTGTAATCAATTCTTTCTTCTTGTGTGTATCCTTGGACAACCTGTCTAGCCTTGTTCTTGATGACAATTCCTCTATTATCCCTCTTGTTCCTAAAAACCCATTTGGTTCCTATGATAGTCTTCCCTTGAGGAAGAGGACATATGTTCTAAACCTTTTGTCTTCTGATTTGAAGTAGCTCTTCTTGCATAGCTTCAACCCAGCTTCAATCCTTTAGAGCCTCATCAACTTTCTTTGGCTTAATCTGGGACAAGAAACAAGAGTGCAGACAAACATTTTGATCATGGGTTTGTCCTCTTGTTCTCACCCCAATGTCAATATTTCTAATGATGTTTGTGGTGGGGTGTGACTTGTGGATCCTTAGTTAAGGGAGCACAACAAGTTGGTTAGACAGATCTAGATTGGAGAAATTTAGATCTGGCAAAGAAGTGTCAACCCACCACATCAGCACATTTATCAAGTGAGACTTGATCTAATGAATATGTGACATCATTTATGTTGTCCTCTATGGAGTGGTTACCAGCATCAAGAAATTCTTGATCACTGTCACCACCTCTATTTCCTCCTGCATATGAAGTTTCTTCTCTTGAGTTTTGAACCTTTGAGCTGGAATTTGAAGGTACCTCAGATGTATCAGTTGAATTTGACAAGTTTGTGCTGATAGGATCTTCATTTGCAGGGTTAGTCACCAAAAGAGCTAAAGTCGTAATCTTGCTTGGTCTTCTCAGCTCAAATCTTAGGTCAGGATCTCCTGTTGATATATTATTTGTAGATCCTGAAACATTCTCACAAGACTTGTTAAAACAGTTGGTAACTAAATCAAGATCAAATAGCCAATCTGGACCAGAACCTTTCACACTTCGAGTGTGCTCATTGAAGGTCATATTGGTTGACTCCTCAACTACTCTAGTTCTGAGATTGTATACTCTATAAGCCTTAGCTTAGGAAGAATATCTAATAAAGTGTCCATCATCTGACTTCTCATCAAATTTGGCTACTTGATCTTTGGTATTCAAGATGGTGTAAGGACATCCAAATGACCTGAGAAAACCAATAAATGGTCTCCTTTTGTGCCACAGCTCATAAGGAGTCTTGCCATGAGTCTTAACTACCAAAACTCTATTATGCACATAGCAGGTTATGTTAACAGCCTCTTCCCAGAAGGTGATGGGCAGTTTAGAGTCAGACAACATGGTTCTTGTAGCTTCAATAAGTGTCCTATTTCTCCTCTCAGCAACACCATTTTGCTGAGGAGTCCTGGGAGCACTATATTGTCTTGTAATACCCTTTTCATCATAAAATGTATCAAGGATTTGGTTATTAAATTCTGTTCCTTGATCACATCTTATGGTTTTGACCTTGTGATAAGATTGATTCTCAATTTTCAGAATGAAATTCTTCAAGATCTCAGGGGTCTCATCCTTAGTTCTAAGGAAAAAGACCCAAGTGAATATTGTGAAATCATCTATGATCACTAAACAGTAAGAGGTCCTTCCTAAACTCATTACACTGGTGGGGCCAAACAAGTCCATATGTAATAGGTGTAGGGGAGTAGTGATGGAGTTTATTTCCTTTGGTTTGTGAGACACTTTGTGTTGCTTCCCTTTCAGGCATGCAACACAGTGGTCATCACTTGTAAACTCTTTCTTTGGCATTCCAGTTACCAAATCATTCTTAATCAATTTATTTATGTTTTTAAAGTTTACATGGCACATTCTTTTATGCCAAAGGAAAGACTCATCATTATGTGCTTTAGACAGAAAACAAGAAACTTCTCCTGAGGGAGATGTTTCATGTAAATCCATCTTGTACATGTTCCCTCTCCTGGGGGCTCTAAGCAGGATATGTTCTTGAGGAATGGCCACCCCGAGCTTGAGAATGATGCACTCATGCTCAGTGAAGAGCATATGGTGTTTCTGATCACAAAATTAGGATACACTCAGAAGATTGTATCCAAGCTCTTTGATAAAGTTTACCTTTTCAATGCTGAGATTACCATTTGTGACCCTGCCCCTTCCAGAAATGTAATTACCAGAATCCCCTCCAAAAGCAACTGGTCCTCCATCAATTTTCTCAAAATTTTGAAGCAGAGAACCATTGCCAGTCATGTGCCTAGAACAACCACTATCAATAATCCAAACGTTCTTCTTGGTCTTTAGTTGTTCCGGCACAAAAGAAGGCGATTAGTTACACTTAGAAACCCAATCCTCATTGGTCTTGGGCTTGTCAAAATGAGTTGAAGACAATGCAATAGTAAGTGATCCTATATTCAAGCTTTGAGGATCATTTGTTGTTATTGATGAAGAACTTTTAGTCACATGGTCTTCCTTCATCTTCCACATCACCTTTGGAAGATTGGGCCTGACCTTCAAAGCTTCGGAAGTTTTGACAACTTCAGAAGTCTTGGAGACTAGACCTTCGGAAGATCTAACATTTACTGCTGCAAGCATCAGTACTTCGGAAGCATTCCTTTCTTCCAAGACCAACTTTTCTCCTAAAGGCAATTTTTCACTTGTCTTTTTCTTCATTTTGGAGCTCCCGAAGGAAACAGATTTTACTTCCAAAGCTCTTGGTTCCTTCTTCTTCTCAGAAATGTTTTTTTTGGTCATGTGGATGGTACTCTTGGGATTGTACTTGCAATCCTTAGCCATATGAGAAGTACTACCACACATAACACAGTTGAGTTCCTTCTTTCTAAGAGTCTTCTTTTGAAAGCAAGACTGAGTTTGATCACTTTCCTTCTCCACCTTCATCTTTGCAGATGAAGCAACATGCTTCTTAGGGAGAGACTTGCTTTTGGAGCTGGATGGTTCAGGCTGTGTAGCAGTGGTACACAGCTGGTCAGTCTTCTTCTACTTGCTGGAATGATTTGGAACTAAACTAGAACTCTTGGCACTAGAGTTCATAGTTGAGTTTTCAGTCTTTACCACTTCAAAACCTGCAGAAATGAATACTTGTTTCTGCTTTGAGTCAAAAGTGGCCTTGATTTCTTGAGCCTTCTTTGATCTTCTCTTCGCTCTTCTAATCAAGTTCTTTCTCTTTGATTTGGTCATTCCAGGCTCTTTCCTCTCCTCAGGAGAATAGTGACCCTTCTTAGGATAACCTTCTTCATTCTTCTCTAAGTCATCCTTCACTATCTCCTCTTCATCCTCTTTAACAATGGGGTCTATGAGGGGAAGCTCATCTTCACAAGTTCCACACCTTGGAGATCTTACAGACAATAGAGTGTGTGGTGGAGCTATCTTAGTAGATCCCAGTCCCTGCTTATTCTGATAACAAACTTTTGCATGTAGGGATGAGGATATTATGTTCTTGAAGGTCTCTTCTTCAAGAACACATTTTTCTGCCCTGGCTTTGCTGATCACAACCTCAGCCTGGCATTCAGTTAACTTTTAGATGAGATCTTTGATTTGAGTCCTGTAGTTTGTGTGCTCATGTTTAAGAGTTGAAATGGTTTTCTCTAGATCTTCTATCTTAAGTTTATAATCATTTTCAGCTCTTTTAAAGTCAGCTTTTAAGATGTTTAAGGACTCAAGATCAGATCTCATCTCTAAGTTATAGGACCTGTATCTATTAACTTTAGCAATGCATTCAGGAGTGCAAAGATGTTCCAATACCTTGGCTTCATCATGATCTGCCATTAGTGCTTGGTTTGGAGAAGCATCCTCAACCTGAAAGCTCCAGTCAAAGCCTCCTTATTCAACAGCTACTGCAGCTTGCTGTCTTGGCTTCTCATTCTGGTGAGCTCCCTCAGTGTAGTTTGGCCTGGATTGTGCTTGGCCACCATTTGACTTTGGTGCCTTGCACTCCCTGGCAAAGTGTCCCATCTGGTTACAATTGTAACACTTTACCTTGCTTTTGTCCAGCCCAAACTTTCCACTGGCTGCATTGCTGGAAAACCTTCTCCCAGTCCTCTTGTAGAACTTCTGGGCTCTATGAGTGAGTAGAGCCATCTGCTGGACTATTTCCATATATTCCAGATCATCTGGATGGATATAGTCCAGGTCTTCAAAGGTGAAGAGAAAGTTGCATGAACTTTCATCATAAGACACAAAAGCTTGTGAAGAACTTGTCTCCTAGAATGGGCTTCCAGGGATGTAGCCTTCCCTTGGTGTCTCTGGAAAGGTGATGAAAGGACCCTTTTATGATTTGTCAGGGTAGCAGATGAGATGGTGTTGTGGTTCTCTGCTATCCCTTTCAACCACATGGAGGGCTGAACTCTGATGAGTGTTGGAGCTACCAGATGAGTTTTGCATGTTCATCTCCATCTGGTATCCACTGAGTATTCCATATAACTCAGTGAGGGTAAGATTCTTGAGGTTTTTAGTCCTCTTAATGACCACACAGTAGTGTGTCCATTGTCTGGGAAGAGAGGACATTAACTTCCTAACAATATCTCTATTCTTAATGGTTACTCCAACATCAGCTAGAGTATCCACAATCTTAACATACCTGAAGTATTGTTGAGTCATGGTTTCACCTGTCTTGAAGGTGAAATTTTCAAACTGCTGCTTCAAGAGGTCCTTCTTCGTTTTCATTAGCTTCATTGGACCCCTCATACATCAGCTTCAGTGTATCCCATAGCTGTTTGGTGGTCTTGCACTTCTTGAAACCTCTGTAGATGGAGTTAGGAAGAGCAGTTTGAAGGGCTGTCATGGCTTTCTGATCAATATCAATTTTCTTCCAATCTTCTTTAGAAAATTCATCCCTTTCTTTTGGTATCATACCACCACCAGCAGCAGAAGTGATGCATGGTACATAAGGTCCATTGACAACAGACTCCCACATCTTGGAATCTTGAGACTTGATGAAGCCTTCCATTCTTTGGCACCAAGTATCAAAATCCTCAGGAGTGATCAGTGGGAACTTTGTCATAGTTCCAGTTTCCATATCAGCCTTTGAGATAGCTGCCATTTGAAAGGTTAAGTGACGTGTGAAACTAAGAGGATTTAAGATGGTGAGATCTTACAATCAAGAGCCTTGAATGCTCTGATACCAATTGCAGGACCGATAAGGGTACTTAAGATTGCAATTAGCTTCACAAGAGGAGAGAACTTAAATCACTTAACCATTTAAAGAGGAAACTGGTAACTTTACTGATGATACAAAAAAACACAAGTAATGTTAAAGAGAGAGAACTATAAGAACAAGAACAAAGTCACAAGAACACAAGATTAATTTTTCAAGGAAGTTGTATATTGATTCTCTAGTTCTATTACAAGTGTTTGCAAGTATATCTAATTACAAGAACCGAAGACTATTTATACTACAACCTACAACCATCAATATACAAAAAGACAGTTGGAATTTTGACTAATCTAGACGACAAGATCAATCTACAGTCAAAAGGCTGATTGCCTTTTGACTAGTGACGATGACATGCCATAGCTCAACGACTTAATCTAATACAAACAAGTCAACAGGTACAAAAGTGGGAAGTTATAGTCAAAGACTTTTTCTACTGTTTGATAAAGTATAAAAGTTTCACCAACTAATGTTAGCAGGTGAGTCTTCAGAGCAGCAGCGGAAAGTACATCAGCTTTATCAAACAGTAGCTTAGAGAAAGCATCTTTTCTCTGTCTTCGGAAGAAATTTGTCTTCACAGCAAAATGGCTTCGGAAGACTTTGTCTTTTGAAGCTTCGGAAGAAATGAGTCTTTGGCTTTGGAAGATTTCACACTTGTAATAATTTTCTGATGAGTGTGAAACTTCTGAAGTAACTTCTTCTGAACTGTTGGCTTCAGAAGATTTTATACTTAGACTTATTTGTGAGTGTAAAACTTCCGAAACTAGTTCATCTTTGTTCCTTAGTGCATGCAGGAAGACTTGGTTGTTTTGGTATACTTTGGTTGCATCTGCCTTTAATCTTCAGATGTTCCTTACAGTTTATGCTTCCGCATTGATTACATTGAAAACTGTATTTTACTCTGATTTATGGTCAAATGCTTATTTTGAAAACGCATATAGTGTCATTTGATATGACTGTGTCTGAGATCCTGGTTTGTCACACGCCTTGCGGTAGAACCCCGCTGGTGGATTTTGAGAGTGTGACAGATTGGTATCAGAGCCACAGGTTATAGAGAACTAGAATTGCATTTGCATCTAGACTATAGCCTTAGACACACAATACCATTGCCCATATTCTTTTTAGTTTATTATTTTTCAAGCATACATATCATTTCACGTACATATAACGATATTGGATGTCCACATCATCATCTACCCCGCTTATGTCACTAGCATCACCCCCAATCAACGAGGAGACTAAGGTTCTTGCTCTCATACCTTTTTCATCTACACTAATAGCCTCACCATCGAAGCCGAATAAGCATCGGCTGGAGCCTGTTAATAACTTAAATAACATGGAGTGTAATTCAATGTTCAAGTCAGGGGAGATACATAACGCTGGAAATGTTCAATGTGATTGCCAGCTGAATTCAGGAAGAGCACGTACCCCTTCTCCTTACTGTTGACATAACTGATTGTACTCCTACATCATCACTTATACCTCATCCGACTAAGCGGTCATTTGCCACCCTTGTGGCAAGGTTAGATCAAAAGATTCATAATGTATGCGAAGCACCAGGTGAGATCACTGAGATACCGGAGCATCAGACCACCATTAGTGAATATGTGGAAACACTCAAGGAAGGCTTAGTGGAGATTGGCCAAAAACATAATACTTTTGTTGATGTATTCGAGGAAAAACAAACAAGCACAATTCCCTAGATGGCATAGTAGAAGGAGCATTCGAGGCTACACTACAAGATATGCAGCAAAGACTAGTACTATAAAATTTGAGAGTAGCTAGGATAGAAGCCTAAGCTGTAGTTGCTACAGCATTTGAGGAATATTTGGAGGAGGAGTACTATACTCAGAAAGAAGAGTAGAAGCTAGAAAAGGAATTTTGGAACATTAAGATGGTAGGGGTCAGATATTGAAGAATATACAACCCATTTTCATGAGTTGGTTGCTTTATGTAATGGTAACTCCAACCTACAAACGTAATGAGAAGTCAATTGACGGGATAGCACCTCAGATTTAGGCAAGGGTCATTGTTGTTGATCCTATAACCATTCAGCACGCTATGAAGTTATCTTACAAACTCATTGACTTGGTTATGGCATAGAGCACTCTAGCTAGGCGTGACATTGTTGATGGTTCATTTGATAGCAAACAGTAATTGGATGGCATGTAGAGTAAGTCATTCACCATCATGGCTAGTGTGATCATTATTGTTGCCAAAGATGTGGTGGGATGGACCTTGTAGCCAAAGACTTTAAGGGAGAGTCAACGATAAATCAACAACAAACCCTAGTAGCAATACAAGCTAAAGCATCATAGGGTTGCTCTGAATGGAACAAAGATAGGCAAATCAAGTTAGATTACCCTCAATTGAAGAATGACAATAAGGTCAGCAACAATGGAAACTAACGATGGATAGAGTATCAAGGGTCGAGCCTTCGAATTAAGTCTGGCAAGGCAAGAAACAACCAGAATGTGGTTACCATTTAGCAAACTTCTAGATGTAGCTTCAACTCAAATGGAACCTAGTCACACTATACGATTAGCTGATGGTAAACTAATTAAAGCAACTCACATTCTAAAAGGATATACATTGGATTATCCTGACATAAGACAGATATAGATCTTTGTGTACAAGTTCGTAGTGGAGAAGTCTTATATGTCAAGGGTGACAAGAGTGTTGCGGTCTCAGACATTATTTCTTATGTGAAGGCCAGAAGTACTTATGCAAGGGTCATATTACTATTTTAGCTACAATCACCAAGAAAGCAACTGAGGAAAAGAGGATCGAAGAGATCCTTATCGTTCTTTACCTCCCTAAAGTTTTCATGGAAGATTTACCTGGTTTTTCTTTGACACAGAAAGATCGAGTTTCAGATTAGTTTGACACATTGAGTCGCACCTATTGCTAGAGAACCTTATAGATTAGCTTCGAATGAACTACTAGAACTATCTACATAACTGCAGGAGCTGTCGAATAAAGGATTCAACTGACCAAGCTCATCGCCATAGAGAGCTCCAGTTCTGTTTATCAAGAAAATGATAGAACTTTACATATGGGTATTGATTATCGTTAGCTTATCAAAGTAACAATTAAGAACCATTATTCTCTATCACGCATTGACGATTTGCTGCCCCAGCTTCAAGGTCAATTTTATATCCCGAAGATAGACCTGAGGTCTGAATATCATCATCTAAGGGTCCGAGAGGATGACATATATAAGGCGGCATTCAAAACTTGGTATTGTAACCATGAGTTTCTGGTTATGCCAAGTAGGTTTACCAATGCACCATTGGTTTTCATGGATCTCATGAACCAAGCGCGTAAACCCCATTTGGACAAGTTTATCAACATTTTTGTCGATGACATTATAATATAGACAAAGAACAAGGGGAGCATGAGAAACATGACTTTGGAACTACTAAAATAAGGATAACTGTATGCCAAGTTTTTGAAGCGTAATTTCTGGATGAAGTCTAAAATTTGGGTCATGTGGTTAACGAGCAAAGAATGCCTATTGACCAGGAAATAATAGAAGCCGCCTAGAAATAGGCTACGCCTAAGACTCCGACTAAGGTACAACTATTTTTCTGGTTGGCTGGTTACTATCGACGAGTCATCGAAGGGTTTTTAAAGAGCGCCCAATCTCTTACGACATTAACTCATTAAGGCACCACATATGATTAGGGTAACAAGCTAGAGTCCATATTTTAGGTCATGAAACAAAAGCTTTGTCCTGTATTGATACTATCCCTACCGGAAGAAAGCAGATGATTTCATAGTATATTGTCGTGCTTCCATCGAAGGTCTTGGTTGTGTGTTGACGCAATGCGAGAAGGTTATCGAATTCCCTTCTCTTCAATTGAAAGTTCATAAGAAGAACCACATGACACATAACTCCAAGTTGAGAGTCAGTGATTTGCACATAAGATATAAAGGTATAACTTGTACGGTACCAAATGTGCCATTTTACCGATCACAAGAGCCTTTAGTATATCTTTGAACAAAAGGAGCTGAACATGAGACAACATCATTGGGTCAACATGTTAAACGACTATTACAATATAGTGAAATACCATCTAGGTAAGGCTAATATGGTAGTCGATGCCTTAAGTCGAAAGTAAACACCTAAACTAAAGTGAGTGCAAGCATTAAAGCTTACCATTCACGCTAGAGTACCTGATCAAATCCATAATGCTCAAGTTAAGGCTTTGAAGGATGATAATCTGAAGGCTGAGTCCATGCGACACATTGAAAATAAATTAGTGACAAAATTCGAAGGAATTCCTTATTTCATGGAAGGAATATGAATTTTTCTGTACATGAATTTACGAGAGCTGGTAATGAATGTAACTCATACGACTCGATACCCGATTCATCAAGATTCAGGTAAGATGTACCATGATTTGAAAGTTCTTTATCGGTGGCAGAATATGAAAGGAGATATTACCACACATGTAAGCAAGTGTTTAACTTGTTCTAAAGTTAAGGTGGAATATCAAGGATCATCTGGTTTACTCCAACAACCACAAATTCTAGAATGGAAGTAGGAGTAGATCTCAATAGATTTAATTATGAAGTTATATCAAACTCTTAGTGGATGCGATACAATTTGGGTAATAGTAGATCGCTTGAGAAAATCCACACACTTCCTGGATATTAGAGAGACTAATTGAATTGAGAATTTAACTCTCTAAGAGAAAAAGTCTCTCAACACAAGGTGCTAGTTTTGCATCATCTCTGATTATGACACTCCATTCATTTCTTATTTTTGAAGGTCATTGCAAAGTCATTAGGAACATTGTTGGATAGGAGCATAGCGTATCATCCGCTGACTGATAGTCAGAATGAGCGTACGACTCAAACTTGATTAAGGTTTCTAATGATAACAGCTACCACACGGAGATCATGGCCGCACTGTTTGAGACACTCTATGGATGTAAGTGTCGATCATCTAACTGTTGGGCAGAAGTTAAAGGAAAGTCAACTTACTGGTCATGAGCCTGTGCACACCATGATTAAGAAGATCTTACAAATTCGTAACCCCAGGGCAGCAACACGTGACTGACAAAGGATTTACGCTAACACCAAAAACCCATTAAATACCAAATCAACAACAAGGTACTTCTAAAAGTGTCACCTTGGAAAGGTGCAAATTGTTTTAGAAAAACGAGGGAAGTTAAACCTATGCTACAATTGTTATTATTATCAATTTATTAATCTACTAAATTTAAAAATACATTAACCAGTCTTGTTATTATTATCAATTGTGATATGAAGTTCGGGTAATTTTATATGTTAACTAATAATTAATTATTGAAAGCTTATTATTAATACACTTAAAAGCCCACATTTAGAGGCCCATTTCAAGCACTCATCATATGAAGTTGGGCATTAGGATTGTGGACACACTGTTTTCTATGAATAAGTGCTTCATTTTGTAGCTGACCATTGAATCTTCGGACTTTGAGAGCTTATTTCAAGCAATGACGCCGGAGTTCCCTACCATCGGACATGCTTTTGCTCCACAACTGGCTTTCTTTTTGTTTTTTTTTTACTGATTTTTGAAAATATCATAGTTGGGTTATCGGTTTTAATGAAATCGTGCTTATTTGGTTCGTTATAAGAATTCAACTGTATCGGCATAGTGAATTTGGTTAAATCATTTAAGTATGATTCGGTTGGACATGTTTCCAAGTCGATTCGAGTGACGGGTCTGTTGTATTTATAAACATATAACGTATTTATTCGGTTTGTTTAATCGGCTGACAGAATGTAAATGTGTTGCTTATTTCATATAAATAAATTGAAACTATACTTTCAATATTTATTAATCTACTGAATTTAAAAATACATTAACCTGTCTTGTTATTATTATTAATTGTGATCTGAAGTTCCGGTTATTTTATGTGTTAATTAATAATTAATTATTGAAAGCTTATTATTAGTACACTTAAAAGCCCACATTTTAGAGGCCCATTTCAAGCACTCATCATATGAAGTTGGGATTTAGGGTTGTGAACACACTGTTTTCTATAAATAAGTGCTTCATTTTGAAGCTAACCATTGAGTCTTCAAACTTTGAGAGCTTATTTCAAGCCATGACGCCAGAGTTCCCTACCATCAGGCATGCTTTTTCTCCACAACAGGCTTTCTTTTTGTTTTTCTTTTTACTGGTTTTCGAAAATATCACAGTTCGGTTATCGGTTTTAATTAAATCTTGCTTATTTTATCGGTTATAAGAATTCAACCATATCCGCATAGTCAAGTTGGTTAAATCAGTTAAGTATAATTGGGTTGGACATGTTTCCAAGTCGTTTCGAGTGACGGGTCTGTTGTATTTATAAACATATAACGTATTTATTTGGTTTGTTTAATCGGCTGACAAAATATAAATGTGTTGCTTATTTCAGATAAATAAATTAAAACTATACTTTCAATATTTATTAATCTACTACATTTAAAAATACATTAACGTGTCATGTTATTATTATCAATTGTGATATGAACCTCCGGTTATTTTATGTGTTAATTAATAATTGATTATTGAAAACTTTTTATTAATACACTTAAAAGTCCACGTGTTAGAGACCCATTTCAAACACTCATCATATGAAGTTGGGATTTAGGGTTATGGATACACTGTTTTCTATAAATAAGTACTTCATTTTGAAGCTGACCATTGAGTCTTTAGACTTTGAGAGCTTATTTCAAGCCATGACGCCGGAGTTCCCTACCATTAGACATGCTTTTTCTCCATAACTGGCTTTCTTTTTGTTTTCCTTTTTACTGGTTTTCGAAAATATCACAGTTGGGTTATGGGTTTTAAAAAAATCTTGCTTATTTGGTTCGGTTATATGAATTCAACCGTATCCACATAGTGAATTTGGTTAAATCAGTTAAGTATGATTCGGTTGGACATGTTTCCAAGTCGGTTCGATTGACGGGTCTGTTGTATTTATAAACATATAACGTATTTATCCGGTTTGCTTAATTGGCTGACAGAATGTAAATGTGTTGCTTATTTTATATAAATAAATTAAAACTATACTTCAATATTTATTAATCTACTACATTTAAAAATACATTAACCAGTCTTGTTATTATTATCAATTGTGATCTGAAGTTTCGGTTATTTTATGTGTTAAAGAATAATTGTTTATTGAAAGCTTATTATTAATACACTTAAAGGCCCACATGTTAGCGGCCCATTTCAAGCACTCATCATATTAAGTTGGGCTTTAGGGTTGTGAACACACTGTTTTCTATAAATAAGTGATTCATTTTGAAGGTGACCATTGAGTTTTCAGACTTTGAGAGCTTATTTCAAGCCATGACGCCGGAGTTCCCTACCATCGAACATTCTTTTTCTCCACAACTGGCTTTCTTTTTGTTTTTCTTTTTACTGGTTTTCAAAAATATCAAAGTTGGGTTATGGGTTTTAATAAAATCTTGCTTATTTGGTTCGGTAATAAGAATTCAACCTTATCCGCATTGTGAATTTGGTTAAATCTGATAAGTATGATTCGGTTGGACTGGTTTCCAAGTCGGTTCGAGTGACGGGTTTGTTGTTTTTATAAACATATAAAGTATTTATTCGGTTTGTTTAATCGGCTGACAGAATGTAAATGTGTTGCTTATTTCATATAAATAAATTGAATCTATACTTTCAATATTTATTAATCTACTGAATTTATAAATGCATTAACCAGCCTTGTTATTATTATCAATTTATGTGTTAATTATTAATTGATCATTGAAAGCTTATTATTAATACACTTAAAAACCCACGTGTTAGATGCCCATTTCAAACACTTATCATATGAAGTTGGGATTTAGGGTTATGGACACATTATTTTCTATAAATAAGTACTTCATTTTGAAGCTGACCATTGAGTTTTCAGAATTTAAGAGCTTATTTTAAGCCATGAGGCCGGAGTTCCCTACCATCGGACATGCTTTTTCTCCACAACTGGCATTCTTTTTATTTTCTTTTTTACTGGTTTTCGAAAATATCACAGTTGAGTTATGGGTTTTAATAAAATCTTGCTTATTTGGTTCGGTAATAAGAATTCAACCGTATCCGCATAGTGAATTTGGTTAAATGAGTTAAGTATGATCGGTTGGACATTTTTCCAAGTCCGTTCGAGTGACGGGTCTGTTGTATTTATAAACGTATAACGTATTTATTCGGTTTGTTTAATCGGCTCACAGAATGTAAATGTGTTGCTTATTTCATATAAACAAATTGAAACTACACTTTTAGTATTCATTATTCTACTGAATTTAAAAATACATTAACCAGTCTTGTTATTATTATCAATTGTGATCTGAAGTTCCGGTTATTTTATGTGTTAATTAATAATTTATTATTGAAAGCTTATTATTAGTACACTTGAAAGCCCACATGTTAGAGGCCCATTTCAAGCACTCATCATATGAAGTTGGGTTTTAGGGTTGTGGACACACTCCTTTTTATAAATAAGTGTATCATTTTGAAGCTGCCATTGAGTCTTCAGACTTTTAGAGCTTATTTCAAGCCATGACGCTGGACTTCCCTACCATCGGACATACTTTTTCTTCACAACTGGCTTTCTTTTTGTTTTTCTTTCTACTGGTTTTCAAAAATATCACAGTTGGGTTATGGGTTTTAATAAAATCTTGCTTATTTGGTTCGGTATAAGAATTCAACCGTATCCGCATAGTGAATTTGGTTAAATCAGTTAAGTATGATTCGGTTGGACATGTTTCCAAGTCGGTTTGAGTGACGGGTTTGTTGTATTTATAAGCATATAACGTATTTATTCGGTTTGTTTAATCGGCTGACAAAATGTAAATGTGTTGCTTATTTCATATAAACAAATTGAAACTATACTTTCAATATTCATTAATCTACTGAATTTAAAAATACATTAACCAGGCTTGTTATTATTATCAATTGTGATTTGAAGTTGCGGTTGTTTTATGTGTTAATTAATAGTTGATTACTAAAAGCTTATTATTAAAACACTTAGAAGCCCACATGTTAGAGGCCCATTTCAAGCACTCATCATATGAAGTTGGGCTTTAGGGTTGTGGACACACTGTTTTTTATAAATAAGTGCATCATTTTGAAGCTGCCATTGAGTCTTCAGACTTTGAGAGCTTATTTCAAGCCATGACGCCGTAGTTTCCTACCATTGACATGCTTTTTCTCCACAACTAGCTATCTTTTTGTTTTTCTTTTTACTGGTTTTCGAAAATATAACAGTTGGGTTATGGGTTTCAATTAAATCTTGCTTATTTTATCGGTTATAAGAATTCAACCATACCCGCATAGTGAAGTTGGTTAAATCAGTTAAGTATGATTCGGTTGGACATGTTTCCAAGTCGGTTCGAGTGACGGGTCTGTTGTATTTGTAAACATATAACGTATTTATTCGGTTTGTTTAATCAGCTGACAGAATGTAAATGTGTTGCTTATTTCATATTAACAAATTGAAACTACACTTTTAATATTTATTAATCTACTAAATTAAAAAATACTTTAACGAGTCTTGTTATTATTATCAATTGTAATATGAAGTTACGATTATTTTATGTGTTAATTAATAATTGATTATTGAAAGCTTATTATTATTACACTTTATAGCCCACATATTAAAGGCACATTTCAAGCAGTTAACATATGAAGTTGGGCTTTAGGATTGTGGACACACTGTTTTTCATAAATAAGTGCTTCATTTTAAAGCTGCCATTGAGTATTCAGACTTTGATAGCTTATTTCAAGGCATGACGCCGGAGTTTCCTACCATCGGACATGCTTTTTCTCCACAACTGGCTTTCTTTTTAATGGTTTTCAAAAATATCATAGTTGGGTTATGGGTTTTAATAAAATCTTGCTTATTAGGTTTGGTTATAAGAATTCAACCGTATTCGCAAAGTGAATTTGGTTAAATTAGTTAAGTATGATTCGGTTGGACATGTTTCCAAGTCGGTTCGAGTGACGGGTCTGTTGTATTTATAAACATATAACATATTTATTCGGTTTGTTTAATCGGCTAACAGAATGTAAATGTGTTGCTTATTTCATATAAAGAAATTGAAACTATACTTTCAATGTATATCAATCTACTAATTTTTAAAATACATTAACCGGTCTTCTTATTATTATCTATTATAATCTGAAGTTCCGGTTATTTTATGTGTTAATTAATAATTGATTATTAAAAGCTTATTACTAATACACTTAAAAGCCTACATGTTAGAGGCCCATTTCAAACACTTATCACATGAAGTTAGGCTTTAGGGTTATGGACACACTATTTTCTATAAATAAGTGCTTCATTTTGAATCTCACCTTTGAGTTTGCAGACTTTGAGAGCTTATTTCAAATCATAATGCCGGAGTTCTCTACAATCGGAAATGTTTTTTCTCCACAACTGGCTTTCTTTTTGTTTTTTTTACTGGTTTTTGAAAATATCACATTTTGGTTATCAGATTTAATTAAATCTTGCTTATTTTATCGTTTATAAGAATTCAACCGTATCCGAATAGTGAAGTTGGTTAAATCAGTTAAGTATGATTCGGTTGGATATGTTTCCAAGTCGGTTTGACTCACGGGTCTGTTGTATTTATAAACATATAACGTATTTATTCGGTTTGTTTAATAGGCTGACAGAATGTAAATGTGTTGCTTATTTCATATAAAAAAATTGAAACGATACTTTTAATATTTATTAATCTACTAAATTTAGAAATACATTAACTAGTATTGTTATTATTATCAATTGTAATATGAAGTTACGGTTATTTTATGTGTTAATTAATAATTGATTATTAAAAGCTTATTATTAATACACTTTAAAGCCCACATGTTAGAGGCCCATTTCAAGCACTTATCATATGAAGTTGGGCTTTAGGGTTGTAAACACATTGTTTTTCATAAATAAGCGCTTCATTTTGAAGCTGCCATTGAGTCTTCAGACTTTGAGAGCTTATTTCAAGCCATGACGCTAGAGTTCCCTACCATCAGACATGCTTTTTCTCCACAGCTGGCTTTCTTTTTGTTTTCTTTTTACTGGTTTTCGAAAATATCACAGTTGGGTTATGGGTTTTAATAAAATCTTTCTTATTTGCTTTGGTTATAAGAATTCAACCGTATTCGCATAGTGAATTAGGTTAAATTAGTTAAGTATGATTCGGTTGGACATGTTTCCAAGTCGGTTCGAGTGACGGGTATGTTGTATTTATAAACATATAACATGTTCATTCGGTTTGTTTAATCGGCTGACAGAATGTAAATGTGTTACTTATTTCATATAAAGAAATTGTAACTATACTTTCAATGTTTATCAATCTACTAAATTTTAAAATACATTAACCGGTCTTCTTATTATTATCTATTATGATCTGAAGTTCCGGTTATTTTATGTGTTAATTAATAATTGATTATTAAAAGCTTATTACTAATACACTTAAAAGTCCACATGTTAGAGGCCTATTTCAAACACTTATCCCATGAAGTTGGGATTTATGGTTATGGACACACTATTTTCTATAAATAATTGCTTTATTTTGAAGCTGACCATTAAGTCTTCAGACTTTGAGAGCTTATTTCAAGCCATGACGCCGGTGTTCCCTACCATCTTACATGCTTTTTCTTCACAACTGGCTTTCTTTTTGTTTTCCTTTTTACTGGTTTTCGAAAATATCACAGTTGGGTTATCGGTTTTAATAAAATCTTGCTTATTTGGTTCGGTTATAAGAATTTAACCGTATCCGCATAGTGAATTTGGTTAAATGAGTTAATTATGATTCGGTTGGACATGTTTCCAAGTCGGTTCGAGTGACGGGTCTGTTGTAGTTATAAACATATAACGTTTTTATTCGGTTTGTTTAATCGGCTAACAGGATGTAAATGTGTTGCTTATATCATATAAAGAAATTGAAACTATACTTTCAATGGTTATTAATCTACTAAATTTAAAAATACATTAACTAGTCTTCTTATTATTATCAATTGTGATCTGAAGTTTCGGTTATTTTATATGTTAATTAATAATAGATTATTGAAAGCTTATTATTAATACACTTAAAAGCCCACATATTAGAGGTCCATTTCAAACACTCACCATATGAAGTTGGGCTTTAGGGTTGTGGACACACTATTTTCTATAACTAAGTGTTTCATTTTAAAGCTGACCATTTGATTCTTCAGACTTTAAAAGTTTATTTTAAGACATTACGCCGGATTTCCCTACCATCGGATATGCTTTTTCTCCACAACTGACTTTCTTTTTGTTTTTCTTTTTACTGGTTTTCGAAAATATCACATTTTGGTCATCGGTTTAAATAAAATCTTGCTTATTTAGTTTGGTTATAAGAATTCAACCGTATCCGCATAGTAAATTTGATTAAATCAATTAAGTATGATTCGGTTGGACATGTTTCCAAGTCGGTTCGAGTGACGGGTCTGTTGTATTTATAAACATATAACGTATTTACTCGATTTGTTTAATCGGCTAACAGAATGTAAATGTGTTACTTATTTATATAAACAAATTAAAACTATATTTTTAATATTTATTAATCTACTAAATTTAAAAATACAATAACCAGTCTTGTTATTATTATCAATTGTGATATAAAATTCCTGTTATTTTATGTGTTAATTGATAATTGATTATTGAAAGCTTATTATTAATACACTTAAAAGCTCACATATTAGAGGTCCATTTCAAACACTCACAATATGAAGTTGGGCTTTAGGGTTATGGACACACTATTTTCTATAACTAAGTGTTTCATTTTGAAGCTGACCATTAAGTCTTCAGACTTTGAGAGCTTATTTCAAGACATGATGCCGTAGTTCCCTACCATCGGACATGCTTTTTCTCCACAACTGGCTTTCTTTGTGTTTTTCTTTTTACTGGTTTTCGAAAATATAACATTTTGGTCATCGGTTTTAATAAAATCTTGCTTATTTGGTTCGGTTATAAGAATTCAACCGTATCCGCATAGTGATGTTGGTTAAATCAGTTAAGTATGATTCGGTTGGACATGTTTCCAAGTCGGTTCGAGCGACGGGTCTGTTGTATTTATAAACATATAACGTATTTATTCGGTTTGTTTAACCGGCTCACAGAATGTAAATTTGTTGCTTATTTCATATAAACAAATTGAAGCTATACTTTCAATATTTATTAATCTACTGAATTTAAAAATACATTAACCAGTTTTGTTTTTATTATCAATTATGATCTGAAGTTCCGGTTATTTTATGTGTTAATTAATAATTGATTATTGAAAGCTTATTATTAATACACTTAAAAGCCCTCATGTTAGAGCCCCATTTCAAGCACTCATCATATGAAGTTGGGCTTTAGGGTTGTGGACACGCTATTTTCTATAAATAAATGTTTCAATTTGAAGCAGACCATTGAGTATTCAGACTTTGAGAGCTTATTTCAAACCATGACGCTGGAGTTCCCTACCATCGAACATGCTTTTTCTCCACAACTGGCTTTCTCTTTGTTTTTCTTTTTACTGGTTTTCGAAAATATCACAGTTGGGTTATCGGTTTTAATAAAATCTTGCTTAGTTGGTTCGGTTATAAGAATTCAACCGTATCCGCATAGTGAATTTGGTTAAATCAGTTAAGTATGATTCGGTTGGACATGTTTCCAAGTCGGTTCGAGTGACGGGTCTGTTGTATTTATAAACATATAACGTATTTATTCCGTTTGTTTAATCGGCTGATAGAATGTAAATGTGTTGCGTATTCTATATAAATAAATTGAAACTATACTTTCAGTATTTATTAATCTACTACATTAAAAAAGTCTTGTTATTATTATCATTTGTGATCTGAAGTTTCTGTTATTTTATGTGTTAAAGAATAATTGTTTATTGAAAACTTATTATTAATACATGTAAAAGCCCACATTTTAGCTGCCCATTTCAAGCACTCATCATATTAAGTTGGGCTTTAGAGTTGTGGACACACCGTTTTTTATAAATAAGTGATTCATTTTGAAGCTGATCATTGAGTTTTCAGACTTTGAGAGCTTATTTCAAACCATGACACCGGAGTTCCCTACCATCAAACATGTTTTTTCTCCACAACTGGCTTTCTTTTTGTTTTTTTTTACTGGTTTTCGAAAATATCACAGTTGGTTATCGGTTTTTGTAAAATCTTGCTTATTTGGTTCGGTTATAAGAATTTAACCGTATCCACATAGTGAATTTGGTTAAATCAATTAATTATGATTCGGTTGGACATGTTTCCAAGTCGGTTCGAGTGACGGGTCTGTTGTATTTATATACATATAACCTATTTATTCGGTTTGTTTAATCGGCTGACAGAATGTAATTGTGTTGCTTATTTCATATAAAGAAATTGAAATTATACTTTCAATATTTATTAATCTACTACATTTAAAAATACATTAACGAGTCTTGTTATTATTATCAATTGTGATCTGAAGTTCCAGTTATTTTATGTGTTAATTAATAATTGATTATTGAAAGCTTATTATTAATATACTTAAAAGCCCACATGTTATAGGCCCATTTCAAGCATTTATCATATGAAATTGGGCTTTAGGGTTGTTGAAACATTGTTTTCTATAAATAAGTGCTTCATGTTGAAGCTGACCATTGAGTCTTCAGACTTTAAGAGCTTATTTCAAGCCATGAAGCCGGAGTTCCCTACCATCGAACATGCTTTTTCTCCACAACTGGCTTTCTATTTGTTTTTCTTTTTACTGGTTTTTGAAAATATCACAGTTGGGTTATCGGTTTTAATAAAATCTTGCTTATTTGATTCGGTTATAAGAATTCAACCGTATCCGCATAGTGAATTTGGTTAAATCAGTTAAGTATGATTTGGTTGGACATGTTTTCAAGTCGGTTTGAGTGATGGGTATGTTGTATTTATAAACATATAACCTATTTATTCGGTTTGTTAAATCGACTGACAGAATGTAAATGTGTTGCTTATTTCATATAAATAAATTGAAAATATACTTTCAATATTTATTAATCTACTAAATTTAAAAATACATTAACTAGTATTGCTATTATTATCAATTGTGATCTAAAGTTCTAGTACTTTTATATGTTAATTAATAATTGATTATTGAAAGCTTATTATTAATACATTTAAAAGCCAACATTTAGAGGCCCATTTCAAGCACTTATTATATGAAGTTGGGCATTAGGGTTGTAAACACACTGTTTTCTATAAATAAGTGTTTTATTTTGAAGCTGACCATTGAGTCTTCGGACTTTGAGAGCTTATTTCAAGCCATGACGCCGGATTTCCCTACCATCGGATATGCTTTTGCTCCACAACTTGTTTTTTTTTGTTTTTCTTTTTACTGGTTTTCGAAAATATTACAGTTGGGTTATCGATTTTAACGAAATCTTGCTTATTTGGTTCTGTTATAAGAATTCAACTGTATCAGCTTAGTGAATTTGGTTAAATCATTTAAGTATGATTTGGTTGGACATGTTTCCAATTCGGTTCGAGTGACGGGCTGTTGTATTTATAAACATATAACGTATTTATTCGGTTTGTTTGGTCGGCTGATAGAATGTAATGTGTTGCTTATTTCATATAAATAAATTGAAACTATACTCGCAATATTTATTAATCTACTAAATTTAAAAATAAATTAACCAGTCTTGTTATTATTATTAATTGTGATTTAAAGCTCCGGTTATTTTATGTGTTAATTAATAATTGATTATTAAAAGATTATTATTAATACACTTAAAAGCCTACATGTTAGAGCTCCATTACAAGCACTCATCATATAAAGTTGGGATTTAGGGTTGTGAACACACTGTTTTCTATAAATAAGTGCTTCATTTTGAAGCTAACCATTGAGTCTTCAGACTTTAAGAGCTTATTTCAAGCCATGAAGTCGGTGTTCCCTACCATCTTACATGCTTTTTCTCCACAACTGGCTTTCGTTTTGTTTTCCTTTTTACTGGTTTTCGAAAATATCACAGTTGGGTTATCGGTTTTAATAAATCTTGCTTATTTGGTTCGGTTATAAGAATTTAATCTTATCCGCATAGTGAATTTGGTTAAATGAGTTAATTATGATTCGGTTGGACATGTTTCCAAGTCGGTTCGAGTGACGGGTCTGTTGTATTTATAAACATATAACGGTTTTATTCGGTTTGTTTAATCGGCTGACAGGATGTAAATGTGTTGCTTATATCATATAAAGAAATTGAAACTATACTTTCAATGGTTATTAATCTACTAAATTTAAAAATACATTAACTAGTCTTCTTATTATTATCAATTGTGATCTGAAGTTCCGGTTATTTTATATGTTAATTAATAATAGATTATTGAAAGCTTATTATTAATACACTTAAAAGCCCACATTTTAGATGTCCATTTTAAACACTCACCATATGAAGTTGGGCTTTAGGGTTGTGGAAACACTGTATTTTATAAATAAGTGCTTTATTTTGAAGCTGACAATTGAGTTTTCAGAATTTGAGAGATTATTTCAAGCAATAACGCCGGAGTTCCCTACCATCGGACATGCTTTTTCTCCACAACTGGCTTTTTTTTGTTTTTCTTTTTACTGGTTTCGAAAATATCACATTTTGGTTATCGGTTTTAATAAAATCTTGCTTACTTGGTTTGGTTATAAGAATTCAACCGTATCCGCATAGTGAAGTTGGTAAATCAGTTAAGTATGATTCGGTTGGAAATGTTTCCAAATCGGTTCGAGTGAGGGGCCTGTTGTATGTATAAACATATAACGTATTTATTCGGTTCACTTAGGACTTGATTACTAAAAATCATATTCAGAAAAGGGGAGGACATGTTAAAGCAAAGCATAATAAAAAATGGCAATTTGAGGATTTTCCTATTTTTAATTAGAAAAATGACATTTTCGTAAAAGCTGGTTAAAAGCTCAAAATTAGAAACAGAGAAAACATCCCTTAATAGTGATCTAGTTTTACTTTTTTTTCAATTAACACACTCATATTTTATTTGTTTCAATCGGATCATAAATATTTTATATTTGTTTCAAATAGATCACTAAAGTTTTAGAAAAGTTTTAATTAGGTCACTCATATATTTTTTTAATTTTATTAAATAATTTGTATTTTTTTAAATAATTTAGTTTTTGAAAAATATTCTTAATTTTTTTTAAATATTTCAATTTTAAAAAAAAATTAAAATTTATGAATAACCTAATTATATTAAGTGACCTGAATGAGAAAAAAAAGTTTACGAGTGACCTGATTAGAGCAAAATAATTATCAGTTACCTAATTAAAATAATTCTAAAACTTATATTACTATTTTACAAAGTTACACCTACAAACTATTCCCCTTTTATAGATGAATCGTCGCGAGACTAATAATTAGAATGTTTAACCTTAAATTTCTATGTTTCCCATCTCAAAAATAAGATAGTTAACAATTTATTTACTTATGTATTAAACTTGACGTGTTAATATTACATATTTAATGAAGAGGTTGTGTCAACATACGTACAACCCGTTTATTATCATAATTTGTTAGAAATTGTTGTCCCTACATCGTAGGATCATTATGCCACAGGAGAGATCAATCATATGATCTTCGCTACAAACATATGTACATGAATTTAGCAGAAAAAGTTTTGGTCAACGACCTTTTTATGACCAAGAGTAGATGGTTGGATATATATGACCTTACCCCAAAGTGTCAAATGATCTGACGATCAAAATGTTAAAATGCTAGCCAAAATGGTTGTAGGATTGTTTTGGCAGAGGAGTGGTCGTATGAATTTTACTACCGACAATATGATATCTTGTGACACTCATAAATTTTAAGTGTAACTAGTGATTGTTATACACTAATAGTAGGAGTGCAAATATGTCACTAAGCATTTTTGTGATACAAAAACATGGGGTATTTAAAAACCCTAAAACCGAAAACACTCGAAAAACAAACTGTGTCCGTAACATAAAAAGAAGAAAACGTACCACAGGTTTCCAGCTCGGTACCTAATGATATTCGAGATGCGTTTCGGTTCACATTTCGGTTATCGGTTTCAATAAAATCTTGCTTATTTGGTTCGATTATAAAAATTCAACCGTAACCGCATACTGAATTCTGTTAAATCAGGATTCGGTTGGACATGTTTCCAAGTCGGTTCGACAGACGGGTCTGTTGTATTTATAAATATATAACGTATTTATTTGGTTCACTTAGGAATTGATTATTAAAAATCATATTCATGTATTCTTTTGATGATACTGTTATTTTCAGTTTAATCTATTTTTATATATTAAGACAAAATTACATCTCTCTTTTTTTCATAAATTTTGTCAACTCACGGTAGCTTACTTGCTTATTAATGCCACGTCATCCTACATGTTAATATATTTGGCATTTGTTAATTTGTCCTTAAACAACAACATCGTTCAAAAAAACCAAACCAGACAAAGTATGGCGGGAGTACGTTGAAGCTTACGAGTTGTTGCCATCTCAACCAAATGAAGAAATGCAGGTTCGAATCTCCATTCATGTTAACTGATTATTGCATCCTAATGAAGAAACCTAGGTTTGATATGATTTACTAGATATTTTTAATGCTGTTCGTTTGATTTGATGTTTCTTCACTAATGCTTGTACGACACATGCATGTTCCTTCGTCTATTTGTGTTTTTGATCAAGTAGCAATTGCTGTTGTTGTTGTTGAGTTAATTTTCATCACATTCGTATGTTGTATTAGTATTCGTTTCATGTTCGATCGAGTAGCAATTGCTGTTGTTGCTTTGTTCGAAGAACTTGTCATAGTTCGATTTAAACCAATGCATGTTCAAATTACATTGTTCATGTTAGCGAATTGCTGCTTTCTAATGAAGAAACATATGTTTGATTTACTTGATTTAAGTTTCTGATGTTTCATTAATTTGATGTTTCATTAATTTGATGTTTGTCCACCGGTGTTCGACGACACGTGTTCTTTCGTCGATTTGTCTTTTTGCTTAAATAGCAGTTGATGTTGTTGAATCATTCATTCATTTTCACATTCATGTGTTGTAGTATTATGCGTTTCATGTTTGATCTCCGTTAGTAATATTGTTGCTTTTCTGTTCATGCTTGTCTGAAGAACTTGTCTTAGTTAGGCTTTTGTTTGATTTAGAATAGGTGGACTGATTTATGCTCAACCTTATCAAATTTCAATTTTGATTGGTTTTAAACGTAGATATTGATGTCTTGGTATTCTTTTGATGGTGCTCATTATGTCTGATTCTGTTAATAAACTTCAACATTATTGATTTTATGTTTAATCTCCATTAGTTTCAAGTTAATGTTGATATACAAATGTGACTTGTTTTTGTATCCTCCATCTTTCTTGATCTGCACATTGATATCGTTGTTGAAGTAATGTTTATTTTTAATCCTCTGTTCCATGTAGTTGCACTTTAATATTTATTGTACTGTGTTGGTGATCTATTTTTTTCTTTTTGTTTATTTTGTATAGAATTATCACAAATGGCTTAAGAAGCTGGTAGATGCTGGTGTACTGTTTATGCTGGTTGCAAGTCAAGCGTTCTGTGGAGATCAGTACAAGTCAGTTTACACTAATGAAGAGTCTCAGATGATGCCCATTGTGGCATCCGTGGCACTCGTGTCTTTTCTTGCGGCGAAGTTCAAAAGCAAAGGCGCTTTTGGAACTGTTCTGACTGGCATCGGCTTCTTTTGCACAAATGTGTTGGTTTTGCTTGCAAGTTTACCGAAGGATCACCCCATTCCCTATGTGAATGTTGCTGTAGTTATTTTTTCTGCTATTCCTTTGTGTGTCTATCACAAAGGAGTGAAAAGTGGTGGGTACCCTCCTGCAGAGAATGACCGTTTGTTTGAGGAGTTATTGACTCAAAGCTGGACATGCTTTGCGGCATCTATGTTTGTCATTGTTGGGGCCGAAAAAGTTAAATGTGTGGTTTGCGTTTGGTTCATAACTGTGTATTCAGTGATTGGATATGTGTTGATCATCTTGGCCCTTTTCTCAGATAGGACTAGTTCAATAGCTCGGTGCTTAGTCTGGGTTGCTGCTGTTTTACAACTGCCTATAGCAGTAACATCGATAATTGGAGACACTTATCCGGATGTCCGTGTGCATGTTGTGGTATTAGTTGTCTCTCTCATAACCGCATCAATTGGGTATACGATAGAGATCGGATGGGTTAGTTTTCAAGGTGTTCTAGGCTGGTTGAATGCTTTATTGGATATGGTTAAGAATATCTGGAATTGGGGGACCAACTGGATTTGTCATATTGTTGTATAAAAGTTGAGCTTTTGTAAAGAGTTTGTGAATAAGGGAGAGAAACTAGTATAGTCATACAGCGTGTTTGGATAGATTCTGCATTTGTTCATGATCATGAAAGTCTTAAGAATGCTAAGTGTTGTAATGGGACCATGTCTTTTGATGTAATATCATGTATTACATGATTTTAACAATTGAGATACTGTTAAATCTGTGTACATTCTTTTTCTTTGCTTACATTGTTGCATCTCTTCTTAGCATGGATATTTTCTTAGAGCTTGTTACATCTTCTACTTGTAGACCCTATCACATACTTACATCTGCTTACAAAAAATAGAAAGTTTTAGTTTGCTTTTGCAATTTTTTTGACAGGTTTCCAAAAAAAACTTAATCGTTTGACATTAAATGCAAGAGTGGGTTTATTTTATTTGCTTGTACGGGATGATTCTATAACTGCTGATATTTCAAGGGCAGTTAAAGGCGCAGGTGTTCATGTGAGCCCATTACATGGCAGGCTCAATCATTTGGCTGGTGTGTTGTGGCAGGCTCAATCTTTACGTTTTCCATTCACAGGAATGGCCAACTGGGTCGTTAGTTTCTTGTTAGTTATTTGTTAGTTTATGTTTCTATTTTAGTGATGATATGTTTTTGCAATTCTTACTTTGTTAACTTAAATCTTGAGTTCCATGTTTTAACAGGGTGAATGTAGAATATAATAGCTTCATATTCTTTGGAATGAGGTTTGTTAATGCTTCTATTTATTGATACCTTGATATTGAGTTCTCTACCATTTTTTGCAGCAACTTCTCTTAGTAAGACTACTGTATTGTAATTGTAGATATCAACAAGTTTCTGCGGCGTTAGAGACATGAACTCCATCAGGTTATGACAGCTTCTTTTTTAGTATATGGATTATTATATTAATTTGTGTTAAATTAATCTTTTAGGTTCTGTTATCGTCCTTCAGGTTCTATTCAAGAATGAAGAAGGGTGAAATTCTTGCATTTATTTGAGGCAACGGTAATGTTGTTCAGCTTTCTCTTAAGTAATATAATCTGTAAGATTTATGCACTAATCCTTTGTCTATATTGTAGCTAGGGTATTATCTTTAAGATCTATGCACTAATATAATCTTTTGTGTTATAACTTTATGATTAAATTCTTATTATTATCATGTGTTCTGAACATGATTTTGTTAACCAAAAGTTGATATCACTGATTCGTGATATTATAATATTGTAGTGCATCAGTTTCTCCTTCGCATTTTTGATTATTTCAGTTTTTAACTTCACTCCAGTATTTGCTTGTTGCTCAAACTAGATAATACAGACGCATCATCATGCATCACAAGCCTCTAGCTTGAAATGCTTTCACAAGATTTGTTTAGATTACTTGATATATAAAAGTGATTTGAAAACACAGTGTGTGTAGAATGACCATAAAAGCCCATCAGTGGCCATAAAAGTGATGGCATTTAACACACTAATTGCTATAGAAAGTCTTTTTGGAACACAGATGTAATAAATTTCAAGTGTTGACCTAACCCACAGTTTGAGCAACATCACTGGGATATATTCTTTGCAATGAACTTGTCTACTCTGAATTCGATGAAACGTGCCAATTTTATGCTACAGAGACATTTTTGTAAGTTACTATTACTTTGACTTGGATACATCTGTGGTGTTAATTGGTTGAAAAGGTATAGTTTATATATTTTATTCTCTAAATAAAATGCATACGGTGACTTCTGATTTTAGTAAGTGATCTAATCCACACAACCTTCTAAATTTAGTGACTTTTAAATGACCAGACCACCCATCAGCTACATCATAATAGGTTGGGTAAACAGCATAAAAAACATACATGCGTGCAAGAAACTGGTAGAATTGGTATCTGTATATGGAGATACACGTTAGTTGAAAACACTATCTTTATGAATGGGAACATAAGCTACATCATAATTGCAGGCAAATTCCATTAATATTTTAGCACCCCTCATCTCAACCTTCACCATTACTGAGCGATCCTCATCTCATCCATTCACACCACTACCTAAGCTAATCCATTTTATAACACCCTCATCTCCTGATGTCCCTTATGCACAGTTTCCTTTCATCTACTTTAAATCTTAAAGATATGATCATAATGTATAAACAAATTATATGCCAACAAATGATTTTTTTTTAAATATTATTGATGTGTTCCACTTGGTGTATTTTTCTTCTCTATTAACATGCTTAATTTTAGCGTTGATTAAAGTTTTTTGTGCAGGCAACTGGTTTTCTACACCTTTTCTATGTGTCAACGGCATAGTATTTATTTAACTACATAGTATTTTAACTGAACAGTGAGTGAGATGTTAGAAAATTGCTGTCAGGTGATGTTTTCTCTATCTTAAGAGGAACCTGTCGAACGAGTTGAACTTTGGAAATTGTTGTCAGGTGATGTTTTGACCCAACCAAACAACCACTTGTTTTGACTCCTCTAGTTTTGGCATTCATTTGTAAGCATCACTATAATGATGAATCGTTTTTTTACTTGATTCAATGTTTCAGGGGGCATCTGCTGCAATGGTTGTCCTAGTAAGTATTCATTAGTGTTATTCTGCTTCCCATTGTTGGAAATGCAGCAGAACATGCAAGTCCTTTCATGTTTGCAATGATGTTTGTGGTAGGTGTTGTGGTAATGCGTTTGCTCATGATTAAAAGATGTATCTTAGTTAGTGTTATTCTGCTTCCTATAGAGCTTTAAAGGTTTTAGAGATTTTGCTCCAAGTATCTCTCTAAAAGTCTCAATTTTTCATCATTTCTGGTATGAAATGTCTCTAATTCTTTTGTATTACACGCTTTCAAGGAAAAATATATTTAAAACAAGGTAATGCGAGATGCAAGTGGCATGGACTTGTAAGGTGGCATTTCTTGGTAAGTTACTGGCATTTTACCATATCTGATTTATTACAATTGGTTATACAGACAATGTTGTATCTTAATTCATCACCATGTGTGTGGTTGTTGGATGGATAAGTGCAACCCTGATGGACCTTGATTTTGAACCTTTTGAGATGGCCACTCTTTAATTACTGTTCAGGTAGTGGCCTTCATGTTGTAGGTCTGACTTACTATTTTATTAGATTTACTCCAATTTTGATCTAAAAGTCCTTCTAAACTTGCAGGGAAGGAACATCAAATTACTTCAAAGTGTCGATGCTCTTCTTTTGTTGTATGATTGTGGTTGCAAGTTTCGTTGTACATGATCCTGCATCTGTACATTAGTTTCTTCATACTTTGAGTTGGAAAATTGGCCCGGATTAAATCATCAATGATTGATAAAAGAATAAAAACAAAAACAATTAATATTGATATTCAAAACCACACTTTTACAAAACCTTAAACAATCTATTTATACTAAACCTATATTACTTTTAAAACAACTCAAATTCTATTAAATAATCAATAGATAATCAAACTCAATCCTTATCTACTCTAAACCTAAAAAATCTGATGATGACTCGGTTTAGTGATTCAATTTGGGCTAAATATGCATTACTGTCTAATTGAAATATTTTTTAAACTTGAATACTATTTTGTGATATTTTTTTATTTTAAAATAATAAACCTACAAATTTAAAAAGATATATATATATATATATATATATATATATATATATATATATATATATATATATATATATATATACACACACACAAATAAGTGTTAGAGTATATTTTTCAGTAGATGAAATAAACTAAGTTGTTCTGCCTCGTCCCGATTAAAAACCTACCTAGATCGGAAACCTCTTCCATCAAAAATGATTTTCACTCTATTTGACGGAAACCAAATCAGTTTGAACCCTCAAAGAAAAAAAGGCACCTTGGACCCCTTAATCTAGCATTGGAGCATGCCCTTAATTTTGTATGATGGTATCACAGATTAATCGGGCATTCGGATAATTGTATAAAAGTAGGCCCAGCCTAAAGCTTACATAGCTGGCCCAAGTATGCATAATTCTAAAGGCTCCTCGAATGCCCAAAAAACTAAAGCATGAAATTACATATTTCTGTGATCCTAGATTGATAATGATGATGGTGATAAACTGACAATCATGAGGTTATGTGTGTAGATAGAAGAACCGGTGCAACTTTATATTTCATCAATTTCTATTATGGTGAATGCAATTTTATGATTTTCATCTATTTATTTTATGATAAGTGTGATGTACAACTCATTTTCGATTTATCTTGAAAAAATTTTTTTGGTACTTGTTGAAGACATACTTCTTAAAATTGCTTGTTGATGCTTACTTTCGGAGTAATTGCTGGCCATTTGAGTCCTCGCCGGTAGCCACTGCCTCAAACAAGATGTGTTGATAAAAAACATGGGGTGTTTAAAAAACCATAAAACTGAAAAAACTCGAAAAGCAAACTATGTCCGTAAGATAAAAAGAAGAAAACGTACCAATTCACATTGTGAATCGGTTTCCAGCTCGGTACCTAATGATGTTCGAGATGTGTTTCGGTTCACATTTCGGTTATCGGTATTAATAAAATCTTCTTTATTTGGTTTGATTGTAAGAATTCAACCGTAACCGCATACTGAATTTGATTAAATCAGTTAAGTATGATTCGGTTGGACATGTTTTCAAGTCGGTTCGAGTGACGGGTCTGTTGTATTTATAAACATATAACGTATTTATTCGGTTCACTGTTCAGTTTATTTAATCGGCTGACAGAATGTAAATGTGTTGTTTATTTCATAAAAATTGAAACTATACTGTCAATATTTATTAATCTACTAAATTTAAAAGTACATTAACCAGTCTTGTTATTATCATCAAATATGATCTGAAGTTTCGATTATTTTATGTGTTAATTAATAATTGATTATTTAAAGCTCATTATTAAAAGCCCACATGTTAGAGGCCCATTTCAAGCACAAGTTAGGCTTTGAGATGCATTGTTTTTTATTTGCTTCATTTTGAGTCTACTTCAGACTTCAGAGCACCACGCCAATACCATGAAGTCGGAGTTCCTACCGTCGGATATGTTTTTTCTCCACAACTGGTTTTCTTTTTGTTTTTCTTTTTATTGGTTTTCGAAATTTTATATTTTTTCACTTTTATTGGAGTTTTTAGCATTAACAATCCAACAAAAAGTTTTTTATAATTTTATTAGAACTTAACTTTTTCTAAGGAATACTTCTATAAATATAATGAAATTAGGAGTGAGAAAAACAAAATTTATAAAATCAACCATTTTAATAAATATTTATAAACTCATCTATTTTAGTAAATAAATTTTCCTTAATTTGTCAGTTCTATATTGTGTATTTCTTGATGATCCATTTCCTAAATTTATATTTCCTTATTGATATATTCTTTTCGAAACAAATAACCTCGTCTTTCTGTAAGAATTGACATTTAAAACGTAAATCTACTAATTATACAATTTCCATATTCTATTCTCACGTGAGATATTTAGAGTCTCAACCTATTTTATTTAATATTATGTATAATAAATAATAATAATAATAATAGTAATAATAATAATAATAGTAATAATAATATTAATAATAATAATAATAATAATAATAATAATAATATAATAATAATAATAATAATAATAATAATAATAATATAATATAATAATAGTAATATAATAGTAATAATAATAGTAATAATATATAATAATAATATAATAATAATAATAATAATAATAATAATAATAATAATAATAATAATAATAATAATAATAATAATATAATAATAATAATAAATATAATAATATATAATAATAATAATAATAATAATAATAACAACAATATGTAGATAATAATCCAATAAATATTTCACAAACTAATGAAGGGTCAGTTCAAATACAATTTGAAAATAATAAAATAAAATATGAACCCTCCTTGTCCAAATCGGTGTCATCACACTATTATATTTCTCCTGTAGATTACACAGTTAGAAGTCCTTCTAGGGCATCAACATCTAGGATCAGGGAAGAAATTCCTGAAAGAAAAATAGATGAATTAAGAATAAACTCGGATAATATAGTTCGAGGAATTAGAATAGATCCGGAACTAACCGAATCAGAAATAAATTTTGTATAATTATGAATACAAAAGAAAAATTAGATTTTACTCCGGGGTCACCGGTAAGAGAAGAAATTTCTAAAGAATTTCTCCAACCCAAATGGGAATTATTTAGAACATGGTTTTTCAAAAATTTTGAAAAAACAGATAAAGAATTTTTCAGAGAAGAATTTTATAATGAATTAAATGAGAAACAAGAGATTATACCTTTTGTTCCATGGTTTATTGAAAAATACACCAATAGTATTATTTCTGTTATAGAAAGAAATTTTAATATCAATGGAAACATAGTATCAAATGTTTTCCCTCCTACTAATGGTTTTAAAATTGAAAAACAAGGAGAGAAAAGATACTATCAAGCTTTTCAAAAACTTTTGGAAGGTGAAACCTTGCAGACGACTATTTCTCATATAAATGGTTTGATAAAACAACAAAATTATTCAAATCTTTATTTAATAATAATTGGAGAACAACTCCAGGATATTTCTAAAAAAATGGATAAAATATTATGCCATTTGAAAGAAAAACAAAGTATCATAATAAATGATCAGATAAAAAATAAAGAGTCTATTGCGACTCCTAGCATTCAGTTACCTCCTAAGGTAACAGATTTCAAAATAAAATCTGAAGAAATCTCAATGCAAACGTTAAATGATACGATTAATATTTTAAAAAATTTAAAATAAATACATTATCAGATTTTGAAGATAGTCTAAAAGAAGAAGATTATAAGCAAAAGATTAATGATGAAATCATGAAGTTATCTAAGTTTGCTGATAAGCCAACTCAAAGGATGTATTATTATCCTAGGCCTACACCACAGGATGTTCTAATAGAAGAACAAGAATACGTAATTAGTAATTCGTATAGTGGGAAAATGATCTATGAATGGAACATAGATGGTCAAACAGAAGGACAGATTTATAATACTGTCCATAGGATGCTTATGTATAGCACTATTTGTCAAAACAATAAGAATACAGTTAAGACAATATCTCAGATGATTATATCAGGTTTTACAGGCCAACTTAAAGGTTGGTGGGATAATTATCTATCAGATTCAGATAGACAAGAGATCCTCAATAGTACAAAAGAGGACAATGGTGTTGTTGAAAACAACTCAGTTTATACTTTAATAGTCAATATTATAGAACATTTTACAGGCAGATGGTCTGATAATTCAGAGAATATTAGGACTCTTATACAGAATCTTAAGTGTAGAACCCTAACGTCTTTTAGGTGGTATAAAGACACTTTCTTAAGTAGAGTTATGGAACTCCCTGAGTCTAATAGCTCACATTGGAAGTCAAAATTCGTAGATGGTCTTCCATATTTATTTGCAGAAAGAGTTAGGAATAACCTAAGAAAAGGAGGAATAAGTATAAATTATGATGATTATACTTACGGCAAGTTAATAGGAACTTGTATTCAAGAAGGTTTAAATTTATGTAATGAAATTAAATTAAACCAACAAATTAAAAAACATTCTTTAAATGAAAAGAAACAATTAGGTGAATTCTGTAGTCAATTTGGTATAGAAGGAACCTCAAATAAAACTAAAAAGATTAAGAAATCTAATCCCTACCAACATTATAAAAGAAAAAGGAAAAGGGAAGATAGAAAAAATAAAAGAATTCAAAAATACGAGGAAAATAAGCCTTCGTATAAGACTTATAAGTCAAAATTAATTTGTAAGAAATGTGGAAAAATAGGTCACACAGCAAAAACTTGCTGGGTTAGGAAGAAGCTTAATAAGCTAGAAGATGAAGATTTAAAAAATCAAATTTCAAAGATACTTTTAGAATCAGATACCGAATCTGATCAATCTTCTAATGAAGATTTAAACATTTTAGAAAATGAAAGTCTATATTCTTCCTCTGAAGAAGAAAATTGTTGTAAAACAACTGTTGTAATAATACTTCAGAAGAAGAAGAAGAAAATATTTATAAAATAATTTCACAGTTCCAAAATATGGAAATAAATGTTTTAACAAGTGAAATACTTGAATTATTAAAAGTAGTAGATGATCCACAAATTAAAGAGAAAATAATCTCTTCATTTATGGAAAAACAAGAAGAAGGCACTTCTTGTTCAAATTATAAAGATCCAAAACCGTTTTCTCTGGCTGAATTAAAAATTCAGTTAAATCAGAGAAATAAAGATAAAAAACCTGTTGATATACAACAATTAAAAAGAGAAATTGATAATTTAAAATCTGATATAAAGATTTTACAACAAAATAATAAAGAATTAGACAATAGAATAATATGTCTAGAAAAAGATAAATTAAATATACAGCCAATAGAAGAATCAGAATTATATCTGAAAAATATAAGAGAAATTATTACTTCTCAAAAATGGCATGGAAAAATTAAATTACTAATAGGTAATGATTTTTTAATTGAAGTAATTGCACTCTTTGATAGTGGTGCAGATTTAAATTGTATACAGGAAGGATTAATTCCTACAAAATATTATCATAAAACTACACATACTCTCAGCCATGTTGGGAAAGGAAAATTAGAGGTAAACTATAAAATCCCTCAAGCTTTTATTTGTCAAAATAATACTTGTATTAGTACAAGTTTTGTATTGGTAAAAAATTTAGGTAACCAAGTTATACTTGGAAGCCCTTTCTTTGATAAAATATTTCCTTTAAAAAATGTTGACCGTACTGGAATAACTGGTACGTATGAAGGAAAAGAAATTGTTTTTAAATTCATTTCTAATCCAATAATAAGGACATTAAATAATTTAAAAGATGATTTGATAAAAGCAAAAATAAATCAAATTGATTTTTTACAAAAAGAAATATTTTCTTTAAATATTCAAGAAAAATTAAATAATCAGAAATTACAAGAAAAAATTAAATTAATAGAACATCAATTTAGTTTACAAATATATAATGATCATCCCAATGCTTTCTGGGATAGAAAGAAACATATTGTTTCACTTCCATATGAAGAAAACTTCAATGAAAGTCAGATTCCGACCAAGGCTCGACCTTGTCAAATGAATTCCAAATATATGGAATTATGTAAACAAGAGATAAAATCTCTTTTAAACAAGAATTTAATTAGAAATTCAAAGTCTCCATGGTCATGTACAGCTTTTTATGTTAATAAACATTCCGAACAAGAAAGAGGTACACCCAGATTGGTTATCAATTATAAACCGCTAAATAAGGTTTTAAAATGGATTAGGTATCCTATACCTAATAAAAAGATTTATTAGACAATTATATGAGTCAAATATATTTTCTAAATTTGACTTAAAGTCAGGATACTGGCAAATACAAATTGAAGAAAAAGACAGGTATAAAACTGCTTTTACAGTACCTGTTGGGCATTACGAATGGAATGTTATGCCATTTGGATTGAAAAATGCCCCATCAGAATTTCAAAATATTATGAATGATATTTTTATTCCTTATAGTGAATTATATATTGTTTATATTGATGATATCCTTGTATTTTCAAAGGATATTGAAACTCATTTTAAACACTTAGAGATATTCAAAAATATAATTTTAAAAAATGGTTTAGTTATATCTAGACCAAAAATGTCTCTTTTCCAAACTAAAATCAAATTTTTAGGTCATAATATTAATCAAGGAAATATAATTCCAATTAATAGAAGTATTGAATTTGCGTCTAAATTCCCAGATGAGATTTTAGACAAAACACAATTACAAAGATTTCTTGGAAGTTTAAACTATATTCTTCCTTATTATAAAAATTTAGCACAAGATACGGCTTTATTATACGATAGGCTAAGGAAGAATCCTAAGCCATGGTCTATCAATCATACTAAAGCGGTACAAAAGATTAAGCAAAAGGTTCAAAACCTTCCTTGCTTAACAATAACAAACCCAGAATGGGAAAAAATTGTTGAAACTGATGCCTCAGAGATAGGCTATGGGGGTATATTAAAACAAGTATCTCCAATTAACAAACAAGAATATCTTGTTAGATTTCATTCTGAAAAATGGAATAAAATCCTTGGAAAATCAGCTAGAGGATCTAAAACATCGGGAAATAATAATTTCTTGTGGTTAAATGTTTCAGCCATGATCCCTTGGGACAGAGGCAGAGGACGAGGAAGAACTTCCTCTTATAGAGGAAGAGGAACAGAAAGAATTATCCATCAAATGGGTAATAAGAAGCTTATAGCTATGGATAGTGCATTATATGCATCATCCTCCTCAAAACCTCAATTTGATGAAAAACTTATAAAGAGTTTTTAGCCTATAAGGCATCACAGGGACATATCCCTGAAGAAACAGCATCATATGCACAGGTCACTATAAATGAAAGTGAAGATGAAGGATGGATTAATAATCCAAAAAGGATGTTATACTCCTTTTAGATCAAAAAGATAAAAAATGGAATGATCAGCCTTGGTTTATAATCAAGAGGTATTTTGATTCAGGGTTCTATCCCTCTGAGACATATAAGTCCAGAATATATTATGAGGAACTCCTCAAAGCAGAATCCTGCGAAATTACTCATTATATGGGTAGTAATAAAATTATAAATTTCAGCAAAATTGTGGTTAAACAGATAATATCTGTTGAAAATTGGGGAATATCTCCTTTAAAAGACAGGGAAATTTTACACCCTGAAACTAGAACTCCCATTAGATATAACTATTGGGATTATATTAATGCTTTTAATAAAGTATTTCTGATTGATAATCAGAATCACAAACATTCGTGGTTTATAAAAATTTGTTCTAAAGTATATGAATCGGACATTCCGGTTTGGTTTCATAAATGGTGCAGTCATACGGTCCATCTATCGAAATTTTCATGGGAGAATCCCAATTATTTAAAACTTTATATTCTCAATGGGTAGATTTATCACCTGCTTTAATAGAAGCTCAACATGAGAATAATGTTATTGAGGGAATGGCCTCTTTACACTATTTTGTCCAGTTTAGTATCCCATGGATATGGAAATGGACTCCAGAAACTGGTTATACCAGTGAAAATATCTTCTGTATCAGAAGAACTTACAAGACAAAATTTTGGAAACAAATGATGAAAAAAGAGGATGGCAAAATTAAATGTCAGGATACAGTGGATCAAATCCAGCAGACGATAGAGCTTTATAACCAACAACAACAAATTAAACAACAAAGAGAAGCTCCTAGCCCTTTTCAACATATTGTTCAAAAATTAAAAATGAAGAAAGGCACTGACAATATCAGTGAAGAAGAAATAATGCAACAATATATTGCAGAGATAAAAAAGGACATAGCCAAGAATTTTAGAAAAGAAGAAGCTTCTTCAAGCTCAAGAATGTCTGAATCAGACTCTTCACAGATAGGAGAAGATACTCAGATTTTACAAGATAGCCAAGAAGATGAACCCTTGGACGAAGAAGCCTATGAGCAAATGATGGCAGAACTGGATAGAGAGTTCACACCAGCAAAATCGGCTGGGAAGTCAAAGCTCAATCAAAACAATAGGCCCCACAAGGAAGAAAAAGAAGAACCAATAATTCATCTTTAAACTGGCCGACAAACAATTTTGTTGTTTGTTACATTATTGTAACTTTACTATTTACTTTTTGACTTTGTAATACAAAACGCGTCATACGCAATTATGAGCGAATATTCGCTGTAATATGCGGTGCTAGAGCCTCTATATAAAGAAGGCTTAGTAGTTAGTAGAAGGCACCGGTTTTAGAACCACCTCTCTCTCTCTCTCTCTCTCTCTCTCTTGTAATAAACATTCTGCAATAATATTTGAAGCTTTTAAAGTTTGAAGTCTCAAGCCTTCTATTTCTGGTAATTTTCTTTTCTTTATAAATATTTATATTGTATGATTGCCTCAATAAGAGGCTAAACACATAAGTGTTGAAACATCACCATGCTCAACAGATTATCATAATAAAAAAGAGATCTTAAAATCCAGATGAAGGTAAAAATTTAAGAGCAATCTTGGAATAGGGTTACAGCCCATCTAAGATGTTAATGTAGGCGGTCGACCGCCGGGGAACCCGTTAAGCCAAAAAGCCAAGAAGGCGTGGGGCGTTTAGGGTGAGACCCGTACTGATCACATGTTAGCATCCTGGATAACGACTGTGTAAAATCACCAACATTCCATCGTTTCTCTTGATCTTCTGCTCTCTATCTGAGTTTTATGGTTTTCTCCTCTTTTCCCATATAAGGTCCTGCCTATAATAATAATAATAATAATAATAATAATAATAATAATAATAATAATAATAATAATAATAATAATAAATAATACAACAACAACAACAACAACAACAACAACAACAACATTTGATATCGTAAGTTCGAAACAATAACCTCTATGCTCAAAATCATCTATATTTTTGTATGACTTTAATTAATACTTGAGTAATAATTAAAAAATGATTTGATTAGCTTTTAATATTTATAGGGTAAAATACTTTAGAGTAGAGTATAAATAGCAACACCCGTATATAAATTGTGTATTTTTAATGTCTTGACTCTTAATAATGTTTTTTTTTTTGGTTTTTAACTTTGATATCTTATGTTCAAAATAATAACCTCTATTTTTGTATGACTTTACATTTAAAGTTAAGTCAATCCACCAATTATGAAATTTTCATATATTACATAAACCATAAACTTATTTAAATTCTTTAGACATTCCATAATTCCATTTGTGTATAAGATTGGGCTAAACTCATTAACATAGGTGTTTGTCTATACAATAACACGAATTTATATATACGACTTTTTATTTATTTTATATAAAAGTAAACATACAGAAACTACTATATAACAAATAATAATTCTAAAACATGGTGTGAAATAACATAGTTAAGTCCAGACAGAATACAAGACTTAGACGTGTAAATGAGACAATGGTTAAATTATTTAATATATAAACCAAAAATAGTTAATGTGATGGATGTAAAATTGTATTTATAGAATGAGATATGATGTTAAAATATATTGAAAATTAGGGCTGAGTAATAATATAAACATGTGATGCCACCATAAGACAAGCTAGAAGTGGAATTAATGGGATTCATGGATGGCGTTAATACAAAGGGACATTTTGTGCCATCCGACGACAAGTTGGAAACGGAGCATATTGTCTTGGTCTCGTGCGGTTCAATTTCGTATTGGTCCTATGTATGTACCTTCTAATGTGTCCTCAGCCTCTTCCTCTAGATCAGCCCCCCGTGCCCGAACACCATTCATCAAAGTCAGTTGGTTACGATATGCAGAGGATGGAGGCCGATGAACGTATAACAAGTAAGAATAAAACGATGGTCCAAAGACTCAAAGAAGTTTGCGTCTATGAACTATTGCGGTATAATCTTGGGCGGCTTAAAGGACACCCACACGTTGCGACTCCTTGTTGTACCAAGCTTCACAAGATGAGAATACCTCTCGATGTTGGAATACCTCCTGCTCTTCACAATGATCATGCAGTAGATGTTCGTTTTTCGAAAGATCATTGATTGATTTCTTTTCGGTGCTTAATTTTCTTTTATATCTTGTTTACTTGGTTTTGCTAATTTGGAATATTACTTATCGTTGTTATCTTTTATATACAATTTGGTTTTATTAATATTGTTTACTTACGATTAATAGGTATTCTTTTTTATATAACTTGCTGCAAACATTCTCAAGTCCATGAAATTATTTAAGCCGAATAATATTGTATGTCGGCAATTTATAAGTTGGATTAGATTAATTGATTTGAAGACTAATTAACTACTTCACGTACGGAGATGTGATATAATGCAAAGCTAGAACTTTTTAACTTCAAATAATAAATGATGATAAATAAAAATAAAAACAAACGAACAATAATAATAATAATAATAACAATAATAATAATAATAATAAGTCAATTAAAGATTTAATCGGTGAGTAATCACAGATTTACATAAATAGATATATTAAATAAATTGAATAAAATAATTCAATACTCATGACAATGAGAAGACTTATAATACAATAGTGAAATATATAAGACAAACTAAAATACAATCAAACTTAATAATTGAATTGGCTCGATCCGTAAACAAAGTATTATGAATAACACATGTATGAATCCGGTTTCAATCACACTCGAATAATCAAATGGAGTGAATTTATCAAACCAATAGACCTAGTATTGTTGTCGTAATTTGTATAAATTAATGATTATATTAACATCAAGTTTACCTAACTGTAAATATTTAATTGCAAGTAATAACAATACGTGATTAGAACTAAATGTTAATGATATTCAATGAATAACAATTGATTAAATATTGTCACATGATCCCTCAAAATGTAAAACACATAAAAATAAATTATGAATACTCACTTTGATAATAAAATGTGATTTGAGTACTAGAATGCTAGATTAGACAACAACGATTTTTTTACGGTTTAACCTAATGAAAGGTGTCCAATGTTAAAATAATTTGTCTAAACTTTGATATAAAATAATGCTTTTGATTTTATAATATAACTTGGTTTCAATAAAATAAAATGATTTGATTAAATAGTCGAGTTCAGAAAATAGTGATTAATAATAAATATACTTATTAAATTTATTTGAGTAGTACCATCAAATGTTTAATTTATATCAAATTAATAAATAGAGTCGGAAAATTAAATGTGAAAAATAATTAAATTAATGATTAATTACTTAAATAATGTTGGTCAAAATAATTAATTTGATAATTAATTATTTAAATAAAATTCTATTTGTATTAAATCTTGATTTAAAATGAATTGAACTATTACATATTGTTTTTAGAATTTTTTTTTATAATTTTTATATCTCGTGAATAGTTTTATAATATTTTTAAAAAAAATTAACCTTTAAATCAAAGGAACATGCGAAATTATTATTTTAAAATTTTCAGAAATTAACAGTAAATTTTGAATCAATATTAGTAACAAAATGATTTTTATATTATTTTAGTGATATGATAATATTTTTGGGAAATTTAAAATGGTAAAAATATATATTTAAAAATGAACTGGGCGGCTTAAAGGACACCCACACGTTGCGTTTATGAACTATTGCGGTATAATCTTGGGCGGCTTAAAGGACACCCACATGTTGCGACTCCTTGTTGTACCAAGCTTCACGAGATGATAATACATCTCGACGTTGGAATACCTCCTGCTCTTCACAATGATCATGCAGTATATGTTCGTTTTTCAAAAGATCATTGATTGATTTCTTTTCGGTGCTTAGTTTTCTTTTATATCTTGTTTACTTGGTTTTGCTAATTTGGAATATTACTTATCGTTGTTATCTTTTATATACAATTTGGTTTTATTAATATTGTTTACTTATGACTAATATGTATTCTTTTTTATATAACTATTGCGGTATAATCTTGTGCGGCTTAAAGGACACCCACACCTTGCGGCTCCTTGTTGTATGTCGGCAATTTATAAGTTGGATTAGATTAATTGATTTGAAGACTACTAAGTAAGTTCTTCACGTACGGAGATGTGATGTTGTGCAAAGCTAGAATTTTTAACTTTAATTAATAAACTAAATTTTTTATACCTGTCACGTGTTGTTGCGACATCGTACGCGGTGTGATAAATTATTGACTACAATCTATTTAAAGATATTATTTATATTATTTCCAATTTATTAAATATACTTTTGTTAAAAACTATAATTCTTTTAAAGTAAAATAAGATGAATTTTGAATACAAAGAACTTTCTAAATGGCGTTTAAAAAGAATTTTTAAAACAATTTAAATGTTTATAAAGCATTTTTAAACACGACATTTTTCTACACCGTACACCTAGTTCACCTATGATTTGTACACGTCGTGTTACTAAAATAAAAGTTAACTATTAAATGACAAATTAAATGGTAAATGATATTTTTATATACTTTCCAATTATAAAACAGAGATTAATTACATGGTCCCTATGGTAAACACATATTGCAAAATTGGTATAAACTTTTGAGAAATTACACAATTAGCCCCAACTGGTATCAAATCGTAACACGATTGGTAACTTTTGTTAACTTTTTTCAGTTAAGTAGGGGTAAAAAGTCTAAAATGCCTCTAATTTAAAAGACAAAATTAAAATATATATATTACTAAATATGTGTGTAACATTTGCCCATTTTGAAAATGTAAACCAAAAACCCGAACCTATTTTTTTTCTTTCATACAATGGAAAAATTAACTATTAAAGTATTTTATTTATTTAGATGATCAAATACCCCAAATGTTCTATTTTAATCAATATTATGAATTAGATTATTAAATTTTCATTTAGTTATCGTTTAATCAATTTATAATAATTTTATAATTTTTAAATTTATTTTCTAAAGTTTTATTGTTAATTAAGAGTTTTAGTTATTAAATTAAAACAATAATTAAATTACAAGATTTTTAAAAGATTCATTAAATTTATAAAGTTTTATATGATTTTTAAAAGATTCATTAAATTTATAAAGTTTTATAAATTTTATAAGGTTTTATAAAATGATAATTAGATTAATTATTAAATTAGGTGTTTTAATAAGTCAAGGGGGTGTTATGTCATTTTCAAACCTGAAATTAAAAGCTTCTAACATAAAATGACAACTATCAAACCGTAGGGACCAAACTTGTAATATCTTTAAAACACCCAACCCCCACCGTAGCCCCTGTAACTCCGGCCACCTCCGGCCATTCCCCCGGCGACACCCAAACAACATAAATCTATCATTTTATATCAATTAAACCGCCCCACTTATCCCTTGAATCAGTTTCAAACCTATAACCTCATTAATTTGAGTTCAAACTGTCGTTTCTATGCACTCGAACTCGAAACCAACCTCATAATCAGATTCAAAACCGTTTTCAAACAAAACGCATCCAATTGATTGTAACAGAAGGACTAAAACGTCTCAATGATCATTTAAAACATAAATCTTTATCAATTAAGCTTGAAACTGTCAAATTATTATCAAATCAAGCTCAAAACCTCTGAATCCAACCTTAACTAAACAGTCCCAATTGAGACTATATAACATAAAGAAAACACTCTAATCTATCCTCTCCAACTTTCTAAATCATCAATTTCACTCTAAAAACTCACACACGTTGAATTGATCCACAACCATCATCACGACCTACACTCTACTCGTTCATCATACTCCACTTAATTTTAATCAAAATTGATGAAAGTATTATCATGATAATCATCCAAGAAAGCTTCATGCGTGATTAATTGGATTATGATCATCATTCTCATCTCAAACAAGATTCACCCAACCGCGACCTGTTCTTCGTTTCATCTCCATCAATTCGGCCATAATCAAGTAAGTTGCATACACTCCTTCACTCGAATTTACATGGGGAATCAAAGCCGCATGTTTATTTCAGTAATCATCATCGCATTGATGTTCAATTTGGGCCAAATCGATTCTAGGGTTCATATGAATTAAGGGTTTTCCTTTAACTTGTGTTTTTAAAATTTACTATGCTTATACCCAGGGGACTAGGGTTCGTGCCCGAGCACCGCCTACATATTTTTATAACTCAATTTTTATATTTTTAAATTACAAAAAATTATTATTTTATTAGTATATTAATATAAAAATTATTCTTTTAAGTAAGTTCATTCCATTAATTTCTAAAAAATTCCAAACAATATAATTTTCTGTTTTCTTTATTTTCAAATGTTTTAATATTATAAAACTATTATAAAATTATTTAAAATTTATAAATTAAACTTAAACTAAAAAAATATTTTAAACTATTTTTTAAATCATTTAAGTGATTATTACCATGTTAACTGATTTTGACCAAGAGTTTAAATGATTAATTATTAAATTAATTATTTCTTTTCACACTTTAATACTCACACATCACTTAATCAATTTTTATATATTAAATAATACTTAATTTCACTAATGATTCACTATCATTTTAATAAACTTATTCTATTTTATGTATTCAAACCATTATGTTATTTTATTAAACCCAAATATCAATTTAAAACCCTAATTCATAACTAGCCCTTAATTATTTTAATCTAAGACACATATTCTTAATTTAAAACCGTGAGGAAATCGTTGGTGTCTAACTTAACAAATCATTCAAATCATATTATTATACCATGTGAGTATTCACTGTCGTTCTTATGTATTTTATATTTTAAGGAAATCATATGATTCAATATTCAATAATTTATATTTATTATTATTTTATTTCATTCTAAATTCAATTCAAGACATGCTATATTATTACTTGTATTTATGTGTTTATAGTTAGATAAACATGATGTAAACACAATCATTAATTAATGCAATCACAGTAACAATGATAGATCTATTGATTTGATAAATCCACCCATTTTTTTAGTCACGTGGTGATTGGAACCAAAATCATTTATTCTATAAGGCTTCGTCTGCGGACCGAGTCAATTCAGTCATTAGTCTTGATTGTGTTGGTTTGTCTTTTATGTACATTATTGCATTATAAGTCTTGACATTGGCATGTGAATTGAATTGTTTTCAATCATTCTAATCAATCTATATATGTATGCAAACCTATGTTTTACTCACCGGCTAATTTGTTAGCTGCCCCGTTACTTTTTCACATGATTTCAGAAAATATTATTTAGTGGACTTCTTTATGCTCACATAGGATTGGACTTAGTCAAAAATAAAAAAAACTATATTATTTTATTTTTGTGTTGTAATGTATTACTTGATTGATATTATTTAATTAAATGGAATTTAATAATATTTCAACTCATTTAATTCCATATGCTATGAACCATGGATTCATATTCATCCGTCCCGATGATTCTGCCGTCAATCGGGATGTGACAATGTGAATCCCACTTCATTTAATAAAAATTTTTATATATATATATACATACACACACTCACACAAAATAAAATGCATAAATCACCACCGGACATGCTTATTTCAAGCCATGACGTCGTAGTTCGTTACCATCGGACATGCTTTTTCTCCACAACTGGCTTTCTTTCTTTTTTTCTTTTTACTGGTTTTCAAAAATATCACAGTTGGGTTATTGGTTTTAATAAAATCTTGCTTATTTGGTTTGGTAATAAGAATTCAACCGTATCCGCATAGTGAATTTGGTTAAATCAGATAAGTATGATTCGGTTGGACATGTTTTCAAGTCGGTTCGAGTGATGGGTCTGTTGTATTTATAAACATATAACGTATTTATTCAGTTTGTTTAATCGGCCGACAGAATGTAAATGTGTTGCTAATTTCATATAAACAAATTGAAACTATTCTTTCAATATTTATTAATCTACTGAATTTAAAAATACATTTACCAGTATTGTTTCTATTATCAATTGTTATCTAAAGTTTCGATTATTTTATGTGTTAATTAATGTTTGATTATTGAAAGCTTATTATTAATACACTTAAAAGCCCACATGTTAGAGGCCCATTTCAAGCACTCATCATATGAAGTTGGGCTTTCAGGTTGTAGACACACTGTTTTTATAAATAAATGTTCATTTTGAAGCCGACCATTGAGTCTGCAGACTTTGAGAGCTTATTTCAAGCCATAAAGCCGAAGTTCCCTACCATCGGAAATGCTTTTTCTCCACAATTGGCTTTCTTTTTGTTTTTCTTTTACTGGTTTTCGAAAATATCACAGTTGGGTTATCGGTTTTATTAAAATCTTGCTTATTTGGTTCGGTAATAAGAATTCAACCGTATCTTCATAGTGAATCTGGTTAAATGAGTTAAGTATGATCCGGTGGACATGTTTTCAAGTCGGTTTGAGTGACGGGTCTGTTGTATTTATAAACATATAAAGTATTTATTCGGTTTGTTAATCGGCAACGATTGGGTTGTTGGCTGTAACTTTATCAATAAAGGAGAAATGATTGTGGCATAAGCGTCATCTTTGGGGAAATTAGTTCTTGCTGGTTTGGTTAATTGTTGTGTTTCGAATTATGGTTTTAGGTTAAAATGGTACGAATCTATTTTATTACGGTTCAACGGATTCTATATCTTTTATATGTTGTTTGTATGATATAAAAAATACACCAATAATTTTTATGATTAAAAATCCTAATTTTAATATTTTTTTGCTTGCACTAAATGCGTGAAAAAATCAAAATAAGGTTTTGACTCATTTTAATTCTAGTAACCACCCAAAAAAGATTATGTGTGAATGCGTAAATGGTTACTTTATTATAATTAAGAAGATCTGTTGTAAATTGATTAAAAAAATCTGGCATAACTCGAATACTTAACTATAAAACTTATAAAAAGTTCAGATGATTAAATGTAAATTTGACATAACTCGAAGACTTAAATATGAAACTTAAAAAATTGAGTAAGTATCACTTTAGAAAAAAAATGAGTAAGTATCACTTTAGAAAAAAACAAAGATAGAGAAAGTGTCGTGATTAGTTTCAAAAGATCCTTAAAAGTTTCAATATAAAATTATAAAAAAAACAAGTATGGTTTTTATTAGTTTGGTAAAAAGAAAAGTTATTGTAGTAACATTGAAAAAATATAGTGGTGCGACGAGTGTTATCGAGCCTTTTTCTCGATCTGTATTAAATGTTGATATATTTAGGTATTACTATTATTATAACTATGTAAATATTTAGTGATTATAAACAAACAAACAAACATATCCAGTATATCCCACTAAAAAGCAGGGTCTGTGAGGGGTAGGTGGTGACGAGTCTTTCCTCTATCTAGAGAGATAGAGAAACCGCTTCCAAAGAGACACCCGGCTCGAAAATAATAACAAACAAATTTTAGTGCATACAACACATAAGTATAAAACCATATTTGCGTTTAGACAAGGCATAAGCATAATCATAAATATAATGATAAGCATAACAAACAGGACTATAATGTATACAACTCAAATGCATACATCCCATAAGCATATGCATAAACAAGTGCATAATCATAACAACCCGGAGATAGTGTATTCAAGAAAAAAGTATCGTGCAACACCTATACAGAGCAAAAGTTGATAGCCTACATTCACGCTGGGGGGTCACTTATCAGGTCATCTTCTACACCTCCTACCAACAGAACCCACCAGAAGTCCTTAATTTTAATTCTACATCTCCGTGTACTCCTATCCCAGATCATGTGCTCGGAGAGGTGCAACTGTACCATATCCCGCCTAATTATCTCATCCCAAGTCAAATCTTGTGATGTTCTCTACTCTCTGACTGGCGCTGACATTGTCTCCTCACCAAACCATCATAATCTTCCCTCTCGTATTTTATCCGTGATACAAGCCACCTCTAGCCTCTGTCGAAACACGTCGTTCCTTATCCGATCCAGTCTCGTGTGTCCACACATCCACCTCAGCATTCGCATTTCCGCGACCTCTATTTGTCGTTCGTGCAATTTCTTTATGGCCCAACAATTTGTTCCGTATAACATAGCCGGACGTACTACCACTCTATATAGTTTTCCTTTTAGTCTCGCTTGGAACCTCTTATCACACAAAATCCCTGAACCTGCTCTCCACTTACACCATCCTGCTTGAACACGGTGGGTTACATCACTGTGTATCTCACCATCCTCCTGTACGTACGAGCCTAGGTATTTGAACCTCGACGTTTGTGGGACCGCCATACCCTGGATACTAATTTGAGTGTCCTCTTCATTCTCTCCGCTAAAGTTACAATGCATGTATTCTGTCTTAGAGCAACTTATCCTTAAACCTTTGCGCTCTAGTGCCGCTCTCCACTGTTCTAACCTCTCATTAAGCACCTTTTTAGATTCTGATATTAACACAATATCATCCGCAAACAGCATGCACCATGGGACTGGCTCTTGTATAGACTTGGCCATCTCATCCAACACTATTGTGAAGAGAAATGGGCTTAATGTCGATCCTTGGTGAAGTCCCACTTTCACCGGGAAGAAGTCTGTGTCTCCGACTGGGGCTCGCACACACGTTTTTGCCCCGTCATACATATCCTTGATTATCTTGATATATCGCTCCGGTATCCTTCTATCTCGTAGGCTTTCCCAAATGAGTTGTCACTGAACACTGTTATAGGCTTTTTCTAGGTCAATGAATACCATATGAAGTCCCTTTTCTTTCTCTATATTTCTCCATTATCCTCCTTATGACGTGTATGGCTTCTATTGTAGAACGCCCTGGCATAAATCCAAATTGGTTTGTCGCTATACGAGTTTCGAGTCTAATTCTCATGTCGATAACTCTTTCCCATAGTTTCATTGTGTGACTCAAGAGCTTTATTCCCCTGTAGTTTGCGCAACCTTGGACATCTCCTTTTTTTCTTATATATGGGGACCATAACACTGCTTCTCCACTGCCCTGGTATCTTCCGGTCTTGAAGATAGTATTGAATAACTCTGTTAGCCATTGCAGTCCCTCTTCTCCCAGGCATTTCCACACTTTAATAGGTATGTTATCTGGCCCCACCGCCTTAGCCCTCCCCATTTTCTTAAGGGCTCTCTTGACTTCCTTAACAGTGATGTCTCTACAATAACACTTATTTTATTGCGTTGTTTGAGTTGTTTGATCAGACTCTGTTTGTTGATTTGGGTTTCTTACATTGAAAAGGTTATTAAAGTAAGTTTTCCATCTCAGCTTGATGTCTCTCTCTTTCACCAAGACCTTTCCATCCTCAGCCTTTATAAACTTCACCATTTTTAAGTCCTATCTTCTATGTTCTCTTACTTTGGCGATCTTAAACATGTTCCTTCGTTCGTCTCTAGTCGCTTGTACATCCTCTCGTAAGCTATATTTGCCTCTGACACTGACTTTTTCGCCTGTCGTTGGCCTCCTTGTATTTATCTTTTAGTTCTGTTTTTCCTCATTTTACAACGTAAAAGCTCTCTAAAGCGCCTGTTGTTTGGCCTCCTTGTATTTATCTTTTAGTTCTATTCGTTTTTCCTCATTTTACAACGTAAAAGCTCTCTAAAGCTTTGTTGTTTAATTCTTATCTTCTCTTGTACATCTTCATTCCACCAGCAGAATTTCTTATGACCGACTGTCCTACCTATTGTAACTCCAAGAGTTTCTTTAGTTGTTTGAAGGACTCTAGTGGCCATGGCCTCCCACTCTTGGTTTGCGTCCTCCCATTTCCCAGTCTGGGTCATTGGTGTGACCTTATCTAAAGATAGTGACCTTTTTGTCTTTCAGTTGCCCCCATCTGATCGTCAGTCTAATTCTCTTGGTTGCTTCAACAATTTCTCTCTTCACGCGTAGGTTCGCGCCACCAATATGATGTTGGGTCACTACTGTCTCTCCCGGGATTGCCTTACAGTCCTTCCACGAACTAAGGTCATCTCTTCTCATCAACAAATAGTCTATCTGCGTGTGTCTCCCGTTGCTGCTAAACGTGATTAAGTGTGAGTCTCTTTTCTTAAAAAATGAATTTATAACGCCTAGGTCATGAACTAATGCAAAGTCAAGAAGCTCCTTACCGGCGTCATTTCTAAGGCCATACCCGAAGCCTCCATGCACCGAAGGGAAGTGATCATATACTTAAATATTTAAATAAGATAATACTTAAATCAAATAGTATTAAGTTATAAAAATATAAATAATAAATATATATTTTTAATATTAGTTTGAAATATTATAAATAATATAATAATTAAAATAATATATAATAAATAATTATTATTGAGTGAAATTATAAAATGAGCAAATTAGAAACTAGTGTACTTAGCATGTGTATCTTATGTTTAAAAAGTTGTTTAGGTGTTTTGAATATTGAGTAAAATTACAAGTGTGTCGTAATTAAATATTTTATATAATAGTATAGATACTACATATATAGATTATTATTATTTATAATTATAAAAGTATTTAGTAATTATATAGTTAAGTATCCAAATAAGATAATACTTAATTTTAAATTTAATTATTATTATTATTATAAAATTATTTAGTAATTATATAGTTAAATATTCAATAAGATAATACTCTATATTTAAATGTTAATTTAAAGTATTATAAATAGTATATATATAATATAGTAAATAAAATAATCTTATATTATTAGATAATATACTAGTAATATGTAATAATAAATGTATTAATTATATAAGTTTATTAATGAGGGCAAATAGGAATGATTGCGTAGAACATTGTACCTAATGCTTAAGAAATTGTATCAGGTGTTTTAATTTTTTAATGAAATTAAACTTGTATCCTAAGGTTTTGATTTATATAGTAGTATAGATAATTAATTTAAGTGATCATATGCTTCTATATTAATTATTTTATATGAATTTTGGTTACCCTTTTTATTTTTTATAATTTATTTCAATACCTATCATTTCTTATGATCAAATAATAAATTAATAAATAGTAAATTATGGTTGATTCCAAAACTACTCATTCCCCATTTATAACCTATTTAGTGTATCTAATGGGTTGTTTGGTAGCCTATTAGTGAAATTATTAAGAGGTTATCTCTAAACTGGTTAGCAATAAGTATGTTTATTTCATCTGAAAAACACTTCTTAGTAGTTTAGTTTGCCTTTTAATGGTTCATCTTTATAGAGATGCTGAATAAATAAAAGACCATTTCACCCCATCCATATCCTCCTAAATACTAACAGCAACAAGTCTGCTAGCTCCTCCCCCGCCACCTCCTCCCCCGCACACCCATATAAATCAAAATGATGATGACGGTGGATGAACTATGATTAACAATATGGTGGGGGTGGAGGTGGGTATGAAAATAATGATTTTATTTAGAATAATATATATATTATAATATATATATATATATATATATATATATATATATATATATATATATATATATATATATATAATATATATATATATATATATATATATATATTATATATAATTTAGGGTTGTTAAATGGTAAAATAGGTATTTTAATAGTTATTCAAAGATTTAACCAAACAGTACTTAGAGCATTCATAATGAATTCTTAATCTTTATTCATATAATACACTAATCCTATATTTTTCTTTCTACTTTTCAATTAAATAATACTTTTTATACCCTTATCATTACTATTTTCTCTCTTATTTACTCACAAGCACTTTAAAAAATATAAAAAGTTTATAGGGATTGATCAGTGATTACCCAAATATACCGATAAACAATAACATATTCTCTCTACTTCACTCACAACCACTCAAAACCATTTCATATAATATATAAAACACACTCACATATTTTTAAAAACTCCACTGTAAATGTTCTTACTGTTTCAATATTTATTGGTTTAGATGTTGCGAAAAAAACCCCTAAGTCTATGGAATAGTAATATCTTGATTATAAGGTCCTTGTGTTGGTTTCGCGTAAAGTTAGTTGTGGTGTAAAAAAATAAAATTGTTTGTTAAAAATATATTAACCGGTCATTCATGTGTTAATATGATATTATATATAGCTCATTTGCAAGTGTTAGTGGGTCCCCCATCGGCTCGTCACGTGTCATGTTCTCGTTGCCCTTTATTCTTTCTTTTTTGCTTTTTAGAGATTATTGGCGTATAAAAATTTTCTCCTTCAACTAAAAGCACATCTGGTGCTTTAGAGGACTTGGTACATGCTCTTTACTTATGGGGTTTTTGTGGCGGGTTCTATCCTTGTTTTTAGCAGTGTTTTTTATTTATGGGTTTTTTAGTTTTTTGTCTTTCTTTTTCTTAAATTCTTTTAGTTTAAATTATCTCTTTTAAACTAATAGCGTGCAACAGGTGAGACATAATATCATTTTGTGTTTGTGTAACATTCCATATCTCCAAAACTTATTTATATATTTTATACGTTTCTGTTATCTACTTGAATATGTTAATGTCAACATCACAACATGAGTAATGAAATTCATAAGCGTGTCATTAACCACGTAAATAACATCGACCCCACTGTAACGCTTATATTTATATAGTTGATAAATAGTTGTTCAATTGACTTTAAACAATATGCACTTGCCTTGGTTGTAACAACTTCTTAACATGGTGTTCATTATTTCTTTTCTTTTCTTAGAGTTTTTTATTCTTTCATTTTTTCCTCTTTTGCCTTTTAATATTCTTAATTAAATTACTTTTGTTATTTTTAAATATTTTATTTTCTTTGCTACAAACTTTTAAATAAGTTTGTCATTTTAATGTTATGTCGTGTTTACGTTGCAATGTGCGAGACGTTGGTTACTAAGTTTGCAAATGTACGCTTAACCACGCTAATGTAGTCGTACGATCTTGTCGCATCGCGCGTGTTAAAAATACTTGTTACTTCTTAAGAGTCATAGTCCTTTAACGAACCATGATGAGTATTATCATATCATTGTAGGCCTTAATGAGCAACAATGGGTTATAACAAGTCATGTTATTATTATCTAAATGTGAAATAGTGAGTTATAATAGGTCATTCACTTCCTTTTAAATGATATTGGGTCTTAGATAGCCTTTAGCAACTATTATAGAAAAGATAGCTCTTGTTAGGGTACGATGGGCTTAATATATCAAATGACTTAGATAACGTAAAAACATAACCTTTTAAGTAATAGTGAGTTATAATTGAGCATACATGTCTTGATATGTCATATTAAATTTTAAGAGTCATGATAGATCTTAACAAGACACGATGAGCCTTAAAAAGTCTTAAAACTGATAACTACATATATTTGACAATGATTCATCATTAATGAACATTGTTGTGTCATGTTACTCAAACATAAACATGATCGTCCATCTTCAACCAATTATGGTTATGTTTCAAAACATAAGGTCGTGTGTTTACCACGATTTGACTAATTATGATGACGATTACCAATAAAAAAAACTCAGAACACAACTATTTCCTTCCATTCCCTCTTTAAAAAAAACTCGAAACACAGTTATTTTTCACTTTTTTTTATTTTTCTTCTTAAAAAAACTCAATAATCATTACTTACAAGACCATATCTCACTTTTTTTATTTCTCTTCTTAAAAAAACTCAATAAATCATTACTTTACAAGACAAATAAATCCACTCAGTGACTTCTCTAATGGAAATTCGCAAGGCCATTCTTTATCTCAAATCGATGGTAATGATCGCAGACGGTGGTCAAGACCGACAACAGATAAAAGGGGCTACCTTTGCGACGACATATTAGTGCCACCATCACTGACCGTCGCCACCTCCGGCCACAACCGACAACATCAATGTTAGACACGCCACCACCTCTACCACTATTTCTACTACCAATGCCCAGGAAAGCGCCACAAAAAAGATGATGAAAAGATCTGAGGTGATGTTACCACCGAAATCCAATCCATCATCACCATCGACAACCACCATCATCATCGCAGCCACCATCAAAACAAATTAGGGTTTAAGGCAATGAGGTCGTTTGATTTCAACAACAATGGTGGTGTGGGTGGATGATGGTGGTCAATGCAGATGGGCTAGGGGTTGAATTGGGATGCAGAAGGTATTTGAGGGCGATGATGATTAATGGTGGATGCAGATGGGTGATGATGAATCTCCGGGAGCCAAGGATGGTTGCCGACGGTGGTAGCCGGTGGTTTTAAGGAATGAAGGTTGAAGTAGGTAAAGAGATGATAGAGAGAGATTTTTTATAGTTCTTTATTTTTTAATTATAATTAATATTTTTTTAACTAAAATAACTATATTGCCCTCATGGTGTGACTAGACTTTACAGAAAAAATTTAACATCTATGAAAGGAAAGAACAATTTACTTTAATTTCCTTAATTAAAAAAACAAAATCTAAAATTTACTATATACCTAAAAGGAAAAAAGTGTCATTTACTTTTTTTTTCTTTTGAGGATTTTAATGGAATTTTGTGATGACAATTTGAAAACTATTTTTCTTACTGGGATTTTATGAGGCCCATAAAACTTATTTTTATCTTTTATTTATCATAGAATCAAAAACAAAAACAGTTTTCTATAAATTATATCAAAATGACTTTATTACATATAGATATAGTCACATAATACTAAAAAGAACAATTCAGAATATTTGATCCTGTCCCAAAATATTCCAGTAGCGTACAAGCGTAATGCTCGAGATTTGCCTTCGAGGAATGCCCTCGGTCCTCAGAAAGCATGAAAAGTCTGTCAAGCAAAAGGTGCATGTGTTTGAATAAGCATATAAGTATGTGGAAAACTTGACCCGAGTGGCCGCGTGTATAAACCTGAATGACTAGACCAGACCAACCAAACTATAACAGTCTATACTATGATTACAATAGTACATAAAAGTGTCTGCAAATAAACCTTATTTTAACCATATAGAGCACGCCAAGGCTCATTCTCCGGTTCTTTTGACACCTTGGTTGGGTTCCATTTTACGTTTTCTTTCACAAATTGCAGGGATGTGGCGCTAGCCAATGTTTCTCCTATCTCACAGATAATCTGGAAAAAGAAAACTAAAAGGTCAAAAGATATATAGCTATATAACTAATATTATATTTGTTCGACTTATGTAGCCTCTAAATGAACCTGGTTGGGGTTTGGTATGAGCCTAGAGGTGGCGACTCAACCCATTTACTTAAACATGGGTTAGTTCAGGGTTATGTTGTCTCCGTAATGGTTCAAACAGTAAAACAAGATTTAATACATAAAAAAAAATTGAACTGAACAAGTTGAAAGTCGTCCGAATTTTATAATTAATGCATACAACCTCCTAAATTGTCTTATTGAGATAGAAGTGTTTCAGGTAAACCATAGCCCGTTCCCGACCAGAAGAAAATAAGTAATCGTTCCAAATTGATCAAAAGATTACCCAGTTTGACCCGTTACCACAACACCCAATTTGCAACCTCTGGTAAAAGCTAAGGTGTTAGGCATGGGTTTGTTTTTCAAGATCAATAAGCATTCGGTAACTACAACATTTGACACGTCATAAATAGAAATAAAATGTATACAGCACTATCAATCTTGTTCCTGTGTAAGCTTCAACAGGCAAGAGCTGGTTTTGTGCCACAACTTCAATGTTGCAGCTGCATTAACTTACTGTCAGGCAGTACTTGCACCTGACAGCTCGGCCAGCTGCTAATAGCATACAATGTTCTACTTTCTTACACAAGTGCATGCATTCTGTGTAGCTTAAAGGTGACAATTTCAATCCATCATTTATGTATAATGTATCGGCTAATTGGGTCGTGTTTGTCGTGTTTCATCCATGCTGCTTCAAATTTAGGCCCAAACACTTTCATGAGTAGCAAAAAGAGCCACATGAGATAAAAACAAGACACATAAAAAAAATAACAAGCTACGCACCTTTTGCATTATTTTCAAAACAGATAATAATCAGAAAGAACAGGTACCTCAAAGTCATCCGCACTAGTTTTACGTTGACCAGTTTGCCCAATGAGAATAAATGAAGCGGTCTTTAGAACACGGACCAACTGAAGAACACAAGACAGAGGCTCATGGTGAATCTGCATTGATGAGGGTGCCTTTACATGTCTACTGGCCATGTCCCGTATCATAACTGTTTGGGGACCGATTTGGATGCCATAAATGTTTACATCGAGTGATTTTTTTCTTTCCAGCTTAAGCTTTGAGGAGTCTACAAGGAATGGGAAAACTAATGAAGGCATGGTTGATGTGTCTTCTCCTAATAATGATGACAATACTTCACTGATGGCACATGCCAATATTGGAGACTCATACTTCTTCAAAACCAGGATGGACACCTGATGAAAGGGTGGAAATCTTACAATGTTATTTATCATCCACATGAATTCAGGCTCCACTTAAAATATGAAACAGAAACCTAGGTAATAAAACGAGCAAGGTGCACACAAGGCGGAGGTGGACTCGAAGCGCAAAGGGATCGACCACTTCAGGCTCCATATATTGGACCAGATCTTAAAAACTTTTATTTTCATTTTTAATCTCGTTTACTGATTCATCTGCTACTTCAAGCTCCATGATTTGTTTATTCCTGGCTTTATGTTTTGTTAACATTACAAATCCACACCAAAGCTTCAAATTTTGTTTTAAATTAGTTATATACATATTTTTAGACTTTTAAGTTAGTAATTTTAAGTCGTCTGAATTTTGTGACCGGTGAACCAGTAAGTTCGCTTATTAGATGACTGGTGCGGTTATAAAAACATTGCCCATAACAGAACAGTCATATTTACAATCCCTAAACTGGTTTAAACCACAAACTACACATAACAAAAATCCACCTATTATTAGCTCAACATTCATCTCCAAATGACTCCAATGTCATAATCCAATTAGTAACCACTCATTTTAGATTATAGTCCATATACATAAACATATCAGTTGTCTTTCTAGCCTTCATTAGTCAATCAGGTCAAAAACAAAGCATAATTACACAAATCCAGCATTTCAACTAAGCAAACATGATAAATCCATCCTCCAAACTTGATTCAGGTTACTCTAAGTCTGCAATCATGACATAAATCTAACAAATGTATACCTTATTTAAACAAACAAATATCAGTGAATACTAACAACTCGCGAATAAGAGAAACACCTACTTGATTCACTCCACTGGTATCAACAAAGTGAGTAATGTTTCCGGATGCTCTAATATCCATGATTCCATACCGATCCAGAGGCAGATCGAACGACTCTTTTCTGTAAAACGAAGAACCAAAAGATAATCGATTATTCGCTTCACCTAAGCGGGTCGAAACAGTAACTTGCATAGAAAGAAATTATGGTAGAAAACTAACAATGTTTCGAAGGGAGAACTAGGGTTTGGTTGAAGACCGTCAACGATGGCGGTGGCGAAGCCGCCGGAGACGTCGTCGGAGATGAATATTACCGTCGCAGCTGCCTTCATTGCTTTCCTGTTGATTTTGGGTTTTCGGTAAACTGTGGTACCCAAAGTACTAATTCAATTGGTAGAACAAAACTAGAGGTTCTGAAAAAAAAAAAAAAAAAAAAAAAAAAAAAAAAAAAAAAGGTACAAATAACATTTAAATATAAAAGATATTATAAGTTTAATTCTCACTTTAAACAATACGTTCAGAGTTAAAGCAGAGTGTTTTCTAATCAATAGGTTTCTTTCTGAATGTGTTGGGTACGATCTCGGCTAGGACACTTTCTGAATGGGTTGGGTACGATCTCGGCTAGGACACGAATAGATGAAACCAATTAATATTAAGGGATAACCTTGTAAAAAAATAATCAAGTTTTAAGGTTGTTCTAATTAGGTCACTCATAAATTGTGTTGTCCCAATCATGTCATTCAAAAAAAAAAAATTGTCACAATCAGCTCGTTAAAGTTTTAGGATTGTTTTAATTAGATTATTTATAAATTCAAAATATTTTTTGAAAATTAAAATATTTAAAAAATTAAAAATATTTTGAAAAAAACCTAATTATTTTAAAAAAAATTCAAGTTATTTAAACAATTAAAAAAAATACGAGTGGTCTAATTGAAACATTTATAAACCTTTAATAGCCTGGTTGAAACAAATAACAATATGAGTGATCTAATTTAAACACTCCTAAAACTTATTTATTATTGTATGAAGTTCTTTCTTATATCAATCTTTAAAAGCATATTTGTATTATCTATTACAAATGCTTTTTATTACTAAGTGTTTTAAATTATCAAAAACACATTTTTGAAGATACGTACGTCTCTAAATGTTTTTTATTAGTGATTTATAGAGCTATTTGTTTTTTTAAATGTCTTTGACAATTCATTTTTCTGAAACATCCTATTTAAACCTGTTCATTTTTTGTTAAACAAGTTTTTTTAATACCGCTTGGCTTTCATATACGTTCTTTTGTAATTGGTTATGTCCTTTTTAAAAACATTCGTTCTTTAAAGACATTTAGGAAAAAAGGCTTTTTTAAGCCGTTTAGCAATATAAGGTTTTAGAAAATATGTATAGAAAAACCCAAACGGTTTAAAAAAACGTTTCTGAGAACCTATGGTTTTAAAAAATACGTCTGGAAAACAAACGGGTTAAGAACCAAACAATTTTAAAAGTACATTAGAAAAATGAATGTTTTTTTCTTATAACTTAACCACATATTAAGAAAGAAAAAACATATCTAATAGAATAGAAAATACAAATATGTTTTCTGGAAACGTTCTAGAAAACATTATGATTAAACTAAGGTTATTTTTAAATAGCTTATTTAATTCTTTTAGAAACAAACTAATTTTAATAGTTTATTTTGATTCCTAAAAATAAGTTTAGGACATTATTTACAAATGAATTATAAGGCCTTTTAAATTTCTTTTTATGAAATTTAACAATCCAACAAAAAGTTTTTTATAATCTCATTAGAACTTAACTTTTTCTAAGGAATACTTCTATAAATAAAAATACTTTTCAATATAATGAAATTAGGAGTGAGAAAAACAAAATTCATAAAATCAACCATTTTAATAAATATTTATTAATTCATCTATTTTAGTAAATAGATTTTCCACCAACATTCTTTAGGAAAAATATTCTCTAGAAGGTGTAATTATACGTTTATTCTCACCCCGCTTATCTAAATTGCAAATATTGTCTATTGTGTATTTTTTGATGATTCATTTCCAAAATTTATATTTCTTTTTTGATATATTCTTTTCGAAATAAATAACCTCTTCTTTCTGTAAGAATTGATTGTAACAATTGACATTTAAAACGTAAATCTACTAATTATACCATTTCCATATTCTATTCTCACGTGAGATATTTAGACTCTCAACCTATTTTATTTAAATATTATGTATAATAATAATAATAATAATAATAATAATAATAATAATAACATTTAGCTATTTAAAAATACATAAAGTAGTTAACTAGTATGTATAAATCTAAATACGTTAGAACCTTATATATTACACGGTTTGAATAAATAAGAGTTTACATATTAAATATTTATGACATATTATATAGTTTTTAATATAATTCTAGAACCCTTATATAGTTAATTTTTAAAAATGTTTTATAAAAGTAATAAAAGAAATTTCACTTTATAAAAATATTTTCCAACAAACCTAACCCTTTTTCTTAAATAAAAATGTTATATAAAAATAATTTTAATAATCATTATTATTTTACAGGAGAGCAATGTGGGAAACAAAATAATATGAAAACAACAAAAGAAATTTGTATACTTTTATGTAATAAATGTAATAAAAGAGAGAAACAAGAAAAAAAACTAAAATGCATAGGAGAGTGACACGTGTTTCTCATCTATTTGATTTTTATTTATTAGTACAAAAAAATAGAGAAGATCCGTGTGTTAGACATAACACAGTATACAAGTTATATGCATAAATGAAATAATATAGATATTATTTAATTAAAGTAAATCAGGTAACATGATGTATAAAATTGTATCTTTAGGATATCGAAATGTGATCTCAAAATAAGTTCAAAAGTTAGGGGTTGAGATTTGAATTTGAAGTAACTATATAAATAAATGTATGATGCCATTCGATTCATCATATGAAAAAGCAAAGCCTAAGCCAGAAAAGTAAGAAGTCGAAGATGGATGGTGATAAGAATGAGCAACATGTAGCGTTCATCTCTCCTTCGGACGAAAGTGCAAGAAAGACATACACCCGTGAGTTTAAAGTCTTCTGTGGGGTGGTGCTACTTGTGTCGTTCTTTTAAATTGGATTACTCACGTATGGACGTTTTTTTGATGGGTGTCCTCGTCCTCTAGATCAGACACCCCAGGCCACATATCATCCATATGAGATGACGATGACCGATGAGGACAATGAGGGTGCAACTAAAAGTAGAATAATAATGATACAAAGACTCCAAAAAGGTTGCGTTTATGAACTCTGGTGGTAGGGTACCAAGACCCTGCAACTCCTTGTTGTACCAAGCTTCACAACATTTGAATACATGTGGATTTTGGAATACCTAAAAAGCTTCTTCGTCGTCAAGATGATAGTTCTTCTTTTTTATGACATTTTTATAATTTTTCCGGTACTTTATTTGAAGTGTTTTTTTTTTTTTTTTTTTACTTTCCAGTGATTTATATTGTTTGGAATATTAATTGGTTAATTATCTTAACTGGTAACTTTTATATAGAACTTTTTTTATTGTAGTATTTTGTTTTATATATTTAACGTGATATAAAACATATATATTGTTCGATTCATCAATAAATGACATGAATTATGTGTATGCAGATGATGATTTTGTCTCTTATGGGTATGTCATATGTGTATGATATTGAGGCCAAAAATAGGTGCCTCAGTTAGCCAAGTGGACACTTAATCACATTAAACATCTGTGGGTCTGTTTGGAATATTTTTGTATTTAATTTTTAATCTGCAATTCCACATTCGGCAGATTAAATATTGTTTGAAAACATGTTACGGTTACAACTTTGGTTTATTTTCTTTAATAGTTTATCATTTTATGGTGGCAACTAATTATGTTTGTATAAATTCATTTGTGTATGTCAGTGTCAAATGATGCTCGCTAATTTTGGAATTCAAATTGGTGAAACCCTGCGCTTTGACCCACCACGAAGCGCGTGTAACATTTGCTAACCTAGGAACACTCTTTTGTTCGATGCTTAAAAACAGTAGTAACCATTCCTATGTTGCCCGTATTTTGATGTTAATAACACTCATATGATGTAAATAGCAACACGCCATAGCATGATCATGTTCGTGTTGATGTAAGTTAAATGGTTAAACTAACAAAATTGTTGCTTGATTTTCTTAAACCACAAGGATGTTGGCCATCTCGTAATGGTTTAAACTGCTTCGTATCTTCATACGGGCAGTCCTCCATTTACCACCTTGCAGTGTACAACATTGATCACCTCACTAACGTACAAAGACCCCACAGCGAAGCGCGGGCTCAAACACTAGTACAAAAATATAGATGATTTTGAACATAGAGGTTATTGTTTTGAACGTACGATATAAAAGAAAAAACACATACTTAAGACATCAAAAATACACAACGTAGGTGATTTACAATCTATTGACAAGCTGGAATGATTGGATGAAATTAGAATACAAGCTGTTGGGAATTGTTTACAATGAGGTATGTTGGTGGCAAGATGTGTCTTCTTTATCTATTAGCTTGAAGGCTTGAAGGTTTAAAGTCTTTAAAATACATGGATAAGTAGTTAACAGAGTATATTAGGATTAAATGGGTCCGATCCCATATTGATGATTTTTCTCTTTCGGTTGGCGTTATACATACTTATTGGAACAAATTTATATCTAGGAAAGTGAAAATTTATATTTAGAGATTAATGATAAATAAGCTTCGTACTCCTCGAGTAATTTTGATGGATAATAACATTGACGTGTTAAGTGTTCTCTATCCTCTTTTCGATTCAGGAAACAAGGCTCACCTGTGTTTGGCTTGTCATGTGGCTTGTAAAATACGTCAATACGGGATAGTATTGGTGCTTAATTGGACATTTCATTCTTGTTTGCTTTTTCTCCGGTTGAATGCTTCAAGTGGCTTGAGAACATATCTTTGCCGTTGATTAGAAAACGGTTGGTGGGGGGCTATACTCTTTGTGGCTTGATGGTCGACATGGAATAGAATTACAAAATTATATCTTACTATGTTAGATACCCGTATGTTACACGGGGTGAAATAGTAAACATCATATTCGAAAACATGAAATTCTGAATATGAGATTCCTAGATACTAAAACATACTTAGATTTGAGAAGATGTAATCATGATCTACATTGAAACGAAGATGTTGTTTTATAATGAGTAATAGCTTATTATAATTATGTTGACCGGCCCTATTTTTCTTCTTGTGTTTGCATTTTTATATTATATTACGTCTCATTCAGATTCAAGTGAAGACAAATAATGACATTTTGTTAACACATATTTTTGGTTTCAAATATTTGGTGCACGCTTGACATTAAAAGACCATACCTAATGAGAGTTAATTCTGCTAAATAGTTTGCCAGATATTTTAGTTGTACGATACCAACCTTCTATGAACTTTAAGCTGCTAAAATAAATCTCATAAATAAATGATAGATATCATGCATAATATAATATTAAGTGTTTAGATGCTTATTATGAAAAAGTGAAAGTGGAGATTCACCTAAAGAAATTGTATATAGTTGGAACAGAAAGATGAAAGCCCAACACATCGAGAACTTCACTGATAAGAATCGGACCCGAACAACACCGGTTCAAACGCAATGTGCAAAAGTAGGATAGATCTACGGTTCGTTTGGATACAGATTCACAACCAAAAAAAACGAGAGGTCAACGATATCTAACCGAAGTTACAGATACACCACTCGGATAGGGAATCGGGTCTGAGAACACCACCCAACATGTCACTATTGAGCTAGCATAAACTATCAATTTAACTCACATACTCAGAGAAATCAATACATAATTCTTCTTCATAAACTCTCGGTCCAATTTGAAAACATAAGAATAATAAATATAGGATCTCTACGATACACACATCCTAAACTAAAGGAAACTGAAACCTAAAGTACTAACTAATAAACTAAAAGTACAACCGGACAAAGCAACTAAAGTTAACCGCATGAAAACATGAATATGGCATCTAGTACATGATCTTCAACGTGGGTTAAGTGGCAAGAATTCCAATGATATCACCAGCACCAAATATTGATTGTACATCCAGCTTCAAGTATTGTACCAAATACTATAAACTTGCATGGCTACTGCATCCGCATGTTGAATATAGAACATGATCCGACTGAATAATTTTAGTGAACTGGTCATCTGGTATATAACATTCACTCTCCATGATATGTAAGCATTAGTCATTAACCTTAAGATTTTCTCAAGGGGTCAAAATGATCGAGTTGGGTAAGGGGTCAAAACAAGTAAAAGTTAGTACCTGTTGTAACGGGCGACATCATTTTGGGAGTAAATATACCTCATTTCTAGTGTAGGTTCTGTTTGTGATGACATAGAAGTCTTCAACTCGTGGAGCAATGATATCATCATACTTCCTAAAGAAAACTAATAATCAAATATACATATAGATTGTGTGATAAGTGAAAGTGGACAGTAGGTGAATCATTTATTGATAAGAATGAGATAATGATAATTTATGCCAACTCAATAAACAAAAAAGATAAATTATGAGGCAATAAGCATGCATATAATGCCGAGCAATTATAGTCTTTGTTTTTCGATATGCGGATAGATATCGATCAATAAGAGTAAGTGCTAGGTAAAATGTTTCATCTCATTTCCTATATTCTTCACAAACCTAAACATCAAAAAACATAAAAGTTTTATAGTCAATAGCCCATTGAAAAGCAAATAATAACAAGAAAATAAATGGTCCATTTCATGAATAAGTATCAAAATATATAAAACATTAAACGTACAAAAGTAAATATGCATAAAACAAATCAACGTAGTTGTAGCTTAGATAGAAGATTTGTAACAAAAAATGCAATGCAGAACATAACATTTTTTAAGTATAGAAAATAATGATTGTCATATGATTATTGTATAAATGAAAATTCTAAACCAAAATTATTCTTTAAAGCCAACCTTGACATCCACGTTCTTTTACTTACAAATTTTGAAGGCTCTGTTTCTTATTGGCCAAAAAAATCCTTTTTTTCCAATGTCCACTTGTTATTTGTACCTCTTTCTCTTCGGCTAAAGCGGAGGCCTTTAGTAAATTATATGAAATTATATATATAATATAAAAACAAAAGGTAAAAGTAAATGGTATTATTTAATTTCAGAAAAAAACTGGTTGATTTCCATGTGTATAAAAGTTGTAAACGAATGTGGTAGTAGCCCGTGAAGGGTTAGGGGGATCAACAACTAAGAAGACCTCTGTTACACATAAATGGTTGTATATAAGCTATACATCAGAGGATCATTGTTCTTATAATCAATGTCAATGTTACTTTGATCATTTCCACCTTCTGGTTGGTTAATCTTGGTTTCTACTACACAATGCGACAATCTAACTTTGATTATAAACAAGAGTCTCAAGAAAATAAGCAGTGACTAATGGCTAGTTTGTGATCTTTTAGGCTATAAAATTTTAATACTATATTACCTTTCAGCAAAGAGCTTCGAAGAGCAATACTTTTCTACATCATTATCACCATCTTTAGTTGTGAAGTTTTTTCTCTTAGTTCCTTTATGCTCTGCTCAGTCATATCTTGTGTTGCTTTTGTTTTTCCTTTCCGAACATGAGGGACCACGTAAAATATTGGTACCACCAAGGCATTCTTCCCGACAATATTGTTCTTGTGTTGCTTGCTAGTCTGACAACCAGTAATATCAACGCGCATCACTAATGCTATAGTTTTATTTGAAATTTGACATGTTGGTGACATCCTTGAGAACAACCCTTCTTTGGATAGAATTTAGAGCCAACATTAGTGGACTTGTTATATGAGGACCCTCTTTAAGAGTTTGGTTGTAGAACATGATTGAATTCCTAGTTCTCCTTAGGGTGTAGTGGGGACAGATCTCCAGATATGCCCAAAGCTTTAACACATGCTCTAGTAATCGTTTTGGTGGGCTCTTTAATATTAGCAGCATGTATATTTTCTTTGTTCATGTCTGTTTGCTTTACTATAGAGAGGTGCATGGTGTTAGATTGCTCTTTCCATAAAATCTGCAACTATAAATTTGAAACTCATGTTAGCAATTCCTGGTATGGTTATTTAACAAAATAGTTGCAGCCAGTTTTGATTACATAACTTAGGTTGTTATGTCACAACAAAAACTCACCTTAAAATGAAATATAGCAACATAATTGAGCAAGATAATAGTGAAAATTCTATAACAAACACCTTAAATCAAACACCATTATATTTTTTATGACATATAATTCTAAAAATGTATTAATCAGTTTGACTTCTAGCAGAATTTTCTCTTTCATCTAAGTATATATTTTGTTAGTCAAATAAGTTAAGAATTTATCACTTTGTTGAACCTAACACTACCCTACTGACTTGCTAATATTTCTACATACTCATCTGTTTGTAACCCAAACAATACCATTCTACACATGAATTTATCAAAAGATTAAAAATGCTTCAAATAAGGAGTTGATATCATAAACTCAATATGGATGGAGAACAATGATGCGGGTTGTCAGGCCTAATCAAAAACAATTTATAATGGTCCAAACTTCACCTAAGATAGCTAGGGTAAGTCGGGTCGATCCACAGGGAATATGTGGAAAGTGTGATTCAATTCGTAAAGTTGAAAGCTTTATTGAAAATACTTGTAAATTAACTAAATTGCAAAAGTAGTTGAAGTTGAAAAGTGAAATTGATTGTAAACAATGATGGGAAAGAGTAATCCTCTCCAGGTTTAGGTTTATAACTTAGACTTGCTTTGATAGTTAAAAGTGGTCACATAGACATAACCAGGTCGATTTGGTTAAAGACAATAGATTGAATGAGACTGTTGTTAATGAACTACTCGAATCATATCCTACGTTTGTATTACCCAACCCCATCCAAAATTGATGTTTCCAGATGAAAAGAAATCTAAAACAATCAAACAGGAACAATTGAATTGAAAGTAACACACGTATTTTAGAATCTCTAAACAATAAATAATGTTACTCGGCTTAAATTACCGTGTTCAAACATTAACTCAACCAAAACCATCAAGAACAAGTCATAGTATAAACCCTAACACCCGGAGAAGATCACGGGTGGCTTAGCCAGACATGGAAACGAAAAACGAATCAAAATCGAATGCAAACATTGTATCTAACGTTAAAGATTCAAACCGAATGATAAAAACAAGATCTTGATACTTGAAATCACCTCCGGGAGCCTTTTGGATCACTTGGGGTCGTTCCTAGGGCTTGGGGACGGCTTGGAATGAAAGCTCCTCTTGAAAACCTAATTTTCCCGTCTTATAGGTGATTTCAGCGCATCTTGTACCGTAGGTCACTTGAACACCGTAGGTTACGCTAGAGGCTTTCTGCTCAATTTTTGAACCGATGAACCGTAGGTCATGTTTCCACCGTAGGTTACGCTAGAGGCTTATACCGTAGGACCTGTTTCCACCGTAGGTTACGCTAGGTGGCTTTTTCTGATTCTTGTTTTCTTCGTAACTTCTTCATTCGGACTCCGTTTTCCTCCCCGCTTGCGGCCACGTTCTCGTAATTGAATTCTCTATCACCTCATCTATCATGATCTTCATTTATCATCCATGTGCATCCTTCAAAACACACCAAATCATTGCGTTTTACCTGCAAAACACCAAATCATCGTAGTTAACTTATTCCAACCAATTTCTTCTACTTAAACACATAAATTATATTAAAGTTAACTACTTAACCATGATAGATCGATCTCTTCATGGTAGAAGGTTCCTGAAGATCGAATAATCACGAACAAGCTATAAATTGAAGTGCGGATTAAAGAAGGGGAAGATGGAAGGTAGTGATGGTGAGGATTGAAGTCAGCGATGATTCACTTTAGTTCTGATTCAACCGTCGATAGGAGGATCAGGGATTCAGGGGTAGGGGTAGATCCGGAAAAAAGATTATGTGGGCAAGGATTTTAACCCGAGACTCTTCGTCTGGCGTCTTAGTTTTGGTTTTAAATTACTAAACCATCCTTCATTTATGCTTTATAAAGTAATAAAGATGATTTTAATTAATACTTGGGTAATAGTTAAAGAATGATTCGATTAGCTTTTAATGTTTGTAGGGTAAGATGCTCTAGAGTAGGGTGTAAATAATGACACCCGCATATAAATTATGTATTTTTTATGTCTTAACTCTTAATAATGTTTTTTTTTCTCTCTGTATCTATTATAATTAATTTATAGTTAATATATAAATTCTTTTATTTATTTTCCTGTTTATTTATTAATTTCTTAATACTAGTGTTAATTTTAATTTATATTATTGAAAAAATATTTGCTTACGTATTGTCACAATGAAAATCTCATTTTTTATTCAATTCAATATACTCTGATATATCAAAGACATAATTGACATAAGGTTTAATATATCAAAACCTACACTGACAGATAATAAAATGTATCAAAATGTAAACTAACATAAAGTTTAGTAAAATTTTGTAACCTCTTTATGCACCCTTAAGTAATTCTAATATTACATTGACATAAACTTTTATTATTAATAAAGTTGTTGGTTTTTAATTAAGTTTATAAAAACCTTTAAAATATTTCACAGTTATTTAAAATGCACAAATGTACCTAGCAATTTAACTTTCTTATTGTTCTTTTATGAAATGATTCTCTCATCAAATTCTATAGTTTCTAACTGAGATCTTCCTTTAAACAATAAGAAGAGCATATTTTGAAATTAAAACAAGAACCACAAATATAATTTGTTTTGTAAAATGAGGGGCAACTGAAAGATCAAGGTTAAACATTTAAAAGAAGTTAAATAAATTTATAAAAATTGCGTTTTTTAAAACCACAATTAAAGAAATCAAAAACTCTTTTAGTCTAAGACCGCAATTAAATTATTAATGGATTGTTTTAATTACATATCTTGAAAGAAACTATTTTTTTTCCAGAAAGCTAAAAAGGTTATAATTAAAATACATTTAAAAAGTATTTTAGAAAATATCCAATGAAGGGAGAGAGAAACAAAATAACTTCAAAATCACACTATTTTGGTAAATATTATTTTGAGTACACCAATTTGGTCAATAAATTTTCAACTTACACTATTTTGGGAAAAAAATCATATAAATTGTGTATTTTTCATGTCTTTAACTCTTAATAATGTTTTCTTTTTACTTTGATATTTTATGTTCAAAATAATAACCACTATTTTCGTATGACTTTACATTTAAAGTTAAGTCAATCCACCAATTATACAATTTTCATATATTATATAAAGTATAAACTTATTTAAATTCTTTAAAAATTCCGTAATTCCATTTATGTATAATATTGGGCTAAACTCATTAACATGCAGAACGTGACAGTAATTGGGCCGGGCCTTAATAATAAAATTCAACAGTGGTGGCCTGGTGGGTGTGAGTCTATACAATAACACGAATTTATATATACGACCTTTTATTTATTTTATATAAAAGTAAACATACATAAACTACTATATAATAAATAATTCTAAAAGTTGGTGTGAAATAACATAGTTAAGTCCAGACAAGATACAAGACTTAGACGTGTAAATGAGATAATGGTTAAATTATTTAATATATAAACCAAAAATAGTAAATGTGATGGATGTAAAATTGTATTTATAGATGAGATATGATGTTAAAATATATTGAAAATTAGGGTTGAGTAATAATATAAACTGTGATGCCACCATAAGACAAGCTAGAAGTGGAATTAATGGATTCATGGATGGTGTTGATATAAAGGGACATTTTGTGCCATCCGACGACGAGTTGGAAGCGGAGCATATTGCCTTGGTCTCGTGCGGTTCAGTTTTCGTATTGGTCCTATGTATGTACCTTCTGATGTGTCTTCAGCCTCTTCCTCTAGATCAGCCCTTCGTGCCCGAACAGTCGAACACCATTCATCAAAGTCAGCTGATTACGATATGCAAAGGATGGAGGCCGATGAGCAGATAACAAGTAAGAATAAAATGATGGTCCAAAGACTCCAAGAAGTTTGCGTTCATGAACTATTGCAGTATAATCTTGGGCGGCTTAAAGGACACCCACACGTTGCGACTCCTTGTTGTACCAAACTTCACAAGATGAGAATACGTCTCGACGTTGGAATACCTCCTGCTCTTCACAATGATCACGCAGCAGATGTTCGTTTTTCAAAAGATCATTGATTGATTTCTTTTCAGTGCTTTATTTTCTTTTATATCTTGTTTAGTTGGTTTTGCTAATTTGGAATATTACTTATCGTTATCTTTTATATAGAATTTGGTTTTATTAATATTGTTTACTTATGACTAATAGGTATTCTTTTTTATATAACTTGCTGCCAACATTCTCAAGTCCATGTAATTATTTATATAACTTGCTGCAAACATTCTCAAGTCCATGAAATTATTTAAGCCGAATAATATTGTATGTCGGCAATTTATAAGTTGGATTAGATTAATTGATTTGAAGACTAATTAACTACTTCACGTACGGAGATGTGATGTAATGCAAAGCTAGAACTTTTTAACTTCAATTAATAAATGAGGATAAATAAAAATAAAAACAAAATAATAATAATAATAACAATAATAATAATAATAATAATAATAATAATAATAATAATAATAATAATAATTGTGACCACTCGTGTATTTGTTAAATTGACGTTATTGGATCCGTTATTTCTTGTAAGGGTTTGATTATTATTAATGCATGTACGATGACCTATTTGAAATCCTTTGAAATCGTATTAGTTTAATTATAAATAATTCATAATTAATGTTAACCATAATAATAATAACAATAATAATAATAATAATAATAATAATAATAATAAATAATAATAATAATAATAATAATAATAATAATAATAATATTAATAGCAATAATGAAATAATAATAAAATGACAAAATTTATAATACTAATAATATTAAATAATCATAATAAGTGTTAATCTTGCATATAAATAAAAATATCACAAAGTTAACATTTTAAACTTTGTAAACTTATAGTTTGACATAAAATAATGACATTTAAAAACTCCAGGGACCAAATTCTAATTCTGTTAAAACTAAAATTCAAACTTCGTATTTAAGTGTAAAACCTAAACCTTAGGGACCTAGTTGTAAATTTTCTAACCCAACCCCCCAAACCCCGTAATTCCGGCCCGGTTCTCCGGTGACCTCCGGCCGAGCTCCGGTGACACCCCAAAACCTCTCAAAACTCATTTTCACCATCTAAAAATGAACCTAACCGGTGCTAAAACATGTTTCGAACTTAGGATTATGGTTAATTCGAAATTAACAAACAGGTTACTAAGCTATTCAATTCGAAACCGATACCATCGAACTCAAAACCGATTTTACACTTAAATAATCTTAAATTATCAAATTAATTGGTTATAAATGATCGGTTAACCAAATAGAACATAATGGAGTGGTTAATTTCACCTGAAACGACCAAATTACATCTCCAATAAATGATAAACGGTCGATAATAAAGTTGTAGCCGTTGGACGTGATCAGGATCGAATTGACACTATAAAATAGAGGGCTAATGCTCTCGACCTTCTCTTTAAACTCTCTGTAACCTCAATTTTATAAAAACACACACACATCCAACAATTGATTGAAGAACTGTCGCGAACCTAGCCCAAGCGTGAAAACGATTATACTGCATCAAATCAGGTAATTGCACACATGAATGTACTCGATTTGAGGTGGGTAACAAAAGCCCTAAGGTTAATTCCATTATCAACTTCGAATTGTCGATCAATTTCTTCGTTTTCAAATTAGGGTTCTTTGCAAAATTGGGGATTTCGGATTTAAATAACTTTTCTTTTTGTTTTATGTTTCATAACAAAAAACAGGGCCTAGCCCAACCGGTTAAGAACATACACTGTTGGGCAGGAGGTCCCGGTTCGACCCGGGCCCCTACCATTATTTTTTAGAAGGGTTTTGAATAACTTTTAAATTTCAGAAACATTCTAAAAATTATTGTTTATCAATAAAAATCATTTTTAATCATAAATCATATAAAATCATTTCCTCTTAAAATTTCTAAAAATTTTAATTAAGAAATTTCTTTTTCTTTTATTTTAAAAATTATAAAAATTTGTACAAAATACCCTTACTTATAATCTTATAATGAAATGAGTTCCACCTAATTCTTAGTAAATTTTATTTGAATAAATCCTTTATTATGACAAAATAAAGTTACAATTATTTATACTTATTTTATGAAAATAAATAAATATGTACATATTTAAAATGTACACTCATTTCAACTATTATGACCATTTAAATCATTTAAATCTATCAATTACTATTTTATTTATATAGTAAATAACAATCATTTAATAGTAAAAGTATAACTTTTATTAATAGTGTTAATTACTAAAATTCTTATTTAAACCATTTAATTACCAAAATAATAATAGATTACATCTATTTAATAACATAAAAATCATGGACAAATGGTTTATAAATATAAAACCAAAATCACCATGAATAACTTAATACGACATTTCATTTAGGTTGATCGTTATCGTATTCTCGGCATTATATTCAAGACTTATTATTTGTCATCCTTATTATCTATGTGAGTTTTCATACCCCTTTTTATATTATTTCACACTTTTGGGGTGAAACATGTTAATCGTATTATAAATACACTTGCATACATATTTTTTAATCTTGCAACACTTGTGCAATTCCTCTTATTTTTTCATGGTTATTTGAAATCTTGTAACTATCATGCGATGACTCTTGTAAGATACAATCATTAACTATTGCTAGCCTGACGACGTCATAGATCTATGGGCCTGACAAGCCTATTTGGTGCTAAAGCAGAGGTTATTGCCGGCTCCTAGTGTCGTATTCTTGAGCACTATGGGAACCAAATACACTTAGCTAATCGTTTAATCTTGTAATCTTGTAATGGTCATATTTGTCAAGGTTTGATTGTTACATTTGTTCATCCATCTTTATTTACTTTATTCAATAACCTATGACATGAATTGCCAACTTTGATATTTATCTATGTATGAAAATCTATGGAAACTCACCAACGTATTGTTGACATTATTTTTAACATGTTTCAGGAAATGATACTGCTTAGCTCGCTTTGAAGACTTGTTACAATCTAGGATTGGACCTAGATTAAAATAAAAAGTCAATTTATCTTTCGATGTTGGAATTCTTATGTTTGTTGATTGTTGGAACCTATGTTATTTCTTAAATGTATGTCATGAATATTAATATTTAATAATATTATCATTTTAAATTAACGTTGTGTGACATGAACAATCTTAACCCTCACACCTCGACGTTTCCGCCGTTAAGGTTGGGGTGTGACAATAATAATAATAATAATAAGTCAACTAAGGATTTAATCGGTGAGTAATCACAGATTTACATAAATAGATATACTAAATAACGTTTCCGGATGCTTTGGTATCCGTGATTCCATACCGATCTAGAGGCAGATCGAACGACTCTATTCTGTAAAATGAAGAATCAAAAGATAATCGATTATTCGCTTCACCGAAGCGGATCGAAACAGTAACTTGCATAGAAAGAAATTATGGTAGAAAACTAACAATGTTTCGAAGGGAGAGCTAGGGTTTGGTTGAAGACCGTCTACGATGGCGGTGGCGAAGCTGCCGGCGACTTCGTCGGAGATGAATATTACCGTCGCAGCTGCCTTCATTGCTTTCCTGTTGATTTGGGTTTTTGATAAACTGTGGTACCCAAAGTACTAATTCAATTGGTAGGACAAAACTAGAGTTGCTAAAAGAACCAGTTAACTAAACCGAAAAAAAAGTATGCTACCCATGATATGTAAACATTGGAGAGGTTATTGGTTTTAGTCTCACTCTGAACAATAAGTTCAGATTTACTTCTAAAAGGGTTGGGTGTGGTCCCGGTTAGGATACGAATAAATGAACCCAATTAAGATAAGACCTATACCCCGAAGCAAGGTCGCACATTTGCTGTTAAAAAAAAACTAAATCGAAACTAAAACTTAACCGGAATCGAAACCGGCATGCCGGTTCATCAGTTCGGTTAATAACCTAACCGGTGTATCTGCTTGATTAACCTAATCGCTTAATTAATGAACCGGTATTTTTTTCGACATAATAACTAGTTCGGTTAAAAATAGAAGAAAAAGAAAAAATAGGTTTTTTTGGGAAAAAACTAAGTGTTAAGTTCGGTTTTTTCCCTAATATTTACCAAAAATAACAATTTCCTTTCAAACAATATAAATATCAATTTACCTTTTAAAATTTCATAACGTGTTTCAATTTTAATCCAAAAGTTTAATTACTTGTTTCAGTTTAAATCCAAAATAATAAATCTTTTAGATTAAATTTGAAATAACTTATGAAACTTTTAGAAGTAAAATGATATTTCTAATTTTTTAAATAAAAAATATTATTTTATTAAATCTCATGAAACAAAACTAAAATTAAAAACTAAATTAAATTTACGTCTCTTGTCAAAGCATAACCTAGGCCCATACCCAACTCTAAATGTTTAAAAGACATTTTAAGCCTAAAAAATAGTGCTTAGCTCTCAACCCATTGGCATTCATATCAAGATCACGTGTATATCTTTATCTCTAAACTACATTGGAAACATCAAAAATCCCCTATAACTTTAAAGGAAACATGTTTTTGAACCGTAGGTCACTTGAACACCGTAGGTTACGCTAGAGGCTTTCTGCTCAATTTTTGAACCGATGAACCGTAGGTCATGTTTCCACCATAGGTTACGCTAGAGGCTTATACCGTAGGACATGTTTCCACCGTAGGTTACGCTAGGTGGCTTTTTCTGATTCTTGTTTTCTTCGTAACTTCTTCATTCGGACTCCGTTTTCCTCCCCGTTTGCGGCCACGTTCTCGTAATTGAATTCTCTATCACCTCATCTATCAAAAACCACCAAATCATTGCGTTTTACCTGCAAAACACCAAATCATCGTAGTTAACTTATTCCAACCATTTCTTCTACTTAAACACATAAATTATATTAAAGTTAACTACTTAACCATGATAAACATCATTCCAAACCCCTTACATCACATCCCCACACTTGTTTATCGCTTGCCCTCAAGCGAGGTTGCTTTTGAAAACTCAACAATTCGGGTCAAAACTTTTTCAAATAAGACACACAAATACTAACCATCACCCAAGGTTCAAAATCATACCCGATTCCCAAACTTGATAATCATGACCCCGTTTACAACCTCTAACCCGTTAAATTGCCTAACTAAAACTCTGAAACTCTAAGTGGCTCTCTTGCACATGTCACACCTCTCACAAGGAAACTCTCTACTCAGTTTAATTTCTGAACTCGGCAAAAGGGTGTCGGTAATTTATGAACACTCAACAATAATGCAAACTAGTGAGTATAGGCTTGTAAAACAATCACCCCTCCACCCACTAACACAAGATACCACACCAATCATGAGGACTTTTCAAATGCTGCAATGTTAGGCTTAGGTTCGGGTAGGGAGTATTTGGTGAATAAGTGACTAGAGTGATGAGAACCTTGAGTTAATTAGCACATACTTAAAAGCACAATCTTTTTCTTGTCTCATACTTCAGTCTTTCAAACTTAACTATTTTGACAAAATTTTCCTTTCTTTTCTTTTTTTTTCTTTACTATTTTTGTTTTGTTTTTTTTTTTTTTTTTTTTCACAACTTCCAAACATGAAGTCAGATCAAACTTAGCACTATAACTACCACCAATTAATTCAAGTTCCATCACATAGGTAAACAAAGGAATAGGCTAAACAAAAGGCTACTGAGTCAACGATTTTGGTTAAACAAATAAATAGGGAAAAGGCGCAAACTTAGCTACTAGGAGATAGATGTAGGGTCGGTGGGTCCTATGGGGTTATTCTACGGTTGATCCTAATGCCTCAATCACTTCGATGTGAATCCCAGTCTCGAGTCTCAAGATGCACGCGCCCCACAAGTTCTACCACTAGAGAACATCACTGCACACTCAAACAAGCAAATATATCTAACACTATCAAAGAATAGGCTTCTCACATATGAAAACAATGTGTTCGGGTTACCGACGTGACATGTGCAAGTTTACTACACCTAAAGTTTGCCACCCTTAGTTAGGCGTTCCCTTTCCAACTTCCACAAACCAACCGGGTTTAAACATTTAGGGAATCAACCATGACTAAGAACCTTAACCAAGATTAATATTTTAGAGAAAAAAATTTTTTTTTTTTTTAATTTTTAAATTTAAATTTTGTTAAATTTCCATTTCTCCAAAATGTGTCTACTTATGGTTCCCTCATCCCCACACTTGGGATACATTGTCCCTAATGTATGGGTGTTTAAAAAAACAATTTTCAACCTCTTCAATCTCATTTAGACTTCCCCACCAGCATTATCAAGGTTCGTTGACTTGACTCACGATGAAAGACAAAAGTAAAATATGAACAAGCTACTTATTTTCTAAAAACATAACATAAAGAGTTCAGACATCAAACATCAAACACCACCCAACCCCCCATATTGTTCCATTCACCCCAAACATAAATAAATAAACACTCAAACACATAAAATAACCTAGTTTAAATTGGAGCAATTAGACCTGATCGATCGGGACAATCACGATCAGTGATTGCCCCCAAAGTACCGTGACTGACGCGGTCCAAATATGTTGCTCAACTCTTCCCTCCATTCACTAAACTGGAATGCACCCCCTTGTGCGCCGCTACTGCTTCCTTCTCCACGCTGTTGTTGCTGGAATTGTATCGGATCGATCCACTCCGAATGGTGCCACTCGGGTCTCGGCAGCCTCTCCCCTCCATCATAGGGTGGGAGAGTGAGGTAGTTGACCGGTGGTGGTGCCTGAACAAATGGCTCCCCTCGATGATAAGCGTCATGATATCCAATCTGCTGGTAGGACTCCCAATTATTGTTGACTTGAATTTCCTGATGAATTAGGTTGACACGGTTCCAATGATTTTGATTTGCTAATACCGCCTGGGCATCATCTGCAGCTTGCAACCTGATATGCTGTTGTAGATCCCAATTTTCTGATTGTAACTCGGCCATAGATCAAACCCCTCCGGCCTACAGTCTTGAACCCGGTTCCACATGTCGTTAGGCATCGGGTAAGGGGGCCTCGTAATTGGCCCTTCCTCAGGTGGGTCATTCAAATCATCACCTGCTACACTATCTTCACTCTTATTTTTACTTACATCACCTGGTGCCAGTGGTGTGGCATCTAACCTTTTCACTTTAATCTTCTCTCCATTCTTGTGTTTCCACCTTGCATATCGATCACTACAACTCCATTCCCAACCTACCCGCGCCATAAGGATTACGTTGAATGGTTCCAAATCCTTGACAATGTAATTGGTTGGCCTTTCGAATATCGAATGATCGATTACCTTAAAATATTTGAACAAAGCTTGAATCAACCTACAGTGAGGGATAATCTGCTTACCCTTTGTGATACGAGCAAGCCAAATGTTCATCATGGCCAAATAGCAGAATGAGATCTTGTGGTCTCCTGTCATGATGGAGTATAGAACAGGTACATCACAATACCTAACCGAGTCTTTATCCCCCCTTCGAGGCATCACATTCTGAGTTATAATAGTTTGGATCAACCTTGCCTCCTTCTTCAAGTCCACCCTCTTCATTGTGCTAGTTTTGCTGGGCTTAAAGAGTGTATCTTTCATCAGTTCCCAACGTGCACTATTATCCGGTCTATTCCAAAGGTTGTCTTCAGAGGGGAATTCATACTGGCTGATGGGTAGTGAATCAAAGGGTGCTAGTTTTTTCAAATTGGTAATAGACATTGTAACTTTCTGACCTCGGCAATGACCTACCAGCTTCATTTGTTGTATATTTCTGGTTCCCTCTAATTGGAGTGTACTTACCCATTCATCAATGGCGGGTGCAAATAGTTTGTCTTCCTCCTGGTCATAACACTTCAACACAGCTTGCCACCCCAATAATGCAAATCTTTCATGTACTCTATGATGGGCAAACAAGGCTTCGGGCACTTCCCTTTCCACTAAATAGGCTTCTTTTCGATCTATCATTCCGGACATCTTTTCCTCCCATAATATTGGTTGAAATCTAGGGGGAAATTTGCTCAATGGCCCCCCTTTCCATTTGGGTACATCTTCTAATATTTCTTCCTCTCGTTGTGGCATCGGTTCCTCCCTTATTACCAATGGCGGGTTTGCTTTCTTTGCCTTTTTTGAAGGTCCCGCTGGTTCCTTTCCGGATCTTCCCATCTACACACACACAGTAATGAACCACCAAACAATTCAAGTTAGTCATAATTCACTAGTAAGCACAGTGTGGATGAAGCATCCATCCCCACACTTGTTCCATGACATGTCATAAATCCCCCGAATCTCTAGTGGTGATTTCTTTTAAATTGCCATTTATCAAACATGTTCAAGTAGTTAACACTCTCTCATTTTCCTTTTTATTTTATTTATTTATTTTATATATATATATATATATATATATATATATATTTGCAAAACCGTTAATCTAAAAACAAAAATTTATCAACCACTTGTATCACGCATCAAGTTACTAGCATATGTTACATCCATCGTCACGTGTTCAATAATCACCACTACGAGCATATATATCGTCTATTCCTCTAAAACATATCCAAACCAACACTTAACCACGTTTATCACCCCTAACCCAACTAGGATAACCATATTGTGAACCCATATACCAAAGTTCCATAATTGATAAACTCGTACAATGTGGTGGTAAAGAACATACCTTTGTGGTTTAGAGATGTTAATATGAACTTCAATTGCAAGAAAACCACCCCGAAGGAAAAAAAAACAACTTTGAACTTAGGGTTCGTCACTTTCCCTTAGATCTACACCCAACGATCACGAATATGAAGAAACTACCAGTGGATTCTTGTTCCTCTCAAAAAATTAAGTGAGATAGACCCGACACTCATGCGATTTGGTTAGGATTTAAAAGAGTTAGGGTTTGGTTTGTTATTGTTCTTGAGAGAATTGGGTGAAGAAGAAGAAGAAAAGTTATGGAAAGTAGGTTTTGATCTGATGTAGGATTGTTATTGAAGGAAAAAACGAGTTTGAAGAATGTGCAAAACACCCCCCCAAAGTTTCCTTTTTTTTTTTTTTCTGCGCACAACCGTAAGACATGTCCCACCGTAACTTACGGTGGGCTCATTCTGCCCGTAATCACCTTGTTGAAACCGTAGGTTACGGTGGCTTGGTGACCTACGGTTGGAACCATTTTTTTTTTTTTTTTTTTTAATATGGAAAAAGTTTAGATCAACATAGCCATAAAACCTACGATGAAATTATCATTTACACCACTTTGTGAACCCTCTGTGATCCGCCACCCCCAGCTTTTGAACCGAGTCGTCCTCGACTCACAGTTTAAAACTTGAACGTACCTGATCGAGTGAAGGATATGGAACCTACAAAATGGTTAAACAAAACAAAACAAAACAAGAACAAAATGAAAGATGCAAATGCAAAGAAAAGGGAAACTCACAAACACGGGTTGCCTCCCGGAAGCGCTACATGTTAAGAGTCTATAGCTTGACTCTTAGTTACCTCCATCCCTAGATGGGGTTGGAAACCCGAATGCTAACCGACAAAAGATCATCGGTTTGCCTATCCGGTCCATTCAGGTCATTTGGTCTCAAATACGGTTTTAACCGATGACCATTAACTACCTGTCGGATGTGGTCATCGAAATCCTCGATCTCGATGTCTCCCGAGTTCCCTATCCGTGTGATTTTGTATGGTCCTGTCCATTTACTCTTTAACTTACCTGGGAACAATTTCAGACGGGAGTTGTATAACCACACCCAGCTCCCCACTTCGAAATTCTTTAGCCTCAATTTTGCATCGTGCACTCTTTTCATTTTGTCTTTGTAAATCGTGGCATTTCGTAAGCTTCTTCCCTTAGCTCCTCTAACTCCGTTAGACTTAGCATTCTTTGTTTACCTGCCGTGTCATAATCAACGTTAGTCTCTTTAATGGCCCATAATGCACGATGAGCTAACTCTAAGGGCAAATGACAACCCTTCCCGTAAACCAGCCGGTAAGGGGTGGTGCCAATCGGTGTTTTATAAGCAGTACGATATGCCCACAAGGCGTCATTCAGTTTGTTAGGCCAGTCCTTGCGGTCAGGGCGTACTGTCTTTTGTAAGATTTCCTTAATTTGCCGATTGGACACCTCCACCTGGCCACTAGTTTGTGGATGATAAGGTGTGGCAATCCGGTGGTCAACACCATACCTTTTAAGCAATTTACCAAACTTAAAATTCTTGAAATGTGATCCCCCATCACTTATGATCACACGGGCACCCCGTATCGAGTGAAAATATTGGCCTGAACAAATTTGCACACAACACTATGGTCATTGGTCTTTGTGGCAATAGCTTCGACCCACTTTGACACATAGTCCACTGCTAATAAAATATACAAATTGCCATAAGAAATGGGAAATGGTCCCATGAAGTCAATTCCCCAGACATCAAAAATGTCTACCACGAGAATTGGCTGCATGGGCATCTCATCCCGTTTTGCAATACTACCCATTTGTTGGCAATTTGTACAAGTTTTAGCAAACTCATAAGCATCTTTAAAAATTGTTGGCCAGAATAGACCACAAGCTAGAACCCTTTGCCCTGTTTTCTGGCCACTGAAGTGGCCACCACATGCAGATGCATGAGCAAGTTGAAGCACAGAAGGAATCTCTTCATCTGGCACACATCTCCGAATCAGTTGATCAGCTCCAATCTTGAATAAGTCCGGGTCCTCCCAAAAGTAAAGCTTGGCTCGGGAAACGAAATGCTTCTTCTTTGTCTTAGACCAATGCTCAGGAATCGTACCTGCAACGCAATAATTAACATAATGAGCATACCACGGATCAGAAGGTAAGGTAGAAACTGACAACAATTGTTCGTCAGGAAACGATTCATTGATTTCCAATTCATGATCATCCATCTCATGAATGATTCTAGACAAATGGTCTGCCACCACATTGTCTTTTCCTTTCTTGTCCCTGATCTCCAAATCAAATTCCTGCAATAGTAAAATCCATCTAATCAATCGTGGCTTTGCATCCTTCTTATCCATCAAGTACCTGACAGCAGAATGGTCAGAATAGACAATAATCTTACTGCCCCAAATGTATGATCGAAACTTATCTAAAGCATAGACAACTGCAAGTAACTCTTTTTCTGTGGTTGTGTAATTCAATTGAGCATCAGAAAGAGTCTTACTAGCATAATAGATAGCCACAGGTTTCTTATCCACTCGTTGACCTAACACAGCCCCAACTGCAAAATCACTAGCGTCACACATGATTTCAAAAGGAAGTGACCAATCCGGTGATTGCAAAATTGGGGCCTCCACCAACTTTTCTTTTAAAATATTAAATGCTTGTAGACATTCATCATCAAAGTTAAAAGGTACATCTTTTAAAAGCAAGTTGCACAATGGTTTTGTTATGACACTAAAATTTTTAATGAAACGTCTGTAAAAACCTGCGTGTCCTAAAAATGACCTAATCCCTTTAATATTTGTTGGTGGTGGCAAAGTGGATATAACGTGCACTTTTGCTCTATCAACCTCTATCCCCCTGCTTGAGATAACATGTCCCAACACGATACCTTCTTGAACCATAAAATGGCTCTTTTCCCAACTAAGGACCAAGTTTGAGTCCACACATCTTTTTAAAACTTTTTGTAATTGATTTAAACATGATTCAAAAGATGTTGAAAAAATAGAAAAATCATCCATAAAGATCTCCATAGAATCCCCCACCATATCTGAAAAGATACTCATCATGCACCTCTGAAAGGTGGCGGGGGCATTGCACAAGCCAAATGGCATCCGCCTAAATGCGAACGTACCATACGGACAGGTGAAAGTCGTCTTATGTTGATCATCCGGATGAATTGCTATTTGATTATAACCGGAATACCCATCCAGAAAACAGTAATATTTTTGACCCGCCAATTTTTCAACAATTTGGTCAATAAAGGGTAGCGGGAAATGATCCTTGGAAGTTGCAGCGTTCAACTTCCTATAATCAATGCAAATCCGCCACCCGGTTACCGGCCGGGTGGCTACCTCAGTACCATTCGCACCTTGAACAATCTGAATGCCAGCTTTCTTTGGCACGGTTTGGGTCGGGCTGACCCATTCACTGTCAGAAATAGGAAAGATAATACCTGCATCCAGCCATTTCAGCACCTCTTTCTTCACCACCTCTCGCATATTCGGGTTCAATCTTCTCTGGGCATCTCGAGCTGGTTTTGCTCCCTCCTCAGTGATGATCTTGTGCATGACAATGGATGGGCTAATTCCTCTCAAATCTGCAATGGTCCATCCTATCGCAGCCCGATGCTTTACTAGGACCTCCATCAAAGCTTTCTCATGTTCTTCAGATAAATTAGAGGCAATAATCACCGGGAGGGTGTTGTTGTCGCCAACATAAGCATACTTCAAGTGTTTAGGTAACTCTTTCAATTCCAATGCAGGAGGTGATTTTAATGATGGTTGCAGCTTTGTGTCAATGTGCTCAGGTAGACTTTCCACTTGATGGGTCCAAATGGGTCTACCTTCCCTGACCGCCAACACTTCCAATTCTTTCTCAACCTCCTCCATTTCACTGTTTAGTTCCACTTGATCCCTATCACAATAAACACACGCCTCTGTGGTGTTTTCCTCATTGATATGAAGACCACACCTGTCAATAGTGTCTACCAAAGAGCATTCACTATGGACCAGAGGATTAGATGTATGGGAAAAAGAATTTATTAACTGTCGCTGATCCCCAAAGGTCATATCAACTACCCCAGTTCTACAATTGATTAGTGCGTTGGATGTAGCCAAAAATGGACGACCCAGTATGACTGTTTGTTGGTCATTTGAATCCCCCGACGCATAATCAAGAACTAAGAAGTCAACCGGGTAGTAAAAGTCTTCCACCCTGACAATAACATCAAAGATCATTCCCCTAGGCAGTCGGGGTGTTCTGTCAGCTAGCACCACAGTGGTGTGAGCTTTATGCAATGGACCAAAATCGTATTGGTCGTATAAGCTGCCCGGGAGAATGCTCACACTAGCCCCCAGATCTAGCAAAGCCCGTGATATATGGAAATCACCCACCTGAATGGATATCACTGGCTCTCCTGGATCCGGAAGCTTGGGTGGAAAAGGTTGTCCTGCTAGAATGGCACTCACATGATTAGACACTTCAATTTTTTTAGGTATTTTAACATTTCTCTTTTGAGTGCACAAATCTTTTAAAAACTTTGCATATGCGGGCACTTGTTTAATTACCTCTAGCAATGGAATATTGACTTTTACTTGTTGAAAAACTTCCCATATCTCATCATGTTGTGGGCCCCTTTTTCCCGATGGAACCTTTTTACCTGGGTCAATCAGTGCTCTAGGAAACGGGATGGTATTAGCCTCCACACCCTTTTCCTGAACACTAGTTGACTCTTGCCCCATCACCTGATCAATTTTATTTGAGAAAGTTACTTTCTTTGGTGATTTTGGTTGGACAGGTCCAATTTCACAATCACTATCCTCATCCTCGTTAACATCCTCCACCATACCTTCAATAAATTGTGATGGAGGCTCAACTTTATTATCATAGACCTTACCTGAACGAAGAACACTTACCTGGCTAACTGAAGGATGTCTGCTACCTGAAGGTCCTGCACTTGATGAGTTGTGAGTTGGGTTTCTCTGAGTATCACTAGGAAGCTTCCCTGGAGCTTTCTTCAAGATTGCAACTTCTTCAGCCAATTGCCCCACTTGCTTGGATAACGCCTCATAGCTCTTATCTCTCACTTCATTTGATTTCTTCATCTCTTTCATAAACTCCAGAAGCTCCTTGTTTGTTGGCTCTGCATTTCCTCCCGATCCACCATGGTCTTGGTTATTCTGGTAATTCCTCTGACCACCCCTGTTATAGTTCCCCTGGTTGAACTGACCACCTTGACCCATTGATCTGTTCTGGTATTGTGGATGTGAATTACCTTGAAAGTTTGGGTTCAACTGATTGTCAGGGTTACCATATCTGAGGTTTGGGTGATTCCTCAGACCGGGATGATAGGTGTTAGTATTGGTGTTGTTGTATGGCCGCCTATCACCCTGTACATAACTCACTTCTTCCATTCCCTCATCAAACTCTAGACAATCTCTAGCAGTATGTCCAGCTTCACCACATCCCTGGCATATAATAAAAGAGCTTGTGGCCTTCACTGCAGCCTTACCTGCCGACTGACCCAACCTTGAAGCCCTCCTATCCGAATCATCAACTGCATTCCTCGATTTTCTACGAGACTGAGCTTGTCTTTTTGAATGTATACTCATCCGTTCTAGTAACTCCCAGTCATCATCTTCGTATTTGTCATGAACGTTCCTGCACTTGTTGAGTTTACATCTCGCACATCTTCAGCAGACAACCCATCATAAAAAGAGGAAATCAGTTCCCATTGGGGAATGTCGTGATGTGGACAGGTTCTTAACAACTCCTTGAACCTTGTCCAAGCCTCATGAAACGGCTCGTCTTGTTGTTGACTGAATGTCCGAATGGCGGTTCTTGCCTCACTAGTCTTCTGCGGGGTATAATACTCCTCTAAAAAGGCTTGCTGCATTTGTTCCCAGTATAAATGCTAGCTGCAGGTAGTGAGTGGAACCACTTTTTCGCATTTCCTTTCAATGTAAATTGGAATAAGACCAACATCACTTCCTCTGGTGTAAAGCCTTGTGCCCCAATGGTCTCGCAGATGGCACTAAACTCATTCAGATGTAAATAAGGTTCTTCCTTAGACAACCCATGAAATTCTGGGAGAATAGTCAGACTGTTAGATCTAATCTCGAATGACCTCCCTCTAACTTGTGGTCTAACTATGGGTGATGCCGCTCCAGCTATGGTGGGACGAAAATGGCTGTCAACCCCTTGAATGATAGCTTGGTAAGGTTGAAGCCCGGGATTTCGATTCACCCGAGGAAATTCTTGCCTTCTACCTTGACCTCGGCCTTGATTCTGCCTTTGCTGCCTTGGTGGTTCATTCTGTCTGTATCGGCCTTGGTTGTTATTGGGTTCATTGTATTGAATCTCCTCATCATCATATTCATTTTCATAGCCATCATCCTGTCCATCCATCTCATCATCCCAAGTATGGATACTCAACCTCTCAAATCTCTCTTCTTCATCTTCGAACCTGTTAAACCCCCTTTGCTGTCTCGGATTCTGTCTAGGATGTTCTTGTTGGTAGGGGTTCTGTCTTGGTTGAGGGTAGGGATTTTGTCTCTGAGGTGGCTGGTTTTTAGCGAGTGGATTTTGTCTTTGTGGGTTGTTTTGTGGTTGTAAATTCGGATATGATAATGGGTCATTGGGTTGGTTTGGTGGCGGTTGGTTTTGTGGTGGATTTGGCGGTTGGTCATTAGGTGGATTTTGGTTAAATGGTGGTGGTGAGTTTTCCATCTTACACTCTTTGACTACACTTGTTGATTGAGTTTTTGTTCTGGATTGTGCTCGATTTCTTCGAGCGGTCTTCTCAATTTCGGGATCAAACACTAACGGAGATTTGTTCCTTGCGTACCGGGTATGCATGCACGGAGCTATCACCTGCACACACAAGCACACCTAGCGTAACAAAGAAAAGAGAATAAATAAAATAAGCAAAAGAAACTAAAATCAAACGAAACACTTTGCGCACTAATCCCCGCAACGGCGCCATTTTGATGCGGGTTGTCAGGCCTAATCAAAAACAATTTATAATGGTCCAAACTTCACCTAAGATAGCTAGGGTAAGTCGGGTCGATCCACAGGGAATATGTGGAAAGTGTGATTCAATTCGTAAAGTTGAAAGCTTTATTGAAAATACTTGTAAATTAACTAAATTGCAAAAAGTAGTTGAAGTTGAAAAGTGAAATTGATTGTAAACAATGATGGGAAAGAGTAATCCTCTCCAGGTTTAGGTTTATAACTTAGACTTGCTTTGATAGTTAAAAGTGGTCACATAGACATAACCAGGTTGATTTGGTTAAAGACAATAGATTGAATGAGACTGTTGTTAATGAACTACTCGAATCATATCCTACGTTTGTATTACCCAACCCCATCCAAAATTGATGTTTCCAGATGAAAAGAAATCTAAAACAATCAAACAGGAACAATTGAATTGAAAGTAACACACGTATTTTAGAATCTCTAAACAATAAATAATGTTACTCGGCTTAAATTACCGTGTTCAAACATTAACTCAACCAAAACCATCAAGAACAAGTCATAGTATAAACCCTAACACCCGGAGAAGATCACGGGTGGCTTAGCCAGACATGGAAACGAAAAACGAATCAAAATCGAATGCAAACATTGTATCTAACGTTAAAGATTCAAACCGAATGATAAAAACAAGATCTTGATACTTGAAATCACCTCCGGGAGCCTTTTGGATCACTTGGGGTCGTTCCTAGGGCTTGGGGACGGCTTGGAATGAAAGCTCCTCTTGAAAACCTAATTTTCCCGTCTTATAGGTGATTTCAGCGCATCTTGTACCGTAGGTCACTTGAACACCGTAGGTTACGCTAGAGGCTTTCTGCTCAATTTTTGAACTGATGAACCGTAGGTCATGTTTCCACCGTAGGTTACGCTAGAGGCTTATACCGTAGGACCTGTTTCCACCGTAGGTTACGCTAGGGGCTTTTTCTGATTCTTGTTTTCTTCGTAACTTCTTCGTTCGGACTCCGTTTTCCTCCCCGTTGCGGCCACGTTCTCGTAATTGAATTCTCTATCACCTCATCTATCATGATCTTCATTTATCATCCATGTGCATCCTTCAAAACACACCAAATCATTGCGTTTTACCTGCAAAACACCAAATCATCGTAGTTAACTTATTCCAACCAATTTCTTCTACTTAAACACATAAATTATATTAAAGTTAACTACTTAACCATGATAGATCGATCTCTTCATGGTAGAAGGTTCCTGAAGATCGAATAATCACGAACAAGCTATAAATTGAAGTGCGGATTAAAGAAGGGGAAGATGGAAGGTAGTGATGGTGAGGATTGAAGTCAGCGATGATTCACTTTAGTTCTGATTCAACCGTCGATAGGAGGATCAGGGATTCAGGGGTAGGGGTAGATCCGGAAAAAAGATTATGTGGGCAAGGATTTTAACCCGAGACTCTTCGTCTGGCGTCTTAGTTTTGGTTTTAAATTACTAAACCATCCTTCATTTATGCTTTATAAAGTAATAAAGATGATTTTAATTAATACTTGGGTAATAGTTAAAGAATGATTCGATTAGCTTTTAATGTTTGTAGGGTAAGATGCTCTAGAGTAGGGTGTAAATAATGACACCCGCATATAAATTATGTATTTTTTATGTCTTAACTCTTAATAATGTTTTTTTTTCTCTCTGTATCTATTATAATTAATTTATAGTTAATATATAAATTCTTTTATTTATTTTCCTGTTTATTTATTAATTTCTTAATACTAGTGTTAATTTTAATTTATATTATTGAAAAAATATTTGCTTACGTATTGTCACAATGAAAATCTCATTTTTTATTCAATTCAATATACTCTGATATATCAAAGACATAATTGACATAAGGTTTAATATATCAAAACCTACACTGACAGATAATAAAATGTATCAAAATGTAAACTAACATAAAGTTTAGTAAAATTTTGTAACCTCTTTATGCACCCTTAAGTAATTCTAATATTACATTGACATAAACTTTTATTATTAATAAAGTTGTTGGTTTTTAATTAAGTTTATAAAAACCTTTAAAATATTTCACAGTTATTTAAAATGCACAAATGTACCTAGCAATTTAACTTTCTTATTGTTCTTTTATGAAATGATTCTCTCATCAAATTCTATAGTTTCTAACTGAGATCTTCCTTTAAACAATAAGAAGAGCATATTTTGAAATTAAAACAAGAACCACAAATATAATTTGTTTTGTAAAATGAGGGGCAACTGAAAGATCAAGGTTAAACATTTAAAAGAAGTTAAATAAATTTATAAAAATTGCGTTTTTTAAAACCACAATTAAAGAAATCAAAAACTCTTTTAGTCTAAGACCGCAATTAAATTATTAATGGATTGTTTTAATTACATATCTTGAAAGAAACTATTTTTTTTCCAGAAAGCTAAAAAGGTTATAATTAAAATACATTTAAAAAGTATTTTAGAAAATATCCAATGAAGGGAGAGAGAAACAAAATAACTTCAAAATCACACTATTTTGGTAAATATTATTTTGAGTACACCAATTTGGTCAATAAATTTTCAACTTACACTATTTTGGGAAAAAATCATATAAATTGTGTATTTTTCATGTCTTTAACTCTTAATAATGTTTTCTTTTTACTTTGATATTTTATGTTCAAAATAATAACCACTATTTTCGTATGACTTTACATTTAAAGTTAAGTCAATCCACCAATTATACAATTTTCATATATTATATAAAGTATAAACTTATTTAAATTCTTTAAAAATTCCGTAATTCCATTTATGTATAATATTGGGCTAAACTCATTAACATGCAGAACGTGACAGTAGTTGGGCCGGGCCTTAATAATAAAATTCAACAGTGGTGGCCTGGTGGGTGTGAGTCTATACAATAACACGAATTTATATATACGACTTTTTATTTATTTTATATAAAAGTAAACATACATAAACTACTATATAATAAATAATTCTAAAAGTTGGTGTGAAATAACATAGTTAAGTCCAGACAAGATACAAGACTTAGACGTGTAAATGAGATAATGGTTAAATTATTTAATATATAAACCAAAAATAGTAAATGTGATGGATGTAAAATTGTATTTATAGATGAGATATGATGTTAAAATATATTGAAATTAGGGTTGAGTAATAATATAAACTGTGATGCCACCATAAGACAAGCTAGAAGTGGAATTAATGGATTCATGGATGGTGTTGATATAAAGGGACATTTTGTGCCATCCGACGACGAGTTGGAAACGGAGCATATTGCCTTGGTCTTGTGCGGTTCAGTTTTCGTATTGGTCCTATGTATGTACCTTCTGATGTGTCTTCAGCCTCTTCCTCTAGATCAGCCCTCGTGCCCGAACAGTCGAACACCATTCATCAAAGTCAGCTGATTACGATATACAGAGGATGGAGGCCGATGAGCAGATAACAAGTAAGAATAAAATGATGGTCCAAAGACTCCAAGAAGTTTGCGTTCATGAACTATTGCAGTATAATCTTGGGCGGCTTAAAGGACACCCACACGTTGCGACTCCTTGTTGTACCAAACTTCACAAGATGAGAATACGTCTCGACGTTGGAATACCTCCTGCTCTTCACAATGATCACGCAGCAGATGTTCGTTTTTCAAAAGATCATTGATTGATTTCTTTTCAGTGCTTTATTTTCTTTTATATCTTGTTTAGTTGGTTTTGCTAATTTGGAATATTACTTATCGTTATCTTTTATATAGAATTTGGTTTTATTATATTGTTTACTTATGACTAATAGGTATTCTTTTTTATATAACTTGCTGCCAACATTCTCAAGTCCATGTAATTATTTATATAACTTGCTGCAAACATTCTCAAGTCCATGAAATTATTTAAGCCGAATAATATTGTATGTCGGCAATTTATAAGTTGGATTAGATTAATTGATTTGAAGACTAATTAACTACTTCACGTACGGAGATGTGATGTAATGCAAAGCTAGAACTTTTTAACTTCAATTAATAAATGAGGATAAATAAAAATAAAAACAAAATAATAATAATAATAACAATAATAATAATAATAATAATAATAATAATAATAATAATAATAATAATTGTGACCACTCGTGTATTTGTTAAATTGACGTTATTGGATCCGTTATTTCTTGTAAGGGTTTGATTATTATTAATGCATGTACGATGACCTATTTGAAATCCTTTGAAATCGTATTAGTTTAATTATAAATAATTCATAATTAATGTTAACCATAATAATAATAACAATAATAATAATAATAATAATAATAATAATAATAATAATAATAATAATAATAATAATAATAAATATTAATAGCAATAATGAAAATAATAATAAAATGACAAAATTTATAATACTAATAATATTAAATAATCATAATAAGTGTTAATCTTGCATATAAATAAAAATATCACAAAGTTAACATTTTAAACTTTGTAAACTTATAGTTTGACATAAAATAATGACATTTAAAAACTCCAGGGACCAAATTCTAATTCTGTTAAAACTAAAATTCAAACTTCGTATTTAAGTGTAAAACCTAAAACCTTAGGGACCTAGTTGTAAATTTTCTAACCCAACCCCCCAACCCCGTAATTCCGGCCCGGTTCTCCGGTGACCTCCGGCCGAGCTCCGGTGACACCCCAAAACCTCTCAAAACTCATTTTCAACATCTAAAAATGAACCTAACCGGTGCTAAAACATGTTTCGAACTTAGGATTATGGTTAATTCGAAATTAACAAACAGGTTACTAAGCTATTCAATTCGAAACCGATACCATCGAACTCAAAACCGATTTTACACTTAAATAATCTTAAATTATCAAATTAATTGGTTATAAATGATCGGTTAACCAAATAGAACATAATGGAGTGGTTAATTTCACCTGAAACGACCAAATTACATCTCCAATAAATGATAAACGGTCGATAATAAAGTTGTAGCCGTTGGACGTGATCAGGATCGAATTGACACTATAAAATAGAGGGCTAATGCTCTCGACCTTCTCTTTAAACTCTCTGTAACCTCAATTTTATAAAAACACACACACATCCAACAATTGATTGAAGAACTGTCGCGAACCTAGCCCAAGCGTGAAAACGATTATACTGCATCAAATCAGGTAATTGCACACATGAATGTACTCGATTTGAGGTGGGTAACAAAAGCCCTAAGGTTAATTCCATTATCAACTTCGAATTGTCGATCAATTTCTTCGTTTTCAAATTAGGGTTCTTTGCAAAATTGGGGATTTCGGATTTAAATAACTTTTCTTTTTTGTTTTATGTTTCATAACAAAAAACAGGGCCTAGCCCAACCGGTTAAGAACATACACTGTTGGGCAGGAGGTCCCGGGTTCGACCCGGGCCCCTACCATTATTTTTTAGAAGGGTTTTGAATAACTTTTAAATTTCAGAAACATTCTAAAAATTATTGTTTATCAAATAAAAATCATTTTTAATCATAAATCATATAAAATCATTTCCTCTTAAAATTTCTAAAAATTTTAATTAAGAAATTTCTTTTTCTTTATTTTAAAAATTATAAAAATTTGTACAAAATACCCTTACTTATAATCTTATAATGAAATGAGTTCCACCTAATTCTTAGTAAATTTTATTTGAATAAATCCTTTATTATGACAAAATAAAGTTACAATTATTTATACTTATTTTATGAAAATAAATAAATATGTACATATTTAAAATGTACACTCATTTCAACTATTATGACCATTTAAATCATTTAAATCTATCAATTACTATTTTATTTATATAGTAAATAACAATCATTTAATAGTAAAAGTATAACTTTTATTAATAGTGTTAATTACTAAAATTCTTATTTAAACCATTTAATTACCAAAATAATAATAGATTACATCTATTTAATAACATAAAAATCATGGACAAATGGTTTATAAATATAAAACCAAAATCACCATGAATAACTTAATACGACATTTCATTTAGGTTGATCGTTATCGTATTCTCGGCATTATATTCAAGACTTATTATTTGTCATCCTTATTATCTATGTGAGTTTTCATACCCCTTTTATATTATTTCACACTTTTGGGGTGAAACATGTTAATCGTATTATAAATACACTTGCATACATATTTTTAATCTTGCAACACTTGTGCAATTCCTCTTATTTTTTCATGGTTATTTGAAATCTTGTAACTATCATGCGATGACTCTTGTAAGATACAATCATTAACTATTGCTAGCCTGACGACGTCATAGATCTATGGGCCTGACAAGCCTATTTGGTGCTAAAGCAGAGGTTATTGCCGGCTCCTAGTGTCGTATTCTTGAGCACTATGGGAACCAAATACACTTAGCTAATCGTTTAATCTTGTAATCTTGTAATGGTCATATTTGTCAAGGTTTGATTGTTACATTTGTTCATCCATCTTTATTTACTTTATTCAATAACCTATGACATGAATTGCCAACTTTGATATTTATCTATGTATGAAAATCTATGGAAACTCACCAACGTATTGTTGACATTATTTTTAACATGTTTCAGGAAATGATACTGCTTAGCTCGCTTTGAAGACTTGTTACAATCTAGGATTGGACCTAGATTAAATAAAAAGTCAATTATCTTTCGATGTTGGAATTCTTATGTTTGTTGATTGTTGGAACCTATGTTATTTCTTAAATGTATGTCATGAATATTAATATTTAATAATATTATCATTTTAAATTAACGTTGTGTGACATGAACAATCTTAACCCTCACACCTCGACGTTTCCGCCGTTAAGGTTGGGGTGTGACAATAATAATAATAATAATAAGTCAACTAAGGATTTAATCGGTGAGTAATCACAGATTTACATAAATAGATATACTAAATAACGTTTCCGGATGCTTTGGTATCCGTGATTCCATACCGATCTAGAGGCAGATCGAACGACTCTATTCTGTAAAATGAAGAATCAAAATAATCGATTATTCGCTTCACCGAAGCGGATCGAAACAGTAACTTGCATAGAAAGAAATTATGGTAGAAAACTAACAATGTTTCGAAGGGAGAGCTAGGGTTTGGTTGAAGACCGTCTACGATGGCGGTGGCGAAGCTGCCGGCGACTTCGTCGGAGATGAATATTACCGTCGCAGCTGCCTTCATTGCTTTCCTGTTGATTTTGGGTTTTTGATAAACTGTGGTACCCAAAGTACTAATTCAATTGGTAGGACAAAACTAGAGTTGCTAAAAGAACCAGTTAACTAAACCGAAAAAAAAGTATGCTACCCATGATATGTAAACATTGGAGAGGTTATTGGTTTTAGTCTCACTCTGAACAATAAGTTCAGATTTACTTCTAAAAGGGTTGGGTGTGGTCCCGGTTAGGATACGAATAAATGAACCCAATTAAGATAAGACCTATACCCCGAAGCAAGGTCGCACATTTGCTGTTAAAAAAAAAACTAAATCGAAACTAAAACTTAACCGGAATCGAAACCGGCATGCCGGTTCATCAGTTCGGTTAATAACCTAACCGGTGTATCTGCTTGATTAACCTAATCGCTTAATTAATGAACCGGTATTTTTTTCGACATAATAACTAGTTCGGTTAAAAATAGAAGAAAAAGAAAAAATAGGTTTTTTTGGGAAAAAAACTAAGTGTTAAGTTCGGTTTTTTCCCTAATATTTACCAAAAATAACAATTTCCTTTCAAAACAATATAAATATCAATTTACCTTTTAAAATTTCATAACGTGTTTCAATTTTAATCCAAAAGTTTAATTACTTGTTTCAGTTTAAATCCAAAATAATAAATCTTTTAGATTAAATTTGAAATAACTTATGAAACTTTTAGAAGTAAAATGATATTTCTAATTTTTTAAATAAAAAATAATTATTTTATTAAATCTCATGAAACAAAACTAAAATTAAAACTAAATTAAATTTACGTCTCTTGTCAAAGCATAACCTAGGCCCATACCCAACTCTAAATGTTTAAAAGACATTTTAAGCCTAAAAAATAGTGCTTAGCTCTCAACCCATTGGCATTCATATCAAGATCACGTGTATATCTTTATCTCTAAACTACATTGGAAACATCAAAAATCCCCTATAACTTTAAAGGAAACATAATTCCATCATATTTGGGGATCATCAAATCTATTATTTTAAATCTTTATAAGTTGTTGTGAGGAGAAAAATAAATAATTATGTATCATTTGTTTTAATAAAGATGAAAGTCGATGTGAGATGCTTTTAGAAAATGAACAAAATTTTTGAAGGAATGTAGTTTTTTTGGTTAATTATATAGGGAGATGAGGTTGTGGAAGGTTATTATGAATGCTTACCTCCAAGACGTGTATGACTTGCATTTTTTTTTCGTTCCTTTTTGGTTTGGGTCAACAAAACTTAAAACATTTTTAAAGCGGTTTGGATTATGACCTATAGAGTGGGAAGTTATTGGTTTAGTTTGGTTCTGGTTTTTTGACCAGCTGATTCGGATTAAACTAGTTTGAACGAGCAAGTTGCAAACAGATTATAAACTGGTGGGCCGGTTTCAATCCTAACCGGTTCTTTTCAAGTTGTTTTCAATGTGGGTTTCCGGTTCAATCCTAACCGATTATAACATTACGGTTTGGTCAAAGTACGTGCCACTATTACGGCCGATGTACTTGGGCTTTCATCTTTTTTTATCTAAACTCTCACTTGGGTACACATCAAAACCAGAGTCATAAAAGCCATAATGAAAAAAAAGTTTAGATGTTATTTCAATCAAAAGGTTTGTGGCGTAACGATACATATCGAAGTGTGTAACAAATGCGTCTTTCTAAATAAGTAACTGAGTGTAAGTTCTCTGATAAACAAAATTCGTAAATTTAAAAGTATGATCACATGGTGTGTGACAATATTTGTACCAATTGATCATATGTATTCTATAGGTTCAAAATTGATAAATCCCGCATTCTTACTTGAAATTCTAAATCATTATCACCCAATGAATAAAAGTCATGAAATTTAGGCGTCTGCATCTTTTACTAAAACACTTAATTAGTAGTTGAGATAGCAACTTTGATGCATGCATTCATTAACTTGTAACTCCTATTCATGGAAGAAGTTGAAGAGGTTTCACAAAATGCTACATCTACCTTTACTTCCCCTGCTACTTACATATATAACACCACATCAAGATTAATCAGTGAGTGTTTTAATGTGTGTGTCAAAGAGAGACATGAACAGATCAAACGGAAAAGAGAGATGGATTCACTGTTACAAGAGCTCTCAGAAGATCTTACTCGTGGGCGAAGGCGATTTTTCCTTTTCCGCTTGTTTAGCTCGCGCCTTTCGCACTGCTGAAAACATCGTTGCTACCTCGTACCTCGATAGAGGTAAAAAGCTTATATACTTGACTTCAAACTCTCTTGATATAATATAGTAATTGTTAATTATGATTTAATCGCTCGTTGAATTGTGATCACATATGTTATGTTGTTTTTATCTAAAGAGAGTGAACAATGTTATAGAGTCGCTGATTAGTAAACATTGGACGAGCATACCACACCTTGATGAGCTGGAGAACTTAGGTTGCTTATTGTTGCATAATGTTGATGTCTACAAGATGGACACTTATCCCATTCTCAAGAACAAGAAGTTCGACATCATCATCTTCAACTTCCCTCATGCTGGTCATTTTGATTATTTATGCGAACGTGATCCCGAATTAATCGAGTAAGTTGAAATCCAACAACTATAACTCTATAAGGTCTTCTTAATTCACTGCTTGAGTACCAAAATCATGTGTAAATATAGTTTAAGTGTATGGATAAAAAATATGCACTTATAATAATCATATATAAATGATAATAAAAGTTACAAACTTTGATAACTTCTATCGAAAAACTCATAGGACACATCAATATTCTAGTAGCCAATCGGATTTCTTTCATCCGAGTTCATATGGGCACCGCCAAATACACCATACAATGTCAGTCGGCCTTGCAATATGTTTCAAAAATTAATTTGTACTTGCTACATTTTATAAATCTGTTGAAATCAAAAAATCGTTTCTTCATACTCGAAAGTTTGAGAAAATAACTTTTTTTATTTTTTTCGAGTGTGATATTTCTGCGTGTCTTCAGTTAATATGTGAGGGTATTTAGAAGTAATTTGTCACTTTATTCCAAAACATGGTTTAATTAATAGGTGAAAGTGATCAGTTTTCTAGTAGTGAAAACAGCTTATGATATGTGGTTACATAGCTATTTAGACCAATGCAGGCACTGGTTTTTCAAACATTGTGCATGATGCCATGATTGATGTACTATGTATGTGTGACAGGATGCATAAGGAGTTGGTGGAAGCTTACTTTAGAAGTGCTAGCAAGATGTTGACTGAAGGTGGTGAGGTGCATTTGAGGCATAGAGATGACCCTCCATATGACAGTTGGAATGTCGTTTTGCTGGCTCAAAAAGCTGGTCTTACTTTGAAGGAGAAAGTGGATTTTCAAAAAAGTGATTATCCTGGTTATCACAACAAAAGAGGAGGGGATATTAACATCAACAAGTCTTTCCCTATCATATGTGCCTTTACTTTTAAGTTCATTCCCTATATACCAAAGGTTGTTGATAATCATTATAATTGTGATCTTCCTGAGAAAGACGAAGTTCATGTGTTGGAGATGGATAATCAAGTTCATGGTGATGGAATTCAAGTTTTATTTGAGGAAGATAAGGTTTATGATCATGTTAATGTATCAAAGATAAAGGAGGAAGATCAAGGTGAACATACTAAGTGCGATAAAGTTGAGAACAAGTTTCAAAAAGTTGAAGTGGATGATCTTCTAGTAAAAGATGAAGCTCATGTGTTGGAGATGCATAATCAAGTTCATCATGATGAAATTCAAGTTCTATGTGAGGAAGATAAGGTTTATGATTATGTTAATGTATCAAAGATAAGGGAGGAAGATCAAGGTGAACAACATTATAAGCCTGATAAAGTTGAAAAAAAGTTTCAAAAAGATGAAGTAGATGATCTTCTAGAAAAAGATCAAGTTCATGTGTTGAAGATGAATAATCAAGTTCATGATGATGAAACAAAAGTATTTAGTGAGGCACATACTATTTATGATCATTTTAATGTATCAACGATAGAAGAGGAAGATCAAGGTGAAAACCATTTAAGCGTGATAAAGATGGTAACAAGTTTCAAAAAGATGAAGTGGATGACCTTCTCTAGGGAAGATGAAGCTGATGAAAATATTTTTGTTCAAAAGAATGATGAAGCTCATCTTCTAGTGAATCATCTTGTTGTTGATGAACTTAATATTCATGTACTAGAGATGGTGAATGTTTGTGAGCATGGTGATCTCTTGAAGAAAGATGATCAAGTTCATGTTGATCTTGAGATACTTAAGATTATTGATGATGGGTATCTTTTGAAAAAAGATGAAGTTAATGTTGATCATGATTTACCAAGGGTTGATGATGATTATCAAATTGAAATTCAACATCTACCAAACAAAAAAGATGAAGCTTGTGCATTATCAATGAAGGATCAAGATCATGATCATCAACACTTGAAGAATGAAGAAGTTCAAGACCAGTCTCTCAAAAGTGAAGAAATTGATTCTGATCTTTTGAAGAAGAATGCATTGCAATTGGATAATAATCATCCAAACAACAATGAAGTTTGTGATGATATTCCAAACAAAGGAGTTAATAATACTTATCTTCCTAAGAACGATGGAGACGATAATAATCTTGATGTGCATGAGCCCAGCCTAAAGAATGATGAAGTTGATCATGTTCTTAATGTTTATGTAAAAGAAATGAAGGATGAGATGGAACAAGTCCATGGTGATATGTATGCTCGCGTGCTAGAGATGATGGATCATCTTCAAATGCAGCAAACCGAGCATAAAGGGAATCGTCTAATTGTTCCCGACAAAGATCATGGCTATGATGATGATGGTGATGCAGCAGAAACTAAGGATAATGTTCATGAAGAGCTTGCAGAGACTGATGTTGCGCAGGATCGTCATATCGAGGCAACGGAGGATGGGGTTGATGGTTATCTTAATAATCATCCTCCAAACAAAGATGATGTTGATGATCATGGTGATTTACTAGAGATCAAAGCTCATTTATGTGTTAGTGATGGTGATGCCTTGAACAAAATGTAAGAGCCAGCCATGTATGATGCAGCTTAAGCAATGAAAGTCTCCTAATGTTTTGATTTATATGTTTGATGCATGATTATATCCTTCCAAACAAAAAGAGTGTTACTTTAATATTAAACCAAGATGATATTAAGCAAATATATCGTTTTTAAGAATCTCCAAATTATGTTTATCGTATTTTAGACAAATTGATAAACACATTTTTTATTTCAAGTATAAATCACTTAGAAAAACATGTAACGAGCCCGCCTCAAAAAATCATAATATTACTAGTGAACCTGGTATAATATAAAACTCAACTCTAATATTGTCACAAGACCATCCTCGATACTAAGCAATATAACATTTGCGAACAAATCATGTTAGTTGACATCATGACACATCTAAGTTCACCAATTCTAAAAAACACTCATTTTCTTATTAATGCTACATTCTTCCACAAACTTACTTCTATTTCTACATCGTCACTATTTTATTTTTTTTTTGCATTTATTTTCATCACCGAATTATATTTTATATTGAATGGTTTTTTCTTATTTCGTATCATTAAAATAATGAAATACATTTGAAAAGTATATTTTTAAATTAAAATTAGCATTTTAAATTTAAAATCATTAAATAAGAATATTAAATATATACTATTAGTTATATATATTATATACAAGCTCTTTAACATGTGCGTGTATATAAAAGTGTAATAAATACATATAACAAGATATATCTCTACTACTATTCCTTTATGTTTTTCGACACATGGCATTCTCACAATTTATCTCCCATTTATTTTTCCGTCTAAACTATTATTATATTTTAAAAAGTTAAATTAATTTCCAATCAATTCCTTTTTGAATCAATAATTTTTAAAAGATTTTTTATTAAATAAAAACTAAGTATTTTGAATAAAAATATATTTTCAAAAATAAAATGTTCTCAAACAATGATTTTTTCTAAAACAACAAATCTTTTTTAAATTATAAAATATTTAAATTCAAACGTTTTAAAAATAAAAGTTTTATACAAAACATTTTTTAAAAACAAACCTGAAGTTTTAAACAATAAGATACTGATAAAATAATAAAAAATTTTCAAAGCGATAATAATTTAAAATAAAAGTTTTAATCAAAGTAATTAATCATACGTAATTTTTATCATATATTAATTCAAAATAACATTTTACAATTCTTACTTTTCATCAATAAATATTTAATATTACTGTTATTCAACCCCTATAATTACGGTGTTATAACCTAGTTAAATATAATATATATATATATTATATATATATATAGATATATATATATATTATATATATATATATATATATATAATATATATATATATATATACAATATAAATGTATATTTTAAACCATTAGGTCCACATTTACTTGTTTTCTCTCATCAAATTTCACGCACCCATGTCAAACCTAGTAGATAAATCCTCTAAAGCATTTATGGATGCGCAAAAATATCGGAAAGAAAATTTTAAAATTTCAATTCCATAATTTTTTCAAATATGGGTATATAAATATCCGAATCCAGATTTAGATTCGTATAGTGATTCTAGAAATTTTGGCTTTTGAATATGGTGTGTGTTTTTTTTTATTGTTTGCATAACTATTATTTTTTATTTAATATATCATTGTAGCTTTTAACGTTCTATTTGGGATGATATAAAGTGCCATTCTTTATTAAGAAAATATTAATGCTACTAATATTCTGATATCCAAAATTAGACATAAATGAAGGTTTGTAACTACTATTTGCATATAAAGTATAAACTGTCTTTCTCACACCGCATACGCACGCACGTGCACGTGACTGCGTTCGTCACGTGCACATACATTTATATAAATACATACATACATATACATATATATACACACACATTCACCTACACATAGACGTACACATACATATAATTATACACATACACATACATATACATACACCCACAAACACATATATACATAAACATAAGTAAAGATACACACACATATAAGTATACACATACACATACACAACCCATACAAACTAAAAACTAGTCTATTTCATAATAAATTGAAACTCTAATAGTATAATTTTAATATTAATCAAAATAGAGTCAAAATGGGTCAAAAATGTTTACCTACGAGGATATGAGGTTGTCGGATCGCAGGAGGGTTGCTGGAGCTCTAGGCCAGTCGGAGTAAAAAATCGTCAGGATATGACCTGTAGGTCGGAATTTTTGATTTTTGGGGTGAAATTGTGTCAAGAGCTGCTGCGGAATGATTTTATCTTATCTGAGGGCTAAAGCGACGACAAGTCACCGATGTTATCGTTATAGATTAGCAAAATGTATTCTTTCCACTAAAAGCGCAGAGAAAAAAAATTTGATAAAACCTACAGAGACGTCATGTTGTTGCTGATGTCATCGTTATACGTTTTATTATTTTTTTATTTTCTATATTAACGAATAAAAAATTAAATAACTATGGTATTAACTACGACATGTCGGCGCTAAAACTAATTCAAAAACTGGTAAGCTTTCCCGCCAAACTTGATATTTGGTCAAGGTTAAAAATGATTAATGATCTATGGGGGCACAGAAAGTGTGAAATAAGAGCATACGGGGGCCACTACAAAAAAGAAACATGATGACTTTAATAATTAAAACAATAATCGTGTTAGTCACAACTTTTTTCTTTTGATTTTGTAGTTTAATTAGTTATAATTTTATTTAAATAGATTTTAATTTTCAATTTTTATGTTAAATTGTTTGTGTTGGTTAGATTGTATGTTTTGTTTATTTTATTGGTTATGTTTATTTATTTGTTTATATTAGGAGCTATGGAAAAAAAATAAAGAAAAAATGACTATAAAAAGTTTTACCCCCGATTTTTACTGACAAAAATTTTGTCCCCCGTGTTAAAAATTTCAGCCCCCTGTTTGTGCACCTCTAGCCCACATGTATAACTACACTTAAAATTAGTAAAACTAAAAAAAAAGAAAAAAAAAGTAAGCCTGCCATAAGCTAGGCAGGCAAGGATTGGTTAAAAAAAACACAACCGATATGCAAAATTACTAATATACATATATATATATATATATTAACCACTGACTTATGCTTTAATGCCAATGCACCAGTGGATACGACTTTCGATTATTCCATGAAATCCCTGGACTTCCACAGTTAATCTCAGCTCTATGATCCTTATTATTTTATTAATTAATAGTAAGTGTTAGATTAGGATTCTAGAACAGATCCAAAATCCATGCTAGATATGGTTTTTTTCCCCATTAAACTATTCAAATAAACGAATTTTCAAGTGTTAATGTATTTAAAAATATGCTGATCAGCTTCAATTCATAGAATGTGTAACTAAATTAAACTACTTATTATAGGAGATAATAGGATAACTATATTATATTATTTCGGTAACTTCAACATTAATTCGTGAAAGACAATAACATGTTTTTTCTTTACTGTAACAGAACAATAAAGAAAATAACATAGTATATTATTTTATAATAAGATACCTTTGAATTTGTAACCGACCAAGATAGTTTACTAGCTAGACTGGTTGATGACCGGTGGGTTTGGTTAATATATAGCACTTCCGGTTCTTACATACATGCAAACTCACATATTTGATAACCTCATGGTATTCTGTTATTAAATCATGCATTTTATTTTCTATAAAGGTTATGATTCAAATATCGTGTGAAGAAATATAAAATTAATGTGTAAGTTGTCGTTTCTTAAAAAAAACATACACACAAATCGTTACACATTCCTAATATACACATGAATCCAAATTTTTGCTAAAATTCATTTGTTTGGCTAGTTAATTAACCATTTTTATAAACTCTTAGAAAGGTTACTTTCATTATCGAAAATTCATCACCAACGTTTCTTTTCATCAATGATTGATCTGGCGATTTTATTCCCTGGTGACATGTTTTTCAGTGATTCTTTGGTAAAAGTTGCCGATAATCTGCGCGATAAAGTCTTTACCCACTCGCAATATCCTAATGGACTTTCACCATTGATTGACGACTTCTCTTATCTTCACTGAAGGATTTCCGACAATTATGTACGTCGCTTTATTTACAACCATTTGTTGAGCAAGAGAAATTAATATACATATGATCTTGTTACTAAGAAATCTAAGTTTATTTTTTACAATAATCCAATACACTTTTAATCATAAATCATTATTCACAGCATGACTCCAACTCTCGATCGCTTGAGAAGGGATATTATCACTTTACACGCCTGGATATAACTAGTTAGATCCATGTTGGTAATCTAATATATGTATATATGTGTGTCTGTGTGTAATATCCTTTAAAATAGTTGCGGAATCAGGAATTATTTCCTATGGTGTTACTATTTTTTGATGATTAGATTTCTAAGAAAACATCAAAATTTTCAGGTCGTCCGATCTAGTCTGGTCGGGTTAGGTAGGAATAGACATCATTAAATTCCATTAAATTGTTAAGAAAAATACAATATGAAAACACAATAGTTGTTTTCTACACTTCTTTATCTTTTGAAACAGTTAATAGCAATTCAACCTTCTTAAGGGCTCAAAATGAAATGAAATTTTAAGGCACTTTTTCAAAAGCCTAACCATTTTTCAGTTCTTATGTCTAGTCTTTTAATCCCCATGTTATTAAACCTTAATGTTTATCTAGTCACACTAAACCTTAATGTATTTGAAGTTATAAAAAAAACCATGCAGAGAATCACACTAAATTACAAACATAAACCAATGATTTTCAACCGTAAATCATTTATTGTAATTGTTGTAATGGTAATTTAGACTTAAGTAAATCTAGGCGGTTAAGTTAAAATTCACATGGCTATATAGCACGTAATCCAACACTAATGTCCAAGTTATCATAATGCATTAGCAGTACAATATTCAAAAAACTGCCCCTCGCATCTGACCAAAAAACAACGTTTGATGGTTTTTTTCACACAACAAAGTAGCTCATGTTCCTAAAATGTCAAATGTATCACACATATTATGAATTGTAATGAACAAAAGAACTAATAAATACCAAATAGGGCTCGAACACAATCTAGACTCTAGATTTCTAAATACTAAAATCAACAAACAAATTAACTAATAAATAAATGAAATAAGTCAATAACAACAATAAATATACCAAAATCACAACAAAATATAAGGTTTAAACTTTGAATAAACAATTTAGAAAACTAACATTGCAAGTTGCAACTTAAAAGCTTGAAAACTATTGTGTCGATGGTGGCAACAACTTAGAGTTATCGATGACTCGATGGCATCAAGGCACCAACGCCGCCAATATGCAGCATGGGTTGGGGGGGGGGGGGTCGATGCAGTAGTGGTCGATGGTGGGGGAGTATTTGGGGTTAGGGTTTAATGTGTGTTATAATAGTAGGGGTAAATTTGTAAATTTACTAATAAATAGTGAAAAAAAAAGCCTGCAGACTTGCAAGAGTCGAACCCGCAAACTTTTTCTCACTACCACGCGCGTTAACCAGTGAACTAGAAACACGTCTAAGTTATAATATAAACCTAAAAGTACTAATGGGTTCACGGGCCTCCTGAAAAACTATTAGTTCAATCAAAAATTCAGTATTATACGTTGCGCTACCAACTTAAAAATCAATACTTGACCTTTTCTTTAAGGCATAGTTTTGCCCCTGGTCTACGATGGTGTTTTGATCTACCTTTTTAAACTGATTTTTATTTACCATCTAGAAAGGTGGTGTTGTATTTAACATTTGTTTTTATTCTAAAATTATGCTATATGTAACCAAATAATCTTGTTTAATAATAAATTCTAACAATTACAACAAAGCTAATTTTAAAGAGATATATAAATGGTCATAATATACAGACACCCTATTTTATAAATCGGCACCCCTTTATACGCCTCGTATAGCACCATACGCGGCGTATAGGGTCGAAGACACTGAAAATGAGAAATTCAGGAGTGGCTGTCAGATGGCTATACGACCCATGTAGCCATATACGACCTCATATACGACACATATAAGGTTATACGACTTGTATAGCAAATTTCAACACTGACTATGAGGAAAAATTCAGGGAGTCATCAGAAGAGTTATACGCCCCGTATAGGGTTATACGACCCACCTATACGACGGGTATGATGATATACGACTCATATAGAAATTTGGGGTGTTGATTTAAAATTTTGAGGTGTCTAAAAATCCAAATTTTATATAAAACATTAGTAAATTGTTAAACCAAACTCTTTCTTACATGTATTACTAGACCGAGACCTAACCTTATGAAATTTAAACTCTGTTTTATGAACATTTACTGGACCCAGACCTAACCTTATGAAATTTTGACAAATGTAATCTTACTTTCTATTAATTTAAGATTTTAAAAATTTTCAATTTATAAACACATGACATTTAACCGTAGACAACAACCCAAAAAAAGTTCATCGATAAAACCATCGATAAGGAATCGGAACTTTCCGAATTGCATGCAAACATGACCACTTGCTGTTTTTTCACCCCCCTTCTCTCATCTCTAGAGAGAGAAACATAAACAAACCCTAACACATTCATCCCACAACATGATTATCATTTGCAGATCAATTAACACTCAATCCTCCACCCTCATCTCCTCACACTCTTCGCTCTCGCCATCGTCGCCGCAGTCTCCTACGCCTCCTCCCGTCTCTCCCTTTTCTCTCTCCCGCCTCACCGTGGCCTTTTCTTCCTTATCGACCTTCTCCATGATCAACCTCCATCACCCGCCACCGCCACCCTCACCGCCGCCACCGTATATAAACCCTAAAACTGAACTCTACTCCATGTTCAACGTAATTCATTAACATTGTTTTATGTTCGTTTATGTTTATGAATATTTGTTTGTGTTTGTTTGCACTCAGATATTTGTTTGATTTTGTTTGCATTCGGTAAGTGTTTCTAAACGGTTCATAAACATGTTCATTTCCTTAACGAATGAACGTGAACAAGTGTTTAATTTTGAACAATCATAAACATATTCATATCCTTAATGAATGAAAACAAACATGACGTTTTGTTTGTGCTCGTTTGGTTCATTTTTAGTCTTACAGTCCTGTCTGAAAAACTGTCTGATTGACTACTTTGAAAGTTTTGAATTTCAAATATCTATCTGATTGATTTTGATGTTTTTTTGGGGCAATTAGTGCGATTCCGATTCGTGTAAGAAGCAGAATGGGAAGATGAACATGGTGGTGAGTAAGTTGATTAAGGAGTTAAAAGATGAGACGTTGTTGAGGAGGAAGAAGAAGAAGAGAGATAAGAACATGGAGAAGGTTGAATCGGAGCTCGCCGGAGCTAGGGTTCTGATAAGGGACGCCGGCCGGAATCGTAACGGAAGTTCATCTTCTCGTCTTCATGATCCTGATTATGTCCCTAATGGGAGTATCTACAGAAACCCTTACGTTTTTCACAGGTACTATTATTATTTCATTTAGTTGTAGTTTGATATTAGTTTAGTTATTTTAATGTACGTGAGGTGCTGGTGGATCACATATATTACGCACAAAATAATCTTTTTCAGGTATAAGTTAAGTGCATTTATATCTGACTAAACACAATAAACGGCATTAATTAAAAATGTTTTAAGACATTTAATGATTATAATTATTTTATTTTATATGTTATATTTGGCCATAAATTAAGTACTAGTTTGGAAAGACACATTGTAGTTCAGAAAGTGCATCGCTAGAAAACACCCTTCTTTGCTACAGTCGTAAATTCCGACACGTTTGTGACAAATTTCCTACGAAAACCATAACTCTATATTTCTGGTGACTCTTCAACAATAAAGTAACAAAAAGCGACAAATTGAAAAAAAATTGTAGCAATTGTCGGAAATGCATAGCAAACTCGGACACATTTTTTTATTTACAAAAGAGTCGCAAATAGTGTATAGCCAAAGCATTACAAACTTTTTCTCACGATGATTTATCTGATAAATGATTTTTGTGACAAATGTGTAACAAATTTCGTTTTACGACGCATTTGTGACACAAAGTGTGTGGCAAATTTAGGGTGAGAGCATAGGCATTTGTTAAAATGGTTAAGTAAAGATATTATATTTGTATAAACAAAATCAATGTTTTTCTACTCTAGTAAGCAATTAATGCTTGAGACTCAAATATGATAGCTGGATTCTCGGCCCTTAACGTTGCCCCATTCGTGGATACATGTGATCATGATACAACATAAACAAATTTAGTATGAACAAGAGATGCCACATGCCTCACAAAATCGTGGATGCTTTGTCGGTTCGTTTTGTGTTTTCCTAAATTATAGTTCCAACAATAAAATATATACTCTTAAATACCTTAGACACAAATAATCATGGGTTTAGTTTCGAGGTTGTATTAACTATGGTCTATGAATATGAAAAGGACTAAATTATGAAAATGAGCTTGTGGTATATGTTAAATATAAATTTAATTTGTTATTAATATATATAATTCTGAAGTTCGTCTAGGGTATTGAAACTTATAACATTCATGGTCTTTAAATTTGATGTTCGTAAAATAACTATACTAATAAAAACAGACTTTATCAATAAGTTTACATTAAAAGAAAATCTATCAGCGAAATAAAATCCTTAACAAAGTTAACTTTTAATTGTTGTCAATGTTTGTCGCCAAATATATGTTGATGACATGTCATTAATATCCGTTGGTGAAACCTTTACCCTTAACGCTTCACAGGTTGATTAACAACACTTTTTCACTTATGGAATAGTTACATATACGTACTACCTTGGATAAAATCCCACTTTTTAAGCCATCATTCTACTATTATATATACACCATAGATGATCACACCACCTTTGAGTCTTTGACCCACCTAGGACCAACATTGACTATATCATCTTCGGTTACACGCTACCAAAACCAACCAAATGAATCTTCACGCATTTTTAAAACTTCTTATATGTAAATATAATTAAGTAATTTTTAAGTATTTAATAAACAAAAACCTTGAATTGCTTCGAAATATCCATTTGGGAGTATTTTAAACGATTTATTACCATTTATGACTAATGTCGCAACCAATTCATGGTTTAGACAATTTAAGTCAATTTTAGACAAAAATTATCGTTTTCTGTAAAATTTCACATTTAGAAGGATTAATACTAGGATTATGTTTCTACCTAAAACAAATTTGAACGGTGAATATAATCAATTATTTGTGCTTATAACATACTTTTGAATTTTTTTAATGTAGGTCATAATTGGTCCATTTCTAGCTACCAATAATTTTTTTATCCAAACATGTTATTTTACTTCTATTAATATCTTATTGAGCTTAATTAACATTAGGTGCCACATTGTTTTCAAACATTAAAATGTTTCTAGTGCAGGAGTTACTTGCTTATGGAGAAGCTATTCAAAGTATACATCTATGAAGAAGGAGAACCACCCTTATTTCACAAAGGTCCTACCTATGACATTTACTCTATGGAAGGTGTCTTTCTTAACTTAATAAAAAATGACCCTAATTTTCGGATATCCGACCCCAATCGAGCTCATGTCTATTTTCTCCCATTTAGTGTCACCATGATCCTTAATTACCTTTTTGATCCGATCATCCGCGATAAAGGTGTACTCGAGCGTGTTATTAGTGATTATGTGCACATGGTTTCATCAAGGTACCCTTACTGGAACCAGAGCCTAGGATCCAACCATTTCATGCTTGCTTGCCATGATTGGGTAGGTAGTTACTCAAATCCTTTGTGCGAGAGTTTTATTATTTGCATCAACTCGAGGTGTCAAAGTGGACAGGTCGGGCACATGGGACAACATGTCATAACAACTTTTGGTAAAACATGTCTATCGTTTAGTATGTATGGGTCAAAACGGGCTAGCAGGTTGGGTTGACCCACAAACACTTTTTTTATTCGCTTCTTTACAAACTACAAATATTTAATGTTTTAGCTATGATCACAAAAAATAACATAATATAATAACTATCTAAATATAAGCTTAAAACACATTAGGAGTGTGACTTTTAACTCATTTGACATGTTCCCCTTTTAGCTTCTGATCTGTAGGAGATTTTTAATTAAAACAAATATACCCATTCATAAATTATAAGAGTTGAATTTGTCACATTTAACCAAACGTACATTTGTGATTGTTGCAAAAGAAAATGTGTATACACAGACTTGCTAAAGAGATTAAGTTTTCAGGGGTTGTGATTTTTGTGATGATGCAGGGGCCTAGAGCAACATGGTCTGTTCATTCATTATATTTCACTTCGATACGACTACTGTGCAATGCAAACACCTCAGAGTTCTTCAATCCAAGAAAAGACGCGTCAATCCCACAAATCTATCTTCGCAGAGGCGATAACGCTATGATTCCTGGAGGGCTACCAGCATCCAACAGGACAACCCTGGCATTTTTTGCAGGTAGTGAGTTTCATGGCAAGATTAGACCACTTCTTTTCCAACATTGGAAAGATAAAGATGAAAATATACAGGTGTATGATCGCGTGCCTAACAATGTTTTGTATCATGACATGATGAAAACAAGTCGGTTCTGCTTATGCCCGAGTGGATATGAAGTGGCGAGCCCACGAATAGTGGAAGCTATCTACGCTGAGTGTGTGCCTGTGTTGATTTCTCAGCACTATGTGCTACCGTTTAGTGATGTTCTCAATTGGGATGCATTTTCAGTTCGCGTGTCAGTGAGTGAAATACACAACTTGAAGAGAATTTTGTTGGGAATATCAGATGATGAGTATATTAGGTTGCAGGAGAATGTTAAGAGGGTGCAACGCCACTTTTTGGTGAATAATCCTGCGAAAAGATATGATATTTATCATATGATTCTACACTCGTTGTGGTTAAGACGACTAAACTTGCATATTTATGGTTAGACGAATTGATCTTCTTCGCGATGAGACTTACTCATGATAAGCTATAGGTCATGCATTTAAACCTTATTTAAGAGATGTCTAATGGATCAACAGGAACGCACTAATGGGCTGAGATTATGGTGTAGTATTTCTAGAGAGATTATTGTTAGCCCTTAGAGATGAATTGTTACAGCTTTTATAGTTTTGAATTTTGGATATATCTTACAAGAATTATATCACATGTATCAGAAAAACTATCATTGAAAAACTCTAAGTAAAAGTTTTGGTGGTTTAGATCAATGAATTCATATGTTTGTGATATTATATCAGTTAGCTTTATTAAACCGAATTATATTCTTAGAAATTTCAATTCAAATACTGAATATCTTTATTTGATGACTATAAGATGCTGGAGCCTCATAATTATATGTCACGATCCAACTTCATACAGCAGAGATGGTAGCTTGATGTCTAAGGTTTGAATCTTGCTATCTTATTTTCCTCCTTCTCAAGCCACCTACATAGCTTAGATTGTGATTTATTTGTCCTTACTAGTTTAAAAACTTGTGTACGACACGGGTTGAATAAAAATATTAAATTAATATTTATAAATTATAAACCATTATTTGAGTAAGATTTTATTAAAATTATATATAATTAACTACATCAAGTAATAAAAAATAGCAATATTTTTTAAACTTTCGTCTTAAAAACTGTTTTGTTTAAAAAATGATTTTTTAACACTGCCATTTTTTAAAAAAGACAAATTGAATTTTAATAATCCAAACTATTACTCATTGGCTGATAACAATCCATAATTTTGATTTGACCGGTAATAATCCTAATTTTTATTTTTATGACATACAACAATCCCAATAACATAATTATTAAAAGCCAAATTGGATTTTAGTAATCCAAACTATTACTCACTTGCCGATAATAATTCATATTATTGATTTGACCGGTAATAATCCTAAGTTTTATTTTTATTACCAACAAGAGTCCTAACAATATAATTATCATACATTCACACTCTATTTGTATTTATTTTAGGCTCGATTTAGCTTATATGTTTTTTTATTTCGTTCATATTCATTATTGTTAACGAAATCGAGTCCAAATCAAGCGTAAATTTTTAATAATTATGTTACTATGATTGTTGGTGGTAATGAGAATAAAAGTTGGGATTGTTACCGGCCAAATCAATAGTATGAATTATTATCATATAATGAGTAATAGTTTGGATTATTAAAATCCAATTTTCCTTATTAAAAATTTACACTTGATTTCGACTCGATTTAATTTACAATAATAAATATGAACAAAACTAAAAAACATACAAGATAAATCAAACCAATTAGTAATAACAATAATAGTTGAGATTTTTACTGGCCAAATTAATAGCATGTATTATTATCAGCCAATTAGTAATAGTTTGGATTATTAAAATTCAGTTTGCCTTAAAAAATTACTTGTATTAAAAAAACTTCATCTTTCGTAAAGTTGTTAAAAAATTATGCTTTTTAATAAAAAGAAATATGTTTTTTTTATTTATTAAATATTTATTTAACAATTTAGAAATGATATACAACATAATTAACATTTAATATTATCATTAAAGGCTTAAAGGATTGGCTTGTTATGGTAGTAATATACGTAAAAATGGTTATAAGAAGATGACATGTGACAAAATAGTTGTGAGAAAATGACATAGTGACAAACGGTTGTAAGAAATAACATGTGACGGTAATTATTTTGTTTTATTATTATAAATGGTTTAGTAGGGTATTAATAGGAGCCTTATTATATATACTATGTTATGTCTGGTCAAAAGTAGAAATATATGAAGGAATAATTACACATATAAAGAAATTCCAAAAAGGATGAGTTTTTTAAGATGGCGAGAAGTTACCATCATGTGCCACGTGTAATAAGGTCAAGGTGAAGGTAAATGGGTCATGAAATTTTCGCTTGAATTAAATATGCGAAAACGCACAAAGTCTGGACGAGAAAACACATCAATTAAATCTACAAAAATGCAAAATGGTCTGGACGTAAACTCACACCATGGTCTAGACACGGAAATGCATAATTGATGCTTGACGCACGAATTACTCTAGAGGCACAATTGAAAACACATAGGGTACAAAAATGCACAGCTCGTTAAGTTTAAAAAAGGTGCTCATTTGAAAAAATATATATTAAATATAACAACACCATACTCAACCTAAAGATTAAAATACTTGATTTTATGATATAATTTAAAAAAATTATTATCATATAAAAAGTTATTTTAGTTTTAAAATAATGGTGAAACTAAAAACGAATTTAATGATGGTTTTTCAATCTTATCCCTCCAACCCATTTAATTCTCGAAAATCACTGACGTGACACCCTTCTAATATTTTCATTCGTAAAATTCACTTAATCAGTGGTTCATAGTCTTCTTAGACATGAAGTTTAAAACTAATCGAGCACGACCTATTTATCTTTTTAAAACATTTTAAAGAAAAGAGTAAATTATCGTTTGCATCTCTGACATTTATCAAATTTAACTGTTTGAATCCCTATAGTTTCAAAACCTTGAATCGCCCCTTATTCTTTTAATTTTTTCCTTGTTTGCTTCCCTGTGGCTGACGCCGTTAAAGTGCACAGTTAAATACGTCTCCTTTTCTCTCTCTTGTAGGGGCATTTTGGTCCTTTCATTCTTTTCCCCTTCTCTCTTGTAAAACCATTATAAGAAGATATGAATGTGAACACCCCTTAATCACTCTCCCCAATCTCACCCTCTCACCTCTCCTTCTCTCTCTATCTGTCTCCCCGTCGTTCTCTGCTCTTATCTCAAAGGAAAACGATGGTCAGATGCTCATGTGGATCTAAAACTTTTGTTCGAACATCATGGACCGTCAAAAATCCAGGTCGCAGATTTCACTGTTGCGCGAGAATGGGGACAAATTGTGGTTTTGTAAGTTGGGTTGAACCTTCACTGTTGCGCGAGAACAGCGTCAGCCACAGGGATGCAAACAAGAAAAAAATTAAAAGAACAAAGGGCGATTCAAAATTTTAAAACTATAAAAATACAAACAGTTAAATTAAATAAATGTGATGGATGTAAGGATAATTTACTCTGAAAAGAAAGTACATTGGCCCAACCTATATTAGATTTGGGCCTTCAACTTTTCAGGACTTTAGCAAAATCCATAAAGCTTGCTTCCACGACAGCTAACCAAACTGCAAACACGATTCCAAAATTCAACTCTCTTCTTATATTAAGAAAACCTCAAACGAAGGATCGTCTTCACCAATCTCCAACTTTTTTTTATACCATTAGATCATATCATTGTGGAGTTCATCGATCATTCAAACACTAGCAACAGTTGATATTCAATTTCAGTCCTTTCGATTGGTGTTTTTGGATCTGTTTCGTCGTCAATTCTCAGAGATCTGAAGAATCATGTCCTACGCTTACCTTTTCAAGTACATCATCATCGGTGATACTGGTAATCTGTTTGATTCGTGTTGAATTCTATTGTTCAGACGTTGATTTTCGTTGCCCTGTGTGTATGATTTAAGTTTTGAGTTTATATCGTAGTTTTGCATAATGTTCATCTAGACACGAATCACGCGATGTTAATTGATTGTGTTTGCTCTGTGTAATCTTTATACGTGTACTTTTTGTTGATCATATGTGTTATTCGTTTTCATTATCGCTTCTTAGTGGTGAATTTCAATGATTGTAACGCCAGACGCTTGCTTATGATCGTTTTTAATGATTTTTACACTGGTAGGATTAAAATATCGTTCGATTCATCGAAATTGTTTGGTTTGTCAATGCAGCTTGTAATACGAGTCATATATAAAGGAAATGAAAAAATTGAGCACAAACTTGATTTTATTTAGTCTTTGGTCAGTATCATAATAATGCAGTCTCAGAAATTTATACTAGATTGGCATTTGGATGTAATGTCACTAGCTTAAAGTATAGGACTAGCTCAATAGTTAGTTTAAATCATTGGGAAGTTGTTGGTACATTGAACACAAAGTTCAATTTTATGGTCGTCATGTGATAGAGGTCAATATGTCACAGACCTCCCACTTAAATTCTTGAGGTTTTCACAGGCTTATGCAGATCCCCAAACATTATTCCATCATTATTATTCTTAGAGATGCAAGAGTTCATTCTATTGCTTTAGTAACAAATATGATTCCCTCTAAAGTCCAAAATCAACTTAAAAACATGCTGGGAAGTACAGCAGCCCATGACCTAAGAGCATCCATGATGCTAATGGGTAAAAACTAACAAAGTTGAAAAGGTTGAACAAAGCTGAGGTGGCACGCTTACATCCTTTCTAGGAGTTAAAAATGGTTCAAACCCTGACTAAGGGGTATAACCCCCCATCATGCTTCCCTGTATTGAAGTTCTATGATCTTCCCCCGCCTTATATTACAGATAACTTTTTATATGCACCAATTTGTACTTAATAAATCATGTGGTAGTTGGTCTCTCAGTGCTGAATCTGGAATTCTGAAAGATATTTGCCCAAGTAGTGTTCAGTGGCCAATTCGCCATATATGTGGTCTTTGTGGACCCAACTCATGAAAATCAACAGTTAAACTACTTTATCTACACATTGCGTATTACTTTTGACAAGTTCGTTCGGAGATAGAAAACAAAACAGTTAAATATGCTTGAAAGGTAAGACTCATGTATTCGTGATGTACTGTTGAAAGTGTTGGACTATGAGGCAAGCATGGGAAGGAAATGATAACATGTCTCGTGAACCAGCCAGTTATAGATGATTCTTAGTCAGTGATTGTAGCATTTGCATCACATATGAAATAAATTTCCTTTCATTTTTAAGTTAATATGTATTGCGATCAATGAAACAGAAAATATTAACAATCATTACTATGCAGGGGTTGGAAAATCATGCCTTCTTCTGCAGTTCACAGACAAGCGCTTTCAACCGGTTCATGATTTAACCATTGGTGTTGAATTTGGTGCCAGAATGATCACCATCGACAACAAACCAATAAAGCTGCAGATATGGGACACGGTTTGTTATTTCCTTCATTGTTACATTTGTTATGTTTCTTTGTTTTGGTAATAAATCTACATTTCTTATGTAGTCTTCTGACAATTCATTAAATTTATTTTCATCTTTTACCTTTTTTTTTTTGTTTTTGGTATGACAGGCTGGCCAGGAATCGTTTAGATCTATAACAAGATCTTACTACAGAGGTGCTGCTGGTGCACTTCTGGTTTATGACATCACCAGGTATGATTCTTGTTGTAATTTTTTTATCTTTTAAACCTTGGTGCTAACATGGTACGAAAAATTTTCATGCATTTTATTATATTATATGGTTTCTGGTTTGTATACAAGTCCAATCTTTTGCACCAGATCAATATTCTGTTCTATATGATTTCTTTTCTAATTATCTAGGGATAATAAACATCATTGGAAAAATGTACTTTTGCATATATTTGTTTGCTTTGTGTATCATGTGAGATTATTAATATATATACATTCCTGGGTTCTTGATAGCAAACTTTACTTAGGATGTGCGTGTATACATACATATTTAAAAGTATAATACGTTCATTTCATTTCAATAATTAAGTTCATAATGAACTAAGTCAGAAAGTTTGGACATTTCTTTACAGCTTGAGTTCAGACTTATTTTTCTCTTCTGCAAATTCAACGAGTTATACGCCTTTAACTAATGATGTCACTCTCAATTGTGAAAGCTTATTATAACGTGATTGGGATATGTCTAATATTTTTTATTTGGGTGAATAGTTTTATGGTGTTGTTTGTTTAAAGAACATGGTATTTATATATTGTGTGCAATGCAGGAGAGAAACTTTTAATCACCTTGCAGGCTGGTTGGAGGATGCTAGGCAACATGCAAATGCAAATATGACTGTTATGCTCATCGGTAACAAGTGTGATCTTGCACACAGAAGAGCTGTTAGCACTGAAGAAGGAGAACAATTTGCCAAAGAAAATGGTCTGGTATTCATGGAAGCGTCTGCAAAAACCGCACAGAATGTTGAAGAGGTAATTTCTTATCTCTTGTTAAATTACTAATTTAGTATCTCTGAAAATTTCCCTTTCTGATATACAAATTCTTTTTCAGGCATTTATAAACACGGCTGGGACAATTTATAAGAAGATTCAGGATGGTGTCTTTGACGTATCAAATGAGGCATGTGTCTTTTTTTTATCCAACAGCTTTCTTAGTCATCTTTTGTTGTTCAATCACTTCCATGGCTTTTACAGGGACCATTAGGGTTATAGGGGGTGTAAACGGGCCTAAGCTTGAGATTTCTCGTTAATTTAAACAGAGCTCGAGCTTAACTTGTTTATTATTTATTAATTTAATAATTTATAATTATTCTGTTTATATACAAATATTATTATTTTATATATAGCATTATGTATATTAGGTGATATATACTTATTATATTCAAAAAAAGTTATTATATAGTGACAATAGTCAAGCTTGGTATATGAACCTTAGGCCAGGACTTGTTTTTTAAATGTGCTTCAGTTTAGGCTCGAACTCATTCAAGCTTGACTTGATTAGAGGCTTGGCTCATTTACTCCTCATTTTATCTAGTTGATATCGGGCAGCTTGCGACGTCATGAGGCTTGGCTCATTTACACCCCTGTTTTAGAAGTCCCATTATAGTTTGGATTTATGGAGCAAATGTCCCAAGGACACAATTTCATATAGAAACGTAAAAGGACTCTGCTCACTGGAGGTTGTGAGATAGGCTGGTTGGTAATGGGTTGAGACCAATTCAGGTTAAACCAGTTGGTTTCTAGAGTGGCTTGTGTTGACCGGCAACCATGTTCATCGATGAGTTTTATTTATGAATCATTTGTCCATGTATTCTTAACCAAATATGAGCTATTTTTTTGCCACCACACTCGTCTCAGACTCTCAGTTAACATGAGCTATTTTATTTTGTTTTTTTTTTGGTTTTGTTTTATGACAGTCTTATGGGATCAAAGTCGGTTATGGTGGGGCTCCTGGGCCATCAGGAGGAAGAGATGGCACTCCGGCTCAAGGAGGAGCCTGTTGCAGTTAAAAAGTGACTACCAAGCTTATCACCTGACACATTCTCATGTTCTTCTGACCACAGTATTTCTAGCTTTCTTTCATTGGTTCAACTTTCAAGAATAGCTCTGATCGATTCTTACTAAACTGAGCATGTAATATTGATGTCAGTTTGAAACCAGATGAATTAGTATATATTCTTGAATTTGTGGTTTTATGTATGTTCCTTCTTATGGATATGTTTTTTATTAATGTTATTCTTTCACACTTGGTTCAACTTGTTTTGAAAACTAAGCTTTAAGAATCAAATTATCACTGGTTAGCTCAATAATGATGACAAGTGCAGTTCAATTCTCAACCTGAACCCATGTATTCCCAATCCGAACCCATTTAAAGACGTTGGTACTTTACGTATCGTGACATTCGGCTTTGAGAGCATTCTTAACCAAATACTTATAGACGGACGAAAGTAATGTACATATATCTTATGTAATATAATTGTAATGTGATAGTTATAGACTTATAGTTATAGTTCTCATCGTCAAAATGGTAAAATCACAATTTTTAATGAAAAACGTAATTTTCATGGAATTCCAAGTATTTAACATGATCTCAAACTTCATATTACTGACTGTAAAATCACATAGAAATAGATTCAAATCCAACATTTAAGAAAGTACTTGTTTATAATTGTCTAAGCCTGAAGATCATAGCCTTCAAAATATATACATATGAAGTAAATTAACATTTTGGTTGATTTAGTTAAAATCGACATAGTTTGCCAAAGGTTTTTTTTTTCAATTTAACCTTGGATTATTTATCTTCAATAAAAAATATACCAGTTAGCATCAACCCAGTTTTACACAAACGCTTCAACCACACATAAGGCTAGCGGCTTAATAAAGCACCATTGAGGTGAGCACCTTGATCCAGACTCGGGTAAGGCAAGGTGAGCACTTGAGTTTATTCAAGTACAAAAATGGACATAATTAACCAAAATAGGTTTGAACGGCCAAAAACAAGCGTAAACCAACCTAAAATAGGAAAAGAGCATGGATCGACTTAATGTGACAAAGTTAGCATACTAAGGCCATGTGCAACACCTAGTAGCTTCCCGCTTATTGATATGGGTCATTGGTTTCCTATTGTCATGGACTCATCCGGGGAGTGACATTAACTCCTGACGAATGCTACGTGGAAACTGCAAGCAGTTACATTACACAACTTTGGAACGTCTAATCATGTTTCCTTGTTTTGAGTCGACTCCCTTTTGTAACTATTTCACTTTTAAAAGTCTTTACATTGTTTGATTAAACAATGTGTGATCAAAGCCAACCTTTTTATTATGCGGGCTTTGTTTTAAAAGAAAGTAATATCATGTTTTTATTATATATGTATAATTGTGTTAAAAGTTATTAATATTCTTTGCCTATATTATTCTTATTTTCTATATTGCACTTTTCTTTTCTCAAACGTATACACTTCTTTCCTTGAGTGCTCCTTTAATCAAACTATCTAGGGATATTGCTAACATCAATACTGCTTATTGAGGGATTTTGTCCTTGAGTTGCAACAAGTGAAGTTGACAAGATAGTGAAGATGCAAGCCAAAGGGAGCGTAATTCAATGTCATAACAACATGAATTACAAAAGGATTTAGGAATGTGTAGGTTCATTGGAAAATAGTTCAAAAAATTATTGGTACCAGATTAGATATTTTTGTCAATGAAAAAGATAACATGAAACAAACACTTATTGGAGCATATACAAAGACTCTTGTATAACAAGATCAATTACCCTTGATAAGGCAATGAATGAGATTCGACGCTAAAACATGCTTTGTACGAATAATGAACGATGACACTATTAGAAAACTGATATTTGTTGATGTAATATGAATAGTGTAATATATTATGAATGCTAAAGCAATGCCCTCTTACCGTTGGTCCATATCACATGTCACATCTAGAAGTCATTGTGACATACTATCAAACAATTCATCTACGGCTTTCAAGACACACTTGGTGGATGGGAGCAACGAAGTACATAAGTTCGGATAGACAGATCAAATCAAAAATCACAAATTTATCGGAAACAAATTCAAAATTCTGTTTAGATGGTACCTCTAAAATTGAAATTTGGAATTCAGTTAGGTTGAAATTTTAATTGTTTTTTATTTGATGCAAATATTTAACAGTAAATCATGTTTTGGATTAAAATTACCCATCTACACAAAAACAAAATAACTATCAGTTACATGACTATTTTCTAGCACGTTCACATCATCTCTACCTCGGATTGTTCACATGTATTTACCACATTAAGTTTACAATTATTGGTAAAGATCTTGACTTCAAATTTTTTTATTAATAAATGATAATTTAATACTATATTAATCATACTTTCTTTCTGGAAATAAATAAGGTTTCGTTAAAATACTTTAATGAGACTTAATTTTGCTAAAATATAATTTAATTTGTAGCTAATTATTCTTTAAGTTAAAAATTAAAAAATGAATATAAAAAAGTTATGGATATTTATGAATAATAAAATCTTTTACCTTTTTATACTCTTGTTTATAACATAAATATGTTTATTATATATAATAATTTCATTTATACGTATTTTAGATTATAATATATATAATATTATATATTTTTTCAATTTTCATTCGTGAAACGAACTGCTATCTAACCTATAAACTAATATATTAGAATTTAAGTGTGTAAGACTAATTTACCTTAAAACTTTTGGCAAACCAATACAACAAATGATCTTGCTCAATGTTCGTAATAGAATTCAAAAATGATAATCAATTCAAGATACATTCATGCCACCCAACAGAATTACAGTGATTCTGAAGAAAAAAGAACGATTTACTCACATCAGTGTCAACGAAGGTGAACGAGGAACACCAATTACAGTGATTCTCATCAAACTCAGCGTACGTACATACACACATACCCTTCATCACTCTTGCATGTTTCCCCCATTTCAATTACGACATACAAAGGGGATTTCTGTAAGAACAGATAAATTATCGTTTGATTTTACATCCCCATCATCTATACGAAGATCATTGCTCAATTTGTATGATAATTCATTTGGCATTTACTTTTTTCAGCAATAATCATCATTTCGTTGATAGTTTCGTTCTTTCGTACAATGTTACAGATAATTTCAGTAATCTGATGTGGGTTTTCTGTATTTGTTTATAAATTGATCTTCGTTTCTTTCATAGCCGGAGCAAATGGTCTCATGGTTTAAAATTTGATAATTTGAATGAAGACGAATGCATTCAGATTTCTGTGAGCAATGGGTAACAGCAACAATTTGCGGATAGTAAGTTTCACTCTCTCACGTCAAGATTCAATTTGATTCATATATCAATTTTGATGTGTATTAGAGTATATGAATGTAGAAAGATTAAACCAATCTACACCGAAGATTATGAACTCGAAGCAATCGATTAACACACCAATCAACAAAAGAATTCCAATGATTTCACTTCGAATGATTATGAATGATTACAAACGAAAAGAACAAGAACTCTTGAAATGAAAGTACAAAACGGTTCCTAAGCCCGCCTATTAACAAACTATTAATAGGTGAACTATTACACATTCTAACTCTATAAAAACGTTGTACTATATACACTACATTCTCCACCTTAGTACATGACCAATTCCTAACCCACATCCAATATCTCCAAGCATCTGGTAAACTTGGATCCTGGAACCACCTTAGTCAAGGCATCTGCAGCATTATCCTCTGTATCAACATGAGCAACTCTAATCTCTTTGGACTGAATGACCTCTCGGATAAAATGTAATCTGACATTGATATGCTTAGTTCGTTTATGATATACTTGATTTTTTGACAAATTCACTGCACCTTGATTGTCACAGAGAATCAAAGTATCAACTAAATAAACCCCCAATTCAGATACAAAACCCTTCAACCAAAGAGATTCCTTCACAGCTTCAGTAAGGGCAATATACTCTGCCTCAGTAGTTGACAAAGCAACTACATGCTGAAGTGAAGACTTTCAGCTCACAACACCACCAAACACCTTGAAAACATACCCAGTAGTAGACCTGCCTTTATCAAGATCTTTGGCAAAATCAGCATCAACATAACCAAGAATACTGGGCTTTGAACCTTCCTAATTACCAAACACTAATCCCACATGCCTTGTACCATTTAAGTACCTCAAAATCCACTTTACTGCCTCCCAATAAAGTTTACCTGGATTTGACAGATACTTGCTCATAATGCTTACAGCATATGCAATATCTGGCCTGGTACAGACCATTAGGTATATTAGACTACCAACAGCATTAGCATAAGGTACCTTCTGCATCCTCCTAACATCTTCCTCTTGAGTAGGTGAATCCTTTGATGAAAGCTTAAAGTGTTGACCCAAAGGTGTCTGCACACACTTGCTACATCCATTGAGTATTGAGCTAACACCTTATCTATGTAGCCGGTTTGAGACAAGAACAACCTCTGATTGACCAGATCCCTTGAGATCTCCATACCTAAGATCTTCTTTGCTACCCCTAGATCTTTCATCTCAAACTCTTTATGCAACAACTCCTTTGTTAACTCTATTTGAGATTGATCCTTACAACACACTAACATGTCATCAACATAGAGTAACAAATAAACATACTCACCAGGGTGGTAGCACTTGAAATACACACAGCTGTCATAGCTACTCCTATGAAATTGCTGACTAAGTATATAATCATTAAAACTTTTATACCAACACCTTGGAGACTGCTTTAACCCATAGAGAGACCTTTTGAGTAAACGCACCTTGTCTTCTTCTCCTAGTTTTACAAACCCAACTGGTTGTCTCATATAGATCTCTTTATCTAGAGTACCATGAAGGAAAGTTGTTTTAACATCAAGTTGTTCAAGCTTCATGTTATTAGCAGCTACCATGGACAACATTACTCTAATAGAAGAGTGTTTTACCACAGGAGAGAAAACCTCATTGTAATCAATGCCTTCTTTCTGTGTAAAACCCCTAACCGCCAACCTAGCCTTAAACCTTGCTGGATCAGCCTTAGTTAACCCCTTCTTCAGCTTATACAGCCACTTGCAGTCAACTAACTTCTGCCCTGCTGGTTTGTCCACCAACACCCATGTGTTATTATTTCTCAAAGAATCCATCTCATCTACCATAGCATCCATCCATTTATCTTTATCAACTGACTCAACAGCCTCACCATATGACAATGGCTCCATAACACACTCTTCTGCAGCTACATTGAAAACAAATGCTGAGATATCTTCATTAGTTCTATATCTAGCAGGCATCACAGGCTACCTTCTGGCTCTATCTCTAGCCAAACTATAGTCACCTAATGAGTGTGAAGAGTGTGAAGAGTGTGAACCCTGTTGTGAGCTTTCCCCTACTTCAAAAGTACCTTCGGAAGATTTGGGAAAACCTTCGGAAGAGTTGGGAATGCCTTCGGAAGAGTTGGGAATGCCTTCGGAAGACTTGGGAATGCCTTCGGAAGATTTGAAAAAACCTTCGGAAGATTTCCAAATGCCTTCGGAAGATTTTGAACAGCTTCGGAAGATTGCCAAATGCCTTCGGAAGATTTTGAACTGCCTTCGGAAGCTTTGGACTCTTCCTCAATGTGAACACCATCCACCAGTTCATCCTGTTCTTTCTTCTTATCAAACAGATCCCTATAAACCACTTCCTCTTTGAAGACCACATCTCTGCTAATTATTACCTTAGGACTACCATCATCAATTCTCCACAATCTGTAGCCCTTTACACCCTCACTCCCTCAGGTTAGACCAGCAACACACATCTTAGAACTCTAGGATCAAGCTTGTCTTTCTTAACATGAGCATAGGCTAAAGAACCAAACACCCTCAAATGACTGCTATCAAGTTTAACACCAGTCCACATCTCCATAGGAGACTTGTTAACAAGATATGCTGCAGTTGTCACTGCCTCTGCCCAAAAGGACTTTGGCATTCCTGATTCAGACAACATGCACCTGACCTTGTTAAGCAAGGTCCTATTCATCCTCTCAGCTAATCCATTTTGCTGAGGGGTGTATGGCACTATCAAATGCCTACCAATACCATGTTCCTTACAAAACTCATTGAACAAAGAACTACAAAATTCCATACCATTGTCAGTTCTTAGTTTCTTAACCCTTTTACCAGTCTGTGTTTCAACCAGCTGCTTTCATTCTTTAAACTTCAAGAATGCTTCATCCTTATGCTTAAGGATATATCCAAACCCTTCTTGATCTATCATCATTAATAGACAAGAAGTATCTTCCTCCACTAAGAGAATTGGTTCTTGCAGGACCCCATAAGTCTGCATGAATGTATTCAAGAACATCCCTTGTCTCATGTACTCCCCTGGCAAACTTGACTCTTGTTGACTTGCCCAACACACAATGCTCATAGAATCTCACATCACAGTCACTAACCCTTGTGATGATTTCTTGCTTTCTCAGTTCAGTCAATCCCTGATCACTTATGTGGCCTATTCTCTTGTGTCACAAAGCAGGAGTGTTCATCTTATTGACATCAGCAACTGATGCAGCACCACAGATGACAGTACCAACAAGAACATATATGTTGTTCTCCTTTCTTGAGCTTGACAACATAACTAATGACCCCTTGATTATTTTCACCATCCTATTCTTGAGACTTACTTTGCATCCTTGGCTTTCAAGAGTACCCAGTGAGATGAGGTTCCTCTTGAGCTCAGGTATGTACCTAACCTGATCAAGAGTGAACTCCACCCCACTCTCCAACTTGAGTGTGACAGAACCAATGCCTTTGATCATACATGGTCTGTCATCACCTAGTTGTACATTTCTGAACTCCACCATCTTCAATTCTGAGAAGAATTCCCTTCTTGGAGTCATATGATAGGAGCATCCAGAGTCGATGATCCAATCTTGATATACCCGACCTTTAGACACCATCAGGACATCTGCACTATCATAACCATCAAGACTACTATCAACAGACATACTACCTTGTGCTCTATGCTGTTGATTATTGGCTTGTTTCTTCCGTTTATCTGGGCATTCTCTCTTCAGATGTTTATCAGAGTTACAAATTTAAAATCTCCTCTTGAATTTGGACTTTGATCTTGAAGTTGACCTGCCTCTAGAAGTTCTAGATTCAGGTCTTCCCCTCACAAATAAGCCATCACCAGCACCATCCTTGACATCAGACCTCTGCTTTAATTCCTTTGAATTTATGGCAGCCAACACCTCTTCCATTGACAATGACTCCCTCCTAAACATGAGAGTGTTAACAAAGTGCTCATACGATTGCGGCAGTGAAGCCAAGAAGATGATTGCCTGATCTTCATCTTCTAATTCAACATCAATGTTCTCAAGATCAATCACCAGCCTATTGAATTCATCCACATGATCCTCAATTGATTTATCAGGAGCCAATTGAAATGTATAGAGCCTTTTCTTGAGATACAGCCGATTATTCAGAGATTTTGTCATGTACAACCCTTCAAGTTTTGACCACACCCCACTGGCTGACGTCTCCTTTGATACTTCCCTGAGAACTCTATCTCCGAGACTCAAAATGATGGCACTGTGAGCCTTTTCCAAGATATCCTTCTTTTCTTTCGCCGATAGAGTCGCTGGCAAGTCATTTTCCCCTTTCAGTGCATCAACAACACCCTGATGCACCAATAGCGCTCACATCTTCACTCTCCATAGCCCAAAATCATTCTTGCCATCGAATTTCTCGATTTCGAACTTTGTTGATCCCATCCTTCAATCGAATTTTCACTCCGACACTTGAATCTTCAACTGACGAGCCGAACCAGGCTCTGATACCAATTGTAGAAAGATTAAACCAATCTACACCGAAGATTATGAACTCGAAGCAATCGATTACACACCAATCAACAAAAGAATTCCAATGATTTCACTTTGAATGATTATGAATGATTACAAACGAAAAGAACAAGAACTCTTGAAATGAAAGTACAAAACGGTTCCTAAGCCCGCCTATTAACAAACTATTAATAGGTGAACTATTACACATTCTAACTCTATAAAAACAAAATTGACACAATTGGTCCTTGTACTATATACACTACAATGAACAGTCTGCAAGTTTTATAGCAAATAAGAAAAGTTGAAACTATAGTAATCTAAACATCTTGATGTATCATCTACCATAAACAGTGTTTTTTTGTCCTAAAACGAGAATTTTCACAGATGAAATCATCAGATGTAAAGTCGATAATCGAGTTACAAGATAATAGCCGGGCTATACCTCTGTCAACTACCAGAAATTTGTCCTCCCTAAAAGGCGGGCCCGAATTCTTTGGCACCAACTCTGCTTGGAGCATAATGTTAGCTAGTATAAAGACTGCTTTCTTTTCTGATAAAATAAACTTACTGTTACCTTGTGGCCCGTTAGCAATGCTGGTTGATCAGTTGAGCAATCGTCAAGTGAGTTATGTTGTTAATATTGTTACCATTTAGCATGGATTTGTAAGCTTTTAGCATTGTTTTGATTTGTTTGTCTTTGATATTACTTATCAGGGTTGGGTCTTCATGTTGAGCTTATTGGGCATCATACCTTTGGCGGAGCGTTTGGGTTGGGCCACCGAGTAATTATCTGCAAATTAATATATTCAATAACTTTGCGGGACATCATTTATATAATCGAATATGTCATTGTCTTCTTTACTATTTTTATGTTCTTCTTTGGAGATTATTTCGTTTGATGTCCTTATAATACTATTTTGAATGTGTTTAAACACTATTTTTCAATTGAAACTTGATTCTAATGTTAGTTCTAGTTTACAAAATGATCTTTTAAAAATAAACAGTTTTGACTACTTAAGTCTTTTTGTGCAGGCAACTGGTTTTTTACACCATACCTACAGGTTTGTTATTCAAATTTCAACGGTCTGTCTATTGCTACTTTCCAGTTATATACATTTTCTTGATCTCAACCGCATAGTATTCATTAACTACATATAATTTTCAGCCAAACAAGGAGGTGGTAGATAAAATTAGTTCAATAATTTATATTGTGATGAGAGTTTTTTTATATAGTGTGGATTTGAAAATTTGGAATTGCAGTGGGGGGTCTTCTCAATGCTACTTTTGGCAATGCAACAGAGTTGATAATCTCACTGTTTGCAATGAAGCAAGGCATGTTACGCCTTGTGCAGCAGTCATTACTAGGCTCAATTTTGTCCAACATGTTGCTTGTTCTTGGATGTGCACTTTTTAGTGGAGGCATCACTCATCCTAATAAGGAACAAATGTTCAACAGGGTTAGTTGATGGCATAGTTCAGTTTTAGAGGTGATAATTTTCACCCGTTACCTTATGAACGGGTCGATTTGGTTATGCTTTTTCTCTAGAAGTCGTAATATAAAAGTTATCTTAAAAGGAACATGTCAAAAGGCTTGAACGGGTTGAAAATCCCCTAAAGTGTGTTTTAAAGCTTAAAACCTTCAAAATGATTTTATTCTAAACATTAGTCTTGTATTGAAATAATATAGTTTTCGCAATCATATTGGCATCCTAATTGTTTATAAAAAAGTTGAAAAATTGTGGATGAAAAGTGTTTAAGGTCAACACAACCTAGCCCAACCCCTACCAAAAATTACTTGTTAGCAAAACTCCCATTTTGTCACTTCTGTTTGTAGTCGTTCTTGTGACATGCGTGATTAATTAAACATTGATATTGATTAAACTAAGCTTTATTGTCAGTCAAATGCTGGGATGAATATAGGATTGCTCTTGATGGCAGTCATGGCTCTGATTTTCCCAACTGTTCTTCGTGTCACGCACACCGAATTGCATATTGGGACATCAGTATTAGCCCTTTCAAGATTTTGTAGTTGTATAATGCTTGTAGCATATGTCATCTATATTTTTTTTCTGCTGACAAACCAGAAGCAAGACTATGCATCAATTAAAGAGGTTCATGATCACCTTGATAAGTACTCATACATACCACATACATTCTCCTTCGCTTGATTACTTCACATAAATATATGGATTGTGCAATATGTTTATATATTTCTCTTAATTGTTAAAAAGTGTCAGGATACTCCAACTGCAAGTTCGAATAATGAAGAATCTGCAGATATTTCAAAGTGGGAATCAATTATGTGGCTTGGCCTTTTGACCCTATTCATTTCAATTCTCTCGGAATATTTGGTCAATGCAATAGAGGTTTAAGACTTGTTAGTTTGATTCTGACTAGAGGTGGCGATTTTAAACCGTTTATATGAAATGAGTGGATTCAGGTTGAAGTTTATTGGTGATGAGTCAAAGGGGTTTAGGCTAAAAAAATTAGCTATCAAGGAAGCAGGTCAAACAGGTTGAACTGGTTAAACTGATTGAAATGTGTCTAAAATGCACTCATATGCTAAAAACCTCTTCTATCGTTTAATCCTCAAAAGGATATTTATTAATTTACGAATAAAGTTTTTGTATTCCTACTTCACATTAATTACTTTGAAAATTCAAAATGGACCAAAAAAGTGTTGTCAGGTGCTGTTTTGACCCATTATCAAACCCGCCCAACCTGCTTGTTTTGCCACCTCTAGTTTTGACATTCAATTGTATGTATCTCTTACATTGTGAACCTTTTTTACTATAAAATGATTCCATGTTTTAGGGTGCATCTGTTGCAATGGATGTCCCCGTAGCATTCATTAGTGTTATTCTGCTTCCCATTGTTGGAAATGCAGCAGAACATGCAAGTGCTATCATGTTTGCAGTGAAAGACAAACTAGTACGCGTTTTTGTCTTGCTTCTTGTTAAATACTGTTGAAAATTTTCTATACACAAGTGAATCTTAAAATCTATTAAGTGTCCTAAATCTTTTAAAAACATGTTGCATCATGGATTGCAAAACATGGGGAGTATTTTTTAGAGTGACAAGCATAAAGATGCAAGGCCCATTTTTTAAAAGTTGATTACTTTTGCAGGACATTTCTTTAGGAGTGGCGATCGGATCGTCAACACAAATATCCATGTTTGTGGTAGGTATAATGGTAATGCATTTGCTCATGATCAAAAAATGAAAAGGTTTTGGAGAATTTGCTCCAATCTGTACTTTCTCTCTCTAAAAATCCTCTATCTTTTTCATTTTTGGTATCAAACATCTGTAATTCTTTTGAATTACACACACTTCAAGGAACAAATATACCTTAAAAGAAAAAAAATAAGTCAAGTGAGATGCAAATGTCATGGTCTTGTAAGGTGACAATTCTTGGTAAATTACTGGCATTTTAGTATATTCAATGTATTGCAGATGGTTAGTGCAGACATTTAGTTGTTGTTCATCTTTGCTGTCTCTTTTCATCCATAAAGCATGTTAGTTATTTCAGTATTATGATACTAATCTCCATTTTATGATAGTAATTTAGTTATTTTCGCCAATTAAATTGTGCTTTTTGTATGTTTGAAAGTATGACAAGTGTTCAAGTACAACGGCTGAAAATGTTCATCACCATGTATTTACAGATGCCAGTTTGTGTGGTTGCGGGGTGGATGATTGGAATGCCGATGGACCTTGATTTTGAACCTTTTGAGACGGCCACCCTGTTTATGACTGTTCTGGTAGTAGCCTTCATGCTGCAGGTCTGACTTACTTTGACTCTTTGTTTGAATATTCAACATATTGACTTGATCTTTGACCTAAAAGTCATCCTAAACTTGCAGGAGGGAACATCAAATTACTTCAAAGGATTAATGCTCTTGTTTTGTTATATGATTGTGGCTGCAAGTTTCTTTGTACATATAGATCCTGCATCTATTCGTGAGTTTCTTCATACATATCGAGTTATAATAAACAGTATAAGTTTGTTCCCTTTGACTAAACTGGGTTAATTTATTTCTGGTTTTGCAGAAGATAACCCTCAATATCCATAGTTTAGTTATGTATTCACATTCCTATCGCCTACACGTTGGATACACAACATCTGAGATATATAGTGTCTCATTACTCCATGATCTGCTGTCAGAATCATGAAGCTTTTTACACAAACCTCAGTTTGACTCGAGTCAATTGTAAAGTTTAAAATTTTCAGTTTGACCTTCATGAATCATGATGCTATTGTAATATATTCACTTCCAAATTTTGTCACCATAAAGGTGATTGTAGATCTCAGGTTCCATAATTTGAGTTGGGGAGGAGATGGAGCAGCTATATTAGATTTTGTAGAGGTAGCAATTTCAACACAATGGGTCAATTTGGGTTATGTTGTAACCTGTATCTTTGACGGGTCAAAATGCGAACATCCAAAATCATTTTAATTAAAAAGGTTAATGTGTAATACTATACCTTTTTGTAATCATAACCAACTCATTAGCTATTTATAGCGTAAGGAACTTAGTCACATTTGTTGGTCAAAGTCAACAACCGTTAACTAACTGATTCAATTAGTTTGTTGATCTCACAAGTCTGTGAATAGGAATTATGTAAATAATCTTTGCACTTGAAATATAAAATCCAAAATATGCACATTCTTTCTTGCTTTTGCATCTCATCATGGCATCAAAGCTACTTTTTTGTTGTTGCTAATCCATGGTAAATCAGGAATTGTTTAGTGAAGACGATGACATGGAAGAAACTCTTACTTCGAGCAACTGGTTTTTAAATCTCACAAATATTATAGGTTTCGTTTTTGTGAAAACTAAATGGAGAGAATTTCTTAAGTTGGAAGCACTAAATGATTATTCTTCTGAAGACAACTGGCTTGTTAAATTTATTTAACATAAACGTACCTCTATCGATGTTTTATCTCTTGCTCTAGCTTGAGAAATATCAGATCGTTACGTACTAGCTTGTTTAAATACCAGAATGGACACATCTATTACTCATCTTGCTATTGAAACTTCATTCGCGATACAACTCTAGAAAACAATTGAAGATTCGTGATTTAGCGAAAAAAATTTTTTGCTAGGAATATCAAGTTACGAACTCAATTTAACTACTAAAACAAAGAAGTTAATAAATTGTTGCATACTAATATACTAAGATTTAGCCAAACGATTAGTTGATTCACTAGAAGGTCGAGATGATGATTTGCTATTGTTTTACAAGTTCTTCAAGGATAAAATTCAACTTCCAATAAGTTGTGTTGAATATTGAGAAGTTTGTCACACTGCCACATGCTTAGTTGTGATCCAAACTTCTAGCAAACATTTTAAGAATTACTGGCTATTCTAAAGAGAGAGTTCATGAAATTCAATATTAAACTTCAAACTTGCGTAAAATGGGATCCAAGTCAAACATTAGGTGCTTGAATAAATGTGACATTCGGCTTTTAATGTAATGTTTAGTCTTTTATTGTGTTAGTAAAGAATTCATTCTAAGCGATAATTGTGGAACCCAGGGCAGCTCTCTCACCCCTAATACTATTCATAAATCTACAGGTCCTTTATTTATAGTTCTTGCATTAACCAGTCTGAAATTAGGTGTAGCTATATTACAAGCTTATGTTTTTACGATCTTAATCTGTATTTACTCGAATGATGCTATCAATCTCTGTTTTGTATATGAAACTTAACCTCAACCACTTAAGAAGAAACATATTTTCTACACACCTTGATACCTATTTAGAAAATACCCTTAAGTTTGTACATATAGTATTCTACAAATTGAGTTTAATCAGGCAGTCTTAATATGAACAGAATCTCCGCTCTCCAAAAACCCATTCCACCAAAAACCATTTTTAACTTTCATTGACCCAAAGTAGAACCAGTTAAACCAGAACATAACTGAAAAAGAACCGTCAGTAGTCTATAGGTCTATATAGAGGCACACAAAACGGGTTGAAACTTGAAACCAGGTCGGGTTTTGGTAAAAAAACAAATCCAAACCAGGTTTGACCGGGTTCGGGTCGGGCCCAACCCGGTTTCAAAAGGGCAAAAATGATTTTAAAACAATCAGGTTTATACTCACTGGCGAAGCATTGAAGGGGCCGGGGGGGGGGGGGTAAATTTTAGTCCGATAGTGTAAATTTTTGGTCCGTAGTGTAAATTTTTATATAAATATCGAGTTTGCCCCCCCTAAAAAAAATTAATTTCGACCCCGCCTCCCTACTGGATTGTTCAAGCTCCGCCACTGTTTATACCGGGTCGGGTTGGGAAAAAACCAGGTTGAACCTGGGTTGGGGTGTGAAGAGAACAAACTGGCTTGAACCCTACGAGTTGAATCGGGCTGGACCCGGTTGGAGAGCTACCTATTCGAACCCGGGTCGGGTAACCAGGTTGCATGTGAACCTCTAGGTCTATACACCTTTAATACCCTTGAGGCCTTGAGCGTTTGGAACTTTAGGCCCGTTGTATAAAAAGATAAGCCCAGGCTCTATATAATCGGCCCAACAATGCACATTAGGCCCGTTGAACCCCCAAAATCACAACAACTTGAACGTATTATCTCCGGCCACCGCCACCGGCAACTCTTAAACCTCACTTTGCTTCCTTCCGATCTCCGATCACCGGAAGATAAACAAAGGTATCATCTTCTTTCATTCTCTGTTTCATTCAATTCTTTTCTCCTATAAGCAATTTTATTTGGTTTCTGTACTAATTTTATGAATAATCCTAAGGATATGTTGATCTTGTATTATACATGATGCAATTTAGTAGTATGAAAAAAACTGAAAAAAACTTCATTCTTCTTTTCACTGCATCATATGATTAATGTGTAGTCCCCTTGTTTCCCTATAATAGTGAATTTTAAGTGATGCTACTGCCATGCTTCTGTTTATTAAGTTATCACTTGAGTCAAAATGATGTTTTTATCATTGAATTCTGTGGATTAGGATTTGCAGTTCTACAAAATGATGTTTTCCAGAGGTGCAAAAAGGTCGATTGAGGTTCTTTCTAGAAGAGTAAGCACTCCCATACATTCAAAATTTGGTTACTCTACACTATATGGGGAAAACTTCATTTCTGAATCCAAAAGAAATAAGACACAATGTACCATCATGAGACCATATTCAAGTGAGGTTTCGCCTTCAGATCATATGAATCTCATAAAGAAATTAAGAGAGAGAACTAGTGCTCCAATCAAAGAGGTCAAGTCTGCTCTTATTGATTGCAACTGGGATTTAGGTAAAAAAGATTGCTTCCTTTTGCTTTTATTATCTTATATTACTGATTTTGTTTTGGTTTTTCTGCTAAATGTAAGATGGTGATTGTGTTACAGAGGATGCTCAAAAGGAACTGAGGAAAAGGGGAGTTGTTCTTGCGTCGAAAAAGTCGTCTCGCACTGCAACCGAGGGGTTACTTGCTTTGTCGCAGAATGATAAAAAGGCTGTTGTTATTGAGCTTAACTGTGAAACCGATTTTGTTGCGAGAAATGAAATATTTCAGTACCTGGTTAGTCTCACTAAATTGGTTTATGGATCAATGTCTATAAGGAGTATTTGAATGTGCATTTTGGAACTGGTTATGTGATATAAAATAATTGGAATCAGACAAGCAGCTGTAATAAGGTGGATTATAGGAGAAACTGTTTTGATGTGTGTTTATTTAATGAATTTGCAATAATTGGATGATTAGATGTATGAGTTTTTGACAAAGTCTGGTTATTTAAAAAGTTAATAGATAAAAAGACAAAATATGACATTTTTGTGAAAAAAAATCAGAGATGACTTGTGAACTCAAGTAAAAACTCTCAATTTATGCTATAATCAAGAAGCTATAGGAAACCCTATGACTAGTTTTATTGCAGCTGGTATGAAACTTATTATTTGACCACTAAATAATTATATGATCAGAAACATATTTTGTATATCCAGACGTTATAAGCTGATTATTTGACCCCTATATAATCTGTTAAATAAGAAACATGATGTGTAAAAAAAAGATCATTGCAACTTTAAGTCTCAACAGTCATAACCAGTTTCAAAACGCAAATTCACTGCACAGGAAATCATGGATGTGCTTTTCAAATTTACTCGAATACTATCTGTGCAAACATTATTGAGATGTTCTCATATGTTCTCTCTTATATATGTTATCTTTTTAGGCTTTATCTTTGGCCAAACTGGCACTATCTACTGAAAGTTTAGAACAAGTATCTGGTTCTTTCCCTGTTGGACTTCAAGGGTTGGAGGTAAGAGATCTGATGTTCTTGTCATGAAAAAAGTTTTTTGAGCCTTCTGTTTTTGATTTAATTGTGATTGCAGTTTACAGATTAAATTCCACTTGAAGTCCTGGCCGTAATTTAAACTGAGTTGACTTGAGTTTGAGACAAAAATATTGGTGTATATTAATAATCAGTGTGCCTTAATAAGTAATAATTGTAAGTAGTTTTTACTAATGTTGTGTACATGCATCTATATCTGACTTTGTACTCTTATCGCATGAAATTGAAAGATTTGAAGGACCTTAGTTTGTGGAGCTTAGATGTGTAAGAATGTCTGTCTAATGTTTAAATTGACCTCAAATCATAATTGTAAATTATTTAGTGGACAACGATAGCATAAAACAATCAAATGATCGTAACAGACAAATAAGTAAATAAGTATGATAGTAACCCAAAATTCAGCAGGCTTGCTTTGATTAAAATTGAAAAAAAAGTAACCCTATTCGAGATGGGTAATCTCCAATACAAGTACAAAGACTTTTTAAGAAATTAAGAACATGAAACGTATACTAACTAAGGTCTGCTTTTAAACTAGAAATTATTTGTAACTGCTCCTGCTATTCAATTTCCTGCCCAATAATTGCTTCTGCTTCGGCTTCTTTCAGCTTGAAAACCGCCCCCCCACTCTTTCAGATTCTCACCTTCTTTATACCCATGCTCGAACGGATCCAAAGCAGATCCAAACACCGAATTAAGCTGCTCCAACACCTCTGCTCCGACCCGCTTCTTACCCCTTCTAGAATACGTTTTCATTGGTACCGTATCATTACAACCCGCCCGGTAAAACGCCTTGTCCTCAAGGCGGAAAAAAGGAAATTGCTCAACTAATAGATCATAGGATTTTTAAGTAGCTTCTTCGACCGGTCGATTCAACCAAGAAACCAATAATTCTAATTCCCGCCGACCACCTTCAAATACCCAACGATGATCAAGAATAGAGCCCGGTTCAACATCTAAAACCCAATCCTTAGTAATAGGCAGGGGGGCAAGGGTTTCATCAACGAAGGATCCGTGCGCAGGCTTCAACATGGAAACATGAAAAACGGGATGAACTTTAGCATCTGTTGGTAATTCCAACTCGTATGCTACCGGTCCGACCACCTTTTTAATGCGGTAAGGACCATAAAACCTGGAAGAAAGCTTCTCGTATTTATGCTTAGCCAAACTTTTCTGGCGATAAGGTTGTATTTTCAGGAAAACATAATCACCAATTTGAAAAGTAAATTCTCGCCGTTTCTGGTTAGCTTGGTTGCGCATCCTGTCTTGTGCTTTTTGGAGATTATTATGTAAAAGCTTTAACATTGCATCGCGCTGGATTAACTGCTCCTCTAACTCTGCATTCTTGGTCTCTCCAAACACATAGGGAACCAGCGCAGGGGGTTCTCTCCCATAGACAACCGAGAATGGTGTAGTTCCGGTAGCTGAATGGAAACTAGTGTTGTAAGTATAAGAGAATGAATCAAGTGAATTCTGTGTGTCTTTCTCATTCACCATTGAACCATATAAATACAGGGATTTTCTGTGATTGAATTTACATCATTAAATACAAATAATCTACTCCTAAAAATATAGCATTTGACAATAATTTGTTTCTATAAATTTGCTGATTTGTTCCTATAATTTTGCTTGTTGCTGATGATACAGCTGTGTATTCAGCTGTATTTCTGCTAACATACTCCCGCAGTCGAAGCAGGAGGTTGACGAATGTTGAGACTGTCCCGGAAATCATCAAATAAAACCTGAGGAAGGCCTTTGGTGAAGATGTCAGCTATATGGAACCGTGATGGAATATGCAAAACACGAACTTGTCCTCGGGCAACCTTTTCGCGAACAAAGTGGATATCCAACTCTATGTGTTTGGTGCGTTGGTGCTGAACTGGGTTCCAGATAGGTAAATGGCACTAACGTTGTCACAGTACACGAGAGTAGCATGAGTTGGTGGATGATGAAGTTCGAGTAAAAGGTTGCGTAACCAACACGTTTCCGAGACGACATTGGCAACCCCGCGGTATTCGGCCTCGGCGCTGGAACGGGAAATGGTTGGTTGGCGTTTAGAAGACCAAGAGATCAAGTTGTCCCCCAAATATACACAGTAGCCTGAGGTAGAACGTCGCGTATCGGGGCAACCAGCCCAATCTGCATCAGTGTAGGAAAGTAGTGAAGTGACCGATGATGTGTTTAGACAAAGGCCGTGTGAAAGGGTGCCCCTGATATACCGCAAGATGCGCTTTAGTGCATTAAAGTGGCTTGTACGTGGGGCATGCATGGGCATGCATACCTGCTGAACGGCATAGCTAATATCTGGCCTGGTGAAAGTGAGATATTGGAGGGCTCCCGCAAGTTGACGGTATTGTGTGCCTCCGTCTTCAGAAGGGTGCCAGAAGATGCACTATGTTTAGATTTTGTGTCAACCGGGGTGGTAGCAGGTTTGCAAGTACTCATGCCGGCCCTTTCAAGTATTTCCTGTGCATATTTGTGTTGAGACAAGAATAAGGAGCTCTTATGCCGAGTGACGGATATGCCAAGAAAGTAGCTAAGTGGTCCCAAGTCCTTCATTGCAAATTCGGCAGCCAAGAGTTTCAAAAAAAAGTGGCAAAGAGTGTCTGTGGAGGTGACTAGAATGATGTCATCCACGTATAATAAGATATAAGCGATATTAGGACCACTTTTGTATGTGAATAGAGAATGGTCGCTTTTACAGTGACGGAACCCTAATGTGGAAACATAGTCAGCAAACCTTTGGTACCATGCCCTCGGGGCTTGTTTCAACCCATACAATGATTTCTTCAATAAGCAGACATGATTCGGAAATCGTGTGTCTCGAAATCCCGGGGGCTGATGCATGTAAACATTCTTAAGAAGATTGCCATGTAGAAAGGCGTTCTTTACGTCTAGCTGGTGAATTGGCCATGAGTGAGAAAGAGCTAGTGAAAGAACAGTCCGGATCGTTGCTGGTTTAACCCAGGGCTAAATGTATCTCCACAGTCTATGCCAACTTGTTGGGACCTGCCATCACAAACCAAGCGAGCTTTGTATCGCTCTAAAGTGCCATCAGACTTGAGTTTATGTTTAAAAATCCACATGCTACGAACAACATTCATATGATTATGCCTCGGGACTAATTCCCATGTGCTATTATCAATAAGAGCTCGGAATTCGTCGGTCATGGCCTTGTTCCAATCCGAGTTACGGAGAGCATCGAGGGGATTACGAGGTATAGGAGAGGGGTGGAGGTGTGAAAAGTAAAAGGTTGTCGTAGTTTGGAGATGCCAGACATGTTACGAGTATGGATCGTTCGTTGTGGGGGTGGTGGGGGCGGGGAAGGAATAGTGCTTTGGGGTGGGGGTGAAGGAGGTGTGGGCTGCAGATTGGGCTGTTGTGTTGGCTATTGAGTGGCCTGGTTAGTAGGATGTTGCGATGGCTGTTGAGGGGGCTGGGTGGAGTTTTGTGTGGGCTGGTTGGTTGCCAGGATGTCTGGTTGTGAACGATAGGTATCGTATGCTGGTGAGTGAGCTGATTGAGTGTTTTGGGGCTGCCTGGTGTATGTTTGTAATAGAGGAGCAGGCTGGTCGGTTGGGGAAGTGGTAGGGGAAGAACTGGCAGGAGCGGAAGGGGTTGTAGAGGGGTCTGTAAGGGTTGTGGCAGGTTCCAAAGGAGGTGTAGAGTGTGTACCTCTGGTGAACCAGAAAAATGGATGAATGGTAGGTGAGTCTGTGAAGATTTTGTAGGCTGAGGTAGGGGTGGATTGAGTGTGGGAAAAAAGGAAACTTGTTTCATCAAAAATGACATGTCGTGAAATTATTATTTGTCGTGAGTGAAGATTGTAACATTTATACCCCCGATGGTTAGATGGGTGTCCAAGGAAGACGCATGGAGTGGAGCGTTTTTGGAGTTTATTGGTAGTTGTGGAGGGGAATAAGGGGTAACAAAGGCAACCAAATGTACGTAGGGAGGTGTAAGAAGGAGAGCAGTTGTATAGAAGGTGAGTTGGTGTTAAGTTATTAAGTAGTTTACTTGGAAGAATGTTTAGGAGATAGGTTGCATGTTGGAGAGCATGGTGCCAAAAATTAGCGGGAACAAAAGATTGAGCAAGGATGGTGCGGATAATATTGTTAATGGATCTGATTTTTCTCTTGGCTTTTCCGTTTTGGGGAGAAGTACGAGGGCATGAGAAGCGGAATTGGAGGCCATTAGTAGAACAAAAATTGTGAAACTGGGTATTATCATATTCGCGGCCGTTGTCACATTGTAGGGTTTTGATATTTTGGTTGAATTGTGTTTTGATTAAAGTATGAAACTGACTAAATATTTGGAAGACTTGAGATTTTTTAGCTAGAGGATAGGTCCAAAGAAAATTGGTTTTGTCATCCAAAAATAAAAGATAATAACGGTGACCTCCGGAACTCAAGACCGAAGAGGTCCATAAATCACTATATATGATATCAAACGACAAATATGTAAATGAATTAGAAGTGTAAAATGGGAATTTAAATTGCTTTCCAAACACACAAGAGGAGCAAACAGAATCTAAATGTTTTGAACTTGAATCAAAAGACAAACAATGGTTTAAGGAATGTAAAATAGCTTTCCCGGGGTGGCCTAGACGACGGTGCCAAATGTCTTGAGTGAGGGCAGCAAAGGTAGAAGGAGAAGTGATTTTTGATGTTGACTGGAATGTGAGAGGGTAGAGGTCCCCGGTACTGTCACATCTAAGGATGGGTGTCCGTGTCTGGAAGTCCTTCACATTGAAACCAAACGGGTCAAATTTAATAGCAATATTATTATCGGTTGTAAGTCTACGAACAGATATGAGATTTTTAATAATATTTGGAACATGTAGAACATTACTGAGAAATAGAGGTGGGTAGGGTGATTGGAGAGTTTGATGGCCCATACCTCGAATTGGAATTTTAGACCCGTCCCCAACGATAATATTCCGAAAAGAACCCTTATTAAAATAGGACATGAAGTTACCTGAGGAATGTGTCATATGGGATGTCGCCCCAGTGTCCATGTACCAGTTTTGATCTGGCGGGTGCATAGTCATGGTGTGAAATGCCTGTTCGAGATCAGTGGGTGTGCAATTGGATTCCGAAGCTGCATAGGCTTGAGAGGGTCTGCTACCGAGAATACCAGGTCCATTATGTGGCTGCGGGCTTGGAGGCTGCCTAGTTGGGCCTGAAGATTGAGTTGGATAGGGGCAGGGTGGGTAAGCCCAGTTTTGGTACTGTGAATAGGCCCACAGAGGTGTGGTTGGCCAGTGGTTATTGGTCCGCGGACTGCTGTGGTAACCACTGTTGAAATGTTGAGATCCGCGACCCTTTCCAGTTTGTGACCTGCCACGACCACGGCCCCCACGGCCGCACCCACGCCCATGTGGACTGTATTGCTGTTGTGAAGGGGGCTGTGGAGTGGTTGTGAGTAGAGCAGATCCTTGTGATAAGTTGATGGAAGAGGCTGCCTGATGAGATTTTCGGGTTTCTTCCAATATAAGTCTGGACCATGCTTGATAGAAGTCTGGAAGAGGAGTGGACTGCTGAATCATCATTGCGACAGCTTCATAGCTGTCGGTCAAACCCGCTATTAGTTGAAGTACTAACCGTTGATTGTTGACCGGAGCTTTAACGGCTGCGAGTTGGTCGGCTAACATTTTTAGAGTTAGGCAGTAAGCAGACATATTAGGATGATTGGCTAGTTTTGTGGTGACGAATTTATGTTCCAAGTACACAGACCGAGAGCTTTGATTGTCCTGGAATATGTTTTCCAAGGCAACCCAAGCTTTGCAGGCCGTGATGTTGGTAGAGAAGATTGTGTGTAGGAGATCAGCAGAGATGGTGGAATAAATTCACTGGAGAACGATAGCGTCTAAGCGAGACCAGAGTTGAACGGCATCCAGAGCCTTTTGATGTGTTTCTTTGTCGGCAGCAGTAGGGACAGTGGAGTCGGCAGCAGTAGGGACAGTGGGAGCAGTGGGAGGTTGTACTGTAGGCTCAATGTGATCATGAACGTCAAAGGCTCTGCAGTGGATTCTAAAAATCTCTACCCATGAGTTATAGTGACCGTCTTCCATCTCAAGAATGAATGGAATGAAGTTTTTGATGTTGGATACGGTAGTAGCAGGGTGAAGTTTGTCCATTCTGGAACAAACTTAGGCAGAAAAAAAAATGGAGAAGGGAAGGATGGTATAACAGGGAAGGGAGATGGCGGCCAGATGGGGTTACAGGCTCGATACCATATAAGAGAATGAATCAAGTGAATTCTGTGTGTCTTTCTCATTCACCATTGAACCATATAAATACAGGGATTTTCTGTGATTGAATTTACATCATTAAATACAAATAATCTACTCCTAAAAATACAACATTTGACAATAATTTGTTTCTATAAATTTGCTGATTTGTTCCTATAATTCTGCTTGTTGCTGATGATACAGCTGTGTATACAGCTGTATTTCTGCTAACAGTAAGAATATTCTGCCCAAGGTAAGAAAGTGCTCCACCGTTTGGGTTGTTCACTAGCAAAGCATCGAAGATACGCTTCCAAACACCGATTGTGAACCTCGGTTTGGCCATCCGTTTGGGGATGATAACTGGTACTCAGCTGCAATTTAGTGTTGCTTAGACGGAATAGTTCCTGCCAAAAGTTACTAAGAAACACTACATCTAGATCGGAGACAATAGAACGAGGGAACCCGTGTAAACGCACCACTTCTTTGCAAAAGGCAACCGCGACCCCTTTGGCAGTAAAAGGATGTGATAAACATAAAAAATGGGCGTATTTACTTAATCGGTCGATCACCACCAAAATGGTATCCGCTTGACCTGAACGAGGAAGCCCCACAATGAAATCCATCGAAATGTCTTCCCATATTTGACGAGGAATCGGCAGCGGTTGCAAGAGACCAGCAGGTGAGAGCGTTTGCTAGTTATTTTGTTGGCAGATGACACAATTTTGTACAAAAGCTCGGATGTCCTGCTTCATTTTAGGCCAATAGTAATGATTTGACAGCCGCTTGAAGGTTTTAAGAAACCCCCCATGTCCACCCGTGGGGGTGTCATGTGCTTCTTGAATGAGCTTCCGTTTGAGATCAGGAACCTCAGGAATGTAAAGGCGCCCTTTGAAGAATAGAAACTGATCCACAAGAGCATAGTTGCCAACGGAAGATGGATCTGCCTGCAACTGCTGTACGATTCGATTGGCCACTGGATCACGTTGCAGACCTTGTTTAATGTCTGCAATCTCAGTGCAATAAGGGATTACTAGTGTAAGTAGTGCACTAGTCGGAGGCCTGCGCAATAACGCATCCGCTCCTCGATTTTCCCTTCCAGCTTTATGAACAATCGAGAAGCTGTAAGGCATCAGTTTAACCAAAAATCGCTGCTGTTCTGGTGTGGTTACTCGCTGCTCTAGTAGATACTTTAATGTGTAATGATCAGTTCGAATCAAAAAATGTCAACCAAGGAGATAATAACTCCATTTTTGAACTGCCAAAACCAGCGCGAGTAGCTCACGATCATAAGCTGATTTGAATCGGTGGGAAGGTGAGAATCCTTTACTAAAATAGGCAACCGGGTGATTTTCTTGTGACAAAATTGCACCCACCCCATCGGACGAAGCATCACACTCCACCACAAACGGCTGTGAAAAGTCAGGCAACCTTAAAACAGGGGCTGAAAGTAGGGCCTGTTTCAAATGATTGAAAGCAGATAAGGCCTCTTCAGAACAACGAAAACCATCCTTTTTAGTTAAGCAGTAAAGGGATGGGTGATGATGCCATAATTTTTAACAAACCGCCGGTAGTACCCCGTAAGCCCCAAGAACCCCCGTACTTCTTTAACATTGGTAGGTATCGGCCAGGATTGCACAACTGAAATTTTCTCCTCTTCTACCTGAACGCCTTCTGATGTGACCACATGTCCCAAAAATACCACTTTGGATTGCCCAAAGCAACACTTAGATTGCTTTGCAAAGAATTGGTTTTCCAACAACAACTTAAGTGCCTCATCTAAATGTACTTTATGCTGCTCCATGTTGTGACTGTAAACCAAGATATCATCAAAAAATACGAGAATAAAACGTCGTAAGTAAGGACGAAATAAATCATTCATGATAGCTTGAAATGTTGAGGGTGCATTAGTTAGACCGAATGGCATAACTTTGAATTCATAATGGCCCGAATAGGTGCGAAAAGCTGTTTTGTGGACGTCTTGTGATGCCACACGGATCTGATAATATCCCGAACGGAGATCTAACTTTGAAAATATCTTGGCCCCGTATAACTCGTCCAATAATTCGTCAACATTGGGAATGGTATACTTATCGGCTATAGTCAACTTGTTTAAAGCACGATAATCTACGCACATCCTCCAAGTATTATCTTTTTTCTTTTACCAACAGAACTGGACTTGAAAAAGGGCTGCGACTGGGTTGTATGAATCCTGCGGTTAACAGCTGTTCAACTTGGTTTTCGATCTCGGTTTTTTGTGAGTGTGGGTACCTATAAGGGCGAATATTGGGTGGTACGGCATTCGGAATCATCGGTATGGAGTGAACTTGGGTTCGGTTGGGTGGTAGCTGAGTGGGTTCCTTAAAAACAGTGCTGTATTTTTGGAGGATTGGCTGTAATTGGATTGGTACTGGGTCTGTGGTTTCGGGCTCAATGGCAAGGTGCTGAAACGAAGAGGACTTCTGGGGGCCCGAAGAAATTCCTTGTAGTTTATACTTTTTCCCTTCAATTGTGAAAATCATAAACAATTCATTCCAATTAGCTTGTACAGTGTTTAGGGTTGCCAACCATTGAATGCCCAACACTAAGTCGGCTCCACCTATGGAAAACGGGAAGAAGTCTTGAACAATTTTCAAATCATCCACCTGCACAGTTAGTTCTTTGCAAATTTGACCACATCAGATCACATCACCGTTCCTTATTTGTACCCCAAAAGGCGATACTGGTTGCGTAAGAAGTTTAAGCTCGGTAACCAGCACATCTGAAATAAAGTTATGCGTGGATCCTCCATCTACCAGTATCAAAATTTCAGTAGAATTTAATTTACCGAGTACCTTCATTGTTGTCGGATGTGGACGGCCCAAAATGGCGTGTAGGCTAATTCCCGCTGTCTCCTGATCTTGGATCAGAGTTGCATCAATCTGCCCCTCCTCCTCATCGGGTTCCTCCCCCACTTCGAGTAATTTCAGCATACTAGTTTTACACCGGTGACCCGGTCCATACTTATCCCCACATCGAAAACACTCCCCTTTTACGAACCTGGTTTGTTTTTCTGAATCACTGATCTGCAAGGGAGGTTTGGACTGAGCAGGCGATAAAGTGTTGGCCACAGGTTTGAATTCTGATTTTGGTTGAACAGCCCAAGTCGTCTTTTTCTCTGATTTCGTGTGATTGAGCTTGGACTCGAATTCGAGCGCTAAACCACAGCTTTAAAGACTGACCGGGGCTTGTGTATTCTGACATCCGACTTCAATTCTTCCTTTAATCCGTTGAGGAAAACCCCCAACAAACAATGGTCGGGCCAGTTAGTCACGCACGATGACTGCCGCGCAAACTCTTGTCTATATTCATGCACTGTTCCGGTTTGTTTTATACTGCATAAGTATTCGTCTGGATTCTGAAACTCCGGAGGTCCAAATTGTTTCTGAAAAGTAGTGACCAATTCCTCCCAGTAGGTAATTTCTTGTTCGGCTGAAACCCACGAATAAAAGTCTAACGCATCTCCCTCCAAATGTATTGCAGCAACATCGACCTTATCTTCATCAGGTGTATCATAAAACCGGAAATATTTTTCAGCTTTCAAAATCCATCCCCGTGGATCACCCCCTCCGAATGTAGGAAAATCGATCTTATGATAGGGTCGCCGGTTATTATTCGAAAACTGGTCTCCCCTCCTTCTGATCGGCCTCCTTCACTGTTATGTTTTTCCCGTCTGGCTGCTTGCAGTTTCAGAGCAGCGATATCTTCTTTCCATGACTCCATCGACTCAAGTTTGGCCGAAATTGCAGCCAGTTGGTTAACAATTGCATCTGATAGTAACCCAAAATTCAGCAGGCTTGCTTTGATTAAAATTGAAAGAAAAGTAACCCTATTCGAGATGGGTAATCTCCAATACAAGTACAAAGACTTTTTAAGAAATTAAGAACATGAAACGTATACTAACTAAGGCCTGCTTTTAAACTAGAAATTATTAGTAACTGCTCCTGCTATTCAATTTCCTGCCCAATAATTGCTTCTGCTTCGGCTTCCTTCAGCTTGAAAACCGCCCCCCACTCTTTCAGATTCTCACCTTCTTTATACCCATGCTCGAACGGATCCAAAGCAGATCCAAACACCGAATTAAGCTGCTCCAACACCTCTGCTCCGACCCGCTTCTTACTCCTTCTAGAATACGTTTTCATTGGTACCGTATCAAAGTAATTGTATGTTTGAAATGTCCAAAAAGGAACTGTTATTTTCATGGAACATTTAAAGATGAAAGTTTTTGTAACTTTCACTGGATGGAAAGAGTATATGATGTAACACTAATCCCATACCTCAATCTGTTTTCTGACTTTCTCTAATTCACGGCTTGTGCACAAGCTCATAACTCATAAGGAGCTTCAGTTTAGATTATAAATACTAGCAACTTATCTAGATTTTTAGTAAAGTTTAAGTAACTTCTTAATCTTTTTAGTTCCATTGAAGTTATTAGTTAAATGTTGATGAATGAGCAGTTTTCTTTTACAAACTTGGTTTTTTAATTATATGGTGTAATCTCTTGGAAGGATATATGGTAGTTCAGAACATGATAATAGAATCAAGAAGGAAACAACATTCGATTTGTAATTGTCAACATCCAATAATGCAAAATTTCCCACTTTAGCATCAGGTGTAGTAAACTTAAAAAGATTAAGGTCAAGGCTTGGTAGCGTCTAATAGCTTTCAGTATCTCGTATATAGGAACCCATAATACATCATTAGATTTATTGAATAAAAAAGTAACTAGTATAGTAGGAAGAAAACTTTGGTTGCAGTTTTTCAAGTATGTATATGAGAGATTCGATATTGTTCAATGTATCAAGTTAACAACTTCATGAGTTGTTTTTAAATTGTTTAACATGGGTTAGGTTAGGAAGTGAGATTGTGGGGTCAGGCCCACATAACTTATGACATATTGGGGATAATAATGTATGTTGATCTCATTAGAGACATGTAATCACATATGATGGTTTTATTTGTGATTCTATCTGAAAGCTTGAGTGGATAGTTCATTTGTGATTCTATCTGAAAGCTTTACCATTTAATGGATATGAGCCCATATGAATTTATGACTCGAGCCAAAGCTCAAGCTTATTTATGTCTCAAAGATATTTAGATCCTTTAAGTTTTAAAATGATTGGAGGTGTAAAATTATGGTTGGTGGCTACTTTTGTGCAGGATTTGAAGATCAATTTTGACCATCCCAAATTGAGCGGAGAAACGACAGTCCAGAATGCAATTACAGAAGTGGCTGCCATGATGGGTGAGAATGTTAAACTTAGAAGGGGTTTTGCAATGCCAATGTCTAATCACGGTGTAATATCTACATATCTCCATACTTGTCCTCAACCTGGTAAGATTATTATTTGTAAGCTTTTAATTAATGAAAGCTTTTCAAGAAAATTAGCAATGACTAAAAATGAATCTTGATCTTATTATTATTTAGGATTGGGACGTATTGCTGGAATTTTGTCACTTGAAGTTGAGGATGAAAATGCTCCACTGGATGCTGTCCAACGTGTTGGTTCAGAATTGGCAATGCATGTGGTGGCTGCAAAGCCTTTATTTTTAACAAAAGAGGACGTATCTTCTGATGCAGTCCAGAATGAACGTGAAATTCTCAAATCTCAGGTGAAATTTCCTTTTCTTTAGGATACATATTGTTTTCAAACTTGCTGTAATTATGATTTTGAATGAATAGGATAACCAGAAATCAGCTGTAATAAAATAGGTTGTATAAGATATTTTTTGGACGTGCTTTTGCATTTTGCAGCTGTAATGGTCAGATAATCAGCTGTTGATTGTTTGACAAATTCTGCTAGTTTTAAGAAGTTGATGCATAAATGACCAAATTGGAGACGTTTTAGTAAAAACCTTTCAAATTAGGTTAAAACAAGTGGTAATTATATTTATTTTACCCTTTTATAATCAGCTATGCTGCTCCTAGTATGAAACTATTTAAACTATATAATCAGTTTCATATATAAATGATTGATTATGATTTCTTTTTTCCAGGCTGAAAGTTCTGGTAGGCCCCAGGCAGCAATCGAGAAGATGGTTGAAGGTCGATTAAGGAAGTATTTTGAGGAAGTTGTTCTAGTGGAGCAAAAGTTTATTGTGAACGACACTATCAATGTGAAGGTCTGTGGCGTATTGTGATTTCGCATTATATATTAAGAATGTACTTAATATGATTGGATTTTTTAATATTAAAATCTCCTGCAGACGCTCTTAAGTGAACTATCCAAGGAAGTGGGCTCCCCTGTGAAAATCGGAAACTTTTTTAGAATGGAAGTTGGAGAAGGATTTCAGAGGTAAAAGAAGTGAAAAACTGCATGATTCACTCATTTTTCGTACTACAAGTCTTGCTTGTATGCAGATTGCAGAGATAGGCAAAGTACTAGGCCGGGTGGGTTGGGTAACGGTGTAACGCTTTGAAGTAGGTTGATTTTAGTATGGGTCGAAACGGATCGAGTTGGGTTAGGCTGGCCTTCAAATATTTATTTTTGCAGTTTTTATAAATAGTTAATGCCTTAAATGTTATCTAGTTTTTTAAAATAGAACACTTAGAAAACTGTAACTAAGCAAGCACTAAAAATACACCTTTGACGGCTTTCAACCCATTGAACCAATTGCCCCTTTTCCTTCAAGTTTTTTTTCTGTGCCGTTAGGGAATAGGGAACCCAAATTGAAACATTCATAATTTAAGAAGTTGCCAGTTACCACCTCACTTGTAATTATACTATTAGCCATTAAATAGTAATCTTTTCTGTATTTCTTGGCAAGAACCATGATTTTTTCTCATCTTTGCATTTTAGAACATGTAACTGTATTTAGCAACTAACTACCCATTTCATGTCAAAAAATGCTAATAACACTATATCTTCAGTCATCTAATTTGCTACTTGCACCTGCAGGGCCGATGCACCTGAAGCTTTAGCTCAAGCAGCATGATGATCTGGTGATCTCGTTTACCATATGTTTGTTGGTTAATTATAATGTGCATGTACATTTAGCACGGATCTTGGTTTTAGTTAACATTATTTTTCAAGATCTCTAGAGTATGAACTGTAACAAGGTTTCGATAAACCTCAACACTCATCATAAGTTTTGTTTCACATTAATTTATAGTATCTCGAATAAACTCTCCACATGACCCAAAAAAATCCTTTCTCGAGGCCTAAGAAGTACTGTTGACCGTGGTTGTACACTTGTAGCAGTCCTGTAATTTTTGGTACTCTCATGAGTGTCGTTTCCTGGGGATGACACCGGTCAGGAATCATGGGAGGGTGGTTTCAGCTGCGATGAGCCAAAGCCTTCTTGGAATTCCAAATTTGAATCGAATTCAAAGCTTGTTTCAAAATTTAAAAAAATAATTATTTGATTTGTTTTAAGTTTAAATCTCAATCGCTTTGATGGATTTTATAGTTTTCCTAATGAGTGAGGAACCGTATTATTAACAAAATAATGAAAAGATGCGGAAAAAAATCCAATGTATTATGCTATTTGACAAGACTCACAATCAACTTTTTATCAATGATAAATTGCCTTTTTAATGATATTATAACTACTTAAGATTGTTTTAATCTTGATAATAATAATAATATTTATAATAATTATGATAAATATAACAACAATAATAATTAAATAAATACAAACATAAAAGGAGGTTTTGTTAAGGTCTTCCTAGCAGTATGTTTATCTTATAAGATAGAAAAAATATTTATTTATCATTTCACCCTCCTTAGACCTTGCTACTTGAGTGACTTATTGGGTATGTTTGTTTAAAAATATTTTAATCTTATAAGATCAATTTAGTTAAAAGTTAAAGTAACTTTCATATGTAGTGTTATTCTTAAAACACTTTGTATGTTAATCACTTATCGCTAATCTTAAAACACTATTTGTATGTTACTTCCCCATTTGTGGTCTTTTATTCACTAACTCAACTCAAACAGGATGGCGGAATTTTAAGATCTAAGAATCTTATGGCTATAATTAGGGTATTCAAGATCCAGTTCACCCTGTTTTACAAAGAAAAAATAGGTTGAACCATTGACTACACATTTAAGAAAATACAAACCAAACCAACCACTTTTCAAGGTTTGAGGATTCAGTGTTAATGGTTCTAGATACAAGTTTGTACTAATTTTTCAAAAATTTACAAAGATTGATCATGATACAATGCTAGAATAGTAGAATAGAAAGTTAACGACCAGTGCAGCTTACATGGCCCGTTTCACTATTCAAACCATAAACCATCAAAAGACTAGCTTCAATCTAGACAGTTGAGTCAGTTTTTAACAATCTAACAGTTTATCTAACGGTTCAGTCACACTAAAAACAACCAACTTAGTAGTTGCATTAAACAAATAACACTCAAACTGTGTGGCGTGTTGAATGTTGCAGAAGATCCAATGCGTTTCAAAAAGCTATTCAGAACTATCATCATTTTTGTGGTGGTTTGTCGTTGATTATGTATTTGCAGACAGAGAAACATGGAATGAACGACAAAAAGAAGAATTACATACGGCTAATCAATGTTGCATCATTTGTGACTGTCGATTTTAATGACATGATTTCTACTATTTAGGATGAGAATACGCGAGTACACAACATTAAGTTTTAAAACAGATAGAATTCACCAATAAAGATCCACATTTCACACTCATTCCTAGATATTCATTGGTGCTTAAACATATTCGATAATGCCAAGACAAGCTTCCTTTGCAGGGCGTTCTTCAACGGGCTTCATACTGAACAACTGCAGCAGATAACCGAAAAGTTAGAAACATTGTTCATTTTTGACAAGTGGTAAATAAGACGAAAGATGGCACAAAGCTTTATTGGAGTTTATAATCATACAAAAGGATGGTAACCACTGTATCTCTAACAAATACGGCAACACTAAAATCTTTTGTTTGTAATATGACAAATTTTCATAAATGAAACTAAAAATTAAGGATCACAAGTGAACAGGATGGTTTTCCAAATTGTAACAAATTTCAAGCCACCAACAAAGTTTTATCAACTGCGTGATCTACGCTAATAACGCCGGTGAACTTGCCTATTGAAGACAATTGTGGCTATGTGTCTTTGACTTTAATACAAGGATCTAGATATCTAGTGGCTGCATTCATCTATTTACTTGTTGTTCTAAGTGATAATTTACATGCGCCACATCATATATAAGCGAAGTAGCATATACGTTATCACTATGGCAGTGTATATGAGAAAACCAATAGTAATTCTTGATTTCTTTCTAATGAACAGGATCCCATTTCCAACAGTTATTCCCTTTAAGGCTGATGATGCTATGTGCTTGGTTTTAAAAAGCACGCCTGAGGCGCACCTAGGCGCAAGGCGACTCTTGAGGCGAGGGTTGGGGCTTTTTGTAACACAAGGCACATGCTGTACAAGAAGCGCTAGAAAAGTGCGATTTTTGGGGAAATATCCCTCTGAGGCACGCGCTTCTTGTACAGGGGGTGTTTTTTTGCTTCAAAGTGCTATAAATGTTGCTAAAAAAGTTATACATACATGTAATTTATACATTAAAGCATATATAAACATTATTTATAGCTATATTTTGGGTGGGGATGCTAAAAACCTATAGGATTATAGTAAAAAAATTATATAAACACTTAGCGTTTTGCGTACGAAAAGCCCTTCGCTTTTGCGCTTCGCGCTTCGGTTTTAGACCTTGTCGCCTCGGTGTGCTTCTCGCTTTTTAAAACCAAGGCTATGTGATTAAACATCACTTTTTTTTGTAACAATGAGGACCCGGGTGACCTAACCAAACGCAGCTTACGTTGGGCAGGTGGCCTACAGGGGGTTAAAGACATAAACCGCTTATCCGCTAAGCACTACTTCATCTGTAATAAGTTTGAAATCACACAAAGCTATTTTTTTAACGACAAACACAACCCCTAAAATCTACTCCTAAATAGACCTATTGTCCACTTTGTGACAGACTAACCCACACCGCTTTGGTAGAATAAACATCCCACTATGATGAGGCTAGATTTTGAAGCTAATTATACAATATTACTCATAACCAAAATGTAAAAAATAAACAGAGATTTCAAGAGAAAAATTACTTCGACGGGTTCGCTTCTTGTAAAGAATACGATAACCACACTCTCGGCACTGAATCACATCACCAACCTTCAAAGTATTCTCCATGCCACAATCTACAGCATACATATACAAACTCGATTAACTACACCAGTTTAATAATCAAAGAAAACTGAAAGCAATCAAAACTCAAAACTATCAAAATACACAAAAACAATCACACGCCATCAGCTACCAACGTCATTTGATTCATCAAGAATCAACATCACCACATGATTTAAACATTAAACGTTATCAGGGTCTTTTTTTCACAGATTAAAATACATACAACATAACAAGAAAAAGATTAACGAAAAGACAGACCTCCACATATGTAGGTAACTGGTTCAGGTAGAGGATCCATCGATTACTGCAAATTTGAAAACGAAAACAAGCGATTATCACACGTGTGTACGAACAAAATATCGGAATTCAAACAACAAGCTCATAAGTTGTTACAGTGCCTGCGATCGGTGGGTTGAAAAACGACGATGGCCCTAGGGTTTTTTGCGAGGAGGGAGTTTGTGATTATGAGGATCTAATTTGGGACAAATATATATAGAGACAAGAAATAAAGAGATCCTCAAGTTTTATAGGGTTTACAAGTTAGACCCTTTACTAACTCTTTTTTTCTTCTTCTATTTTTTGTTTGAATGACGATTCACTCGCGTACCCGAACTCTAGCACTACATTAAAAACTAATCTCTCATGTCAGGATTTAAACTTTGATATCTTTTAAAAGTTCTTCTAACTTTTACCACTTCACTGTCGACTTAAATTAAACCATTAACTAACTATCATGATACTTTGAATTAATTAAATATACCGGGGGTTAATAAACGCATAATTTCTCTTTTTGGCTATAGTTAGTTGGCAGTGGTCATTGCCTTTTGGAGAGAAGACCAAGGCTCGATTCCTAACATGAATTAGAAATTGACGTACTTTATAAATAAAAGTGTGATAACATTCGTCATTTAAAAAATTAAAAAAAAACATCGAATTAATTGAATGGAATTTGATTTTTGTTAAAGAAAAATGATATGTAATGAAATCACATAACATTCAAAAAACACAAATTACAATACAAAATTAAACACATATTAGGTATGGCTTGCAGTGGGGATGGCCGGAGGACGAGAAGACGAATCCCGGAAGGGTAATGTGTCTCTCGATGAGCTTATTCCTTCTTCCCTCATTTGGCGTCTGAAGATCTTCCTGCATTAAAATTTATGGTTTCCGTATTTTTGGTGGTCGTAGGTCTCATAGTAAAGCTTCTACGTGCACGTAAAGTGTTTACCCAGAGATGATCGAACCCAGGTCTCCTTTGAAGAATTGAAATGTCCTACCACAAGGGCATCTTGGAGTGGTTTGCGATCTTGTGAATAGGGGTGTGTTTTTTTTTTTCATGGAAACTACATTTCATTAGGCCATATTAGGCCACGAGGTATATGTTCGTCAAAACCTTACGAGGCTAAGGTGGCATCGCGTAGATGCCAGGAAGACAACATCTAGTGGTGGCCCATTTCGTGGAAGAGGTGTCACATGTGAGGGATGGTCAAACGGTCTCATGACTGCTAATTGATTAGATTTTTAAGAAAAATATCTTTTTAATTATTTACTTAATCAATGAATGGTTTGTACGAATGTTGTCATGTTGACCTCATCGATTAGGATGTTGAGGTAGATTCTCACACACCGTAACGCCTGATCGGGAGATAAAAGTACACAAACAAGCACATCAACGAATGAAAGCCTTTAATACCACTTTATAAAGAGTTTCAAGACCTGGTTCTGACCCAAACCATATTGATACTTTTCAAAAAGCCTATCTTGACCCCAACGTACTTTAGCTAGAATATGCTTTTTAACTTGAACGTGCCATTACTCCGTCAAAACCCAACTACACGTTTTGTCAGGCTTAGATCTAACAAAAGCCAAAAACACGACCTCTTTTAAATGATTGAACTAAGAGACGAAGATCTTTCCCCACAAAATTTTGAGAAAAGATTAAAGAACACTTTATATGTCCACTGTTTCTAGACCATGCAAGTTTACATCAGCCTTACATGTGGTGGTCCACACTGGTGGTTTACCCTATATATTCACATTGTATGCATGAATCTTTAATTCTTCTCATCTCTGATTTGGCCGATTCAAAACTGAGAGCACTTAAGTTCAAGACAACAGTGAAATTGACACATTCTTCCACCTGGAAAAAAGCGACGAAAACACCCAAAGCCAAAGTTTAGAGGTGGCAAAATAGACTCGTTGACACATTGGGTATCAAACATAAACAATGAGCTTCAGAATATGCAATATTTAGTGTAAGGGTCCAGTTTTATTTCTTATTGAACTTAGAAAAAAAGGATAATGTATGTGTATTTCAGTTATTGACTATTTTAAGGTCAACCATTAATAAAAACTACCATCTATGTTGTATCATGTATATATCTTGTATCATGTATACCAATGTTGATAAAAAGGCAATAATAAATATAGAATCTCAACTCATCACCTTCAAAACTCTAATCGGTATTCGTCGTTTGACATGTTTTTGATCGAAATTGATATATGTGGCACAAAATACATTTCAGTAAAGTTTATTTAGGAGGGTGGGATTATGCATTTTAATACTAGGTGGTGACTCTCAACTGTTATTCATATTAACTAAATCTTTTAAATCTACCCATTTAACCCAGTAGAGAAGAAAAGAAACATTTAACCTAAATAGGACAATTTACCCATAAACAGGTCGAACTTACCAACTCTACCCAACATGATAGAATATGAGTTAAAGGAAAAGATTACCAATGATCCTTCCATGGTTCCCATACTCTTTGAATCAAACCAAGTGCTCTGGCAGAAGATTCCATAACAGCAGAAGGACCCATGTCCTTGACCAATTTAAGTGATTCCGATAGCCGATTAAGCAGATTCAAAAATGCTATCACTTCATTCCTTCGCAAATGCAGCTGTGAACCAGTAAACACAAAAGTATAGATATCACGGAGGACAAACAATGAGACTTTGATTCATAAAAACTTTTGAAACTAAATATGCCATACTCACAGGTTGATCTGGGTGTGTCTGATCATCAGCAGAGAAGAGGATCTTTAAAGCAGTACCGAGGCCAAGAACCTGAAGTTTTCCCCACAGACGACACTTTTCACACCCTACACAATCCATAAGCGCACTGCAGCATGTTTATGTTTTCGTTACAAATAGGAAGACAACATCACAATATATACAAAAAGAGCAAAATATTATATTGAGTTAATCTCGGTTTTCGTTCATGAGTTTTGCAAATTGCCTCCGCTTGAGTATCCACTTGAGTACCAACGGTGTTAACTTTCGTCCTTTTGACTAACGGTGTTAACTTTTTTCCGTTAAGTGATTGTCAAATTACTAAAATACCCCTCATTCAAAACACTATCTTCTTCTTCTTCTTTTTCTTCAACATTGTTCTTCTTACATTCGCCATTGACTCACCTGCATTGCACCTTCAAAACGCTAAATCAACCCCCACCCAGATCAATTCCAACTCTGTACTCGTGGCCTTCCTCGATTCACACTACACTGAGCTATCAAAGCTCGTGGAAAAAGCTCTACTGCTTCGAACCCTAGAGGAAACCGTTTCGAATCACAATATCACCATTTTTGCTCTTGATAATGAAGCTTTGGAGAGAAACATGGATCCGGAGTTCAAACGGTTTTTACTTGAACCCAGAAATCTCAAATCGCTCCAGAATTTGCTCTTGTTTCACATCATTCCACCCGGGTCGGGTCGGGTAATGGGTTGAAGCAGAAGCTCAAGCTCATCACCAAACCCTAGAAGGTGATAACGAAAACCGTTTACAGTTAATCCGTACACCCTCTGGCAAGAAGGTAGTCGGAGGTGTCGCAAAATTGACCCGACCCGACGACATTAGGAGTTCGACCGTCGCCGGAGTTTGACCTCCATCTCCGCCGTGCTGCCGGAGGGAGTTCCGGCTGTGGATCCGAGGACCCACTGGTTGAAAAAACCAACCGCCCAGGTTTCGGCCGGAGCTCCACCGGTTCTCCCGATCTACTACGCGATGGCCCACGGTCCTTCCCTAGCTCCGGCGCCAGCGCCGGGTCCCGGCGACGGCCACCGCCACTTCGATGGTGAGACCCAGGTCATAGACTTCATCAAAACGCTCCTAGGGACGGTGGTAGTGGAGGTGGTTGCCGGAGGGTGGGGAAAAAAGGTGGTGTTTTGCGGTGGAGAAAGGGAGGGGGAGAGAGAGAGTAGAGATAGAAATTGAAAGCGAGATGGTGAGATTTTTAATAAATTATTTAAGCCCCTAGGGGTATTTCGGTCATTTTAAAAATGTTTAACAGAAAAAGTTAACACCGTTAGTTAAAATGACGAAAATAGAAACGATTTATAAAACTCAAGTCAATAATGGAGACAAAATAAACGTTGGTACTCAAATGGAAATAATTTGCAAAACCTAGAGAATAAAACCGAGATTAACTCTATTATATTTGAATAATATTTTTTTTCTAACAGGAAAATGTTTTTTTATAACCATGATAATCTGTAAACTTCACCAGACCCACCAATACCCTGCTAACTAATGAGATTAAACACAATTTGTCAATTTGTGATGGACATATGGCCTTCAAAAATGAAAGCTGGATTTGAACCTGAGATTTTTGTTAGAGGAAATCAGGCTCATACTAGTGCATCACTCCCATACTAGTGCACCACTCCCATAAAGGATAAAGGTTTACTAATATTGATTGATATAATATAATTCTGAACCTCTTAAACATTACCGACTTGACCTGTTACCCAATTCACTTGACCTGCTCGTTTTTCAACCTCTACTCACAAGCAAGCAAAAGGTGAACATTTCTACGGGTCAGAGGGTATAAATATAACATAGAGTTGGGAGAGAAACCTTATGTTTCTAAGCTGCTTCTGGATCTGTTGCTTCAGTTCAGGTCCACTGTGGCCTTGCCAAAGTTTAGCTTCATCAAACATAAGAGGACAAGCAGCTTGCAAATTGGAATTATGAACTAGTTGTCGGATCAAGGAATGGGCTTTCAGATCTTCAAGATGGTTACCAGAGTCGTACTTGGCCGCCTCCAAGTATGAACCTGCCTGTGATATAAAGAAGACGCACAAAACATCTTGAGAGAAATACTTATGAGAGAAAATTCTAATGAAGTTTTTCTTGGTAAGGATACTAAAGAGTGCTCACTTTTGTTAAAGCTCTGAGAACGAAAAGGAAAGTGAAGTAAAGGTTTTGAACACGCTCAGGATGTTTCAAGACACGATCATACATCAACTGAAGATTTGCACCCCACTAAATTGCAACCAGCAAAAACATTAGTTAACTGGTGAGTTCCCCATGATAAAAGTTCTAATTGAGCCATATACAATTTCTCATACCAAGTGAAAGAAATCCACTTATTCTTGCAGGTTGATGATTCAATAGCTTTAAAGCAAATTTAGTATATAAGATATAAGGGTAAGAAAATAATTAATAGCTTATAACTGTCATGTTGCTGAATGATTCAAGGCAAAAGATAACATGTAGCCTTATAGGTCACAAACCTGATTTGTATTCTCATCAAGGAGATAATCAGTAGCTATGTGGATAGAAATTGAGGAATGGAGGCCAGATATTAACTTGCATAGCACTTTCTTCTCTTGGTAGCTATCTCCAGATGAATCTGCACGAAAAGGTGATGTCAAGGAGGTAGTTTTTATTATCATCAAATGAACATTTCAATAATATACATAAATAATTTTCAAGGTCAAACAGATGTGCTCAGTTTACTTGTTTCTTTATGCCGTACGTTGAAACATGCAATTACTAAGCAGTTACACATTGCAGTGGGATATTCATTAATTACAACATCACAATGACTTAAGGGGCCAAAACTTACCCTCCAAATTAGCAACTCTTAAGAAACTAATACAAATATAGAGAAGGAAACTCTTAAGAAACTAAAACTAATTAGAAAAACAGTTTGTCACATATTACTGAGATTCAAATCATGTTCTGGACACTAAAATAAATAGCATTTTTGCAGCTTTAAATTGAAACCAAAAAGTGGTAATATATGAGAAAGAAGTCTTACATTTTTGACAATTTTCTGAATATACAGTATCCCATATTCTTCTGGCTGATGGCCCTGTGTAACCTGTGTAACGTTCGGGATTCAGTTGCAAATTTACATATGTCATTTCACCTGCAGATTAAAGAATTTCAATCAATATGAAAGAGTTTTCAATTGCAACAAAGTTGCAAAGATGTTATATAGAAGTAATGTAGGGAGTGACCATTATCAATTTCATCATCCTTAGTCCATGGATTAACTACTACTGCCAAGCCTCTAAATGCTTTAGCATCTAGAGTACGATCAACAGTAGCCTCTGGCTTTCCCTTTTGGCATATAAGATGTTTTGGCAGGACATGTAGTGACAACGTCTTAAAAGGTTCTGGGAACTCATTGTCTGGACATTCATATACACTGCAATCACGCAGTCGACATATGCCATCATCAGACCAAAAAGGGCAATCACACAATAGCTTAACCTGTCACAAGTGAAACCACAAGGGACATAACTACTCGAATAAAACATGCCCAAGTCTATTAAGAATAAACGAAACATATTTATTCATGCGAATATTGATCGTTATCGAACCCATCTTTAGTAGAAACCACTATTCCAGAGAAGGTATGAATTCAAACAATACCTTAAAGTACCGGAAGAATGGGGTCCTAACTAATTCTTGCAACAAGGGGTGTAAGACGGCTTCATTAACACTATCAACAGTTTCATAATCACAACAGTCCTCAACAATGCTTGGATATTCACGAGAATCCTGCTCGATGACCAATTCAGTAAAAGAAGAAATTATTAATGCTTATCCAAATTAAACTCAAGAGATCAATTCCAACCATCTCTAAATTTTCCCTAAATTCACCAGAAACTAACTCAGATATAGAATTCATGTATACAAACATATATACATGATTTCAAGCCCAATGAAAGTAAAACACAATCTCAGTCTAATCTTCTTCAAAACGGTTAGAATCCCAAAATCTCCATTAAATTACATCTAGCAGTTTCAAATACATGTGTGAAACATCATAGAGAAAGAAAAACAACCGCAGAACATCAAATGTAGAAAGGATGAAAGAGACCTTTTGAGAATGCCGCCATGGATTTAGAGATGTTGCGAGTAAAACTACAATCAATGCTCCAACAACTCTCCACCTCCATATCCTGTTATTCTTTTCATCGCCATTAGTAAATTTATTGCATTTGATCTCTTCTTTCACCATCAATTTCGCTTACAAATCACCAATTTCAGAATTTGTTGAACCTACAAAACTCCACAAAGTTGAAAGAACTCAAGAACCCTAGTGTTTTTGTTGAAATTTGATTCAGAGAACGAATCAAAACAATTTAGTTACTGTATGAAACTATGAACAACATCAATATGTGTGTAAAATAGAAATTAAAATCGACTTGTTGAATTGTGTTATAATGAAGAGTACATCATTACATAGAGATTTTGAATGAAGTTAAATCAGTTGGGAAGTTGGCGGTCTAAACAGAAAAGCAGGGATAATTGAATGTAGTGTATATATATTTTTAAGAGTTAATTCACGATTGATCCTCTATACTTTGTCATATTGTAATATTTGTTCAATTTTTGAGAAATTACAAGTTTCGTTTTTACTGTGTAATATAATTAGTCCCTGACACTAACTTGTGTTAATTTTCTTAGTTAAGTGGACGTGTAAGACCAAAATACTCTCTATTATTAAAATAGATAATATTAATTCATGTAGGGCTCACTTTTTTAATTAATTATATTTTATATTATATTATATTATATTATATATATATATATATATATATATACACACACACACATGATTGCGGGTGGGCAACGAACCTCCATCACCGCCTTCACAGCACCATCATCCCCCGCACCTCCACCGCCGCACCTCCATCTTCACCGTTCTCCACCTTCGTCTTCACCGTTCTCCACCACCGGCACACCACCGCACCATCGCCTATGCACACCACCCTAGCGCACCACCGCCCACTTACCACCATCAACACCAGCACCTCCACCACCGACCATCAAAAATAGTAATCGACCCCGATCATTGCTCGATTGAAGCCCTAATTGATGAAGATCATGTGCACCACGAGAAACATGAGAAATAGATCTAAACAATTGTAGAGGTTACAATCACAAATCGAAACACCTACTGTTAGCGATCACGGAGATAATCTATTTGATCTATATCATCACGAATTGAGATTATGAACACGTATTTGTAGATGCATATATATAATAGAGAGATCGAAATCACGAGAATAAACGTACAGATCAATGAAATCAAATGTACCTGAATCGGTGATCTCACTGCTTCGTGAATCATCTCTATTGAAATCAACATCAACAACCTCTGCATCGCCATTACCACCGCTATCACCGCACTCAAACGCAACATCTACTTTCTTCTCCGAAGCAACATCAACATCTTCAATTCCATCACCGTTTCCGCCTCTCGTCTTCTCCTCAACGACCTTCTGCAGCACATTAACAACATCAGCGATCGAATAATACTTCTGCATCTGCAGAATCGGGATGCAATTCAGCCTACGCCAGTGTATCGCAGCGAACACCGACTCGTACTCGCACCTTCCGCCTTCTAATTGAGTCAGATTACCGCACATAGCACAAATTGAAACCTCTAATTGAAACAAATTGAAACCTCTAAGCTTTCTCCGGTGGCCGGAATGAAGGTGAAGATATGTGTGTATATCTATATATATACATAGATGATGTCACCGGCCGGCAGCAATCATCGACGGTGATGGTGATGATGACGATGGTGCGTTGATGCGGCTGTGAGATGGTGCAACGGTGGATGTGGTGGCGGCTTCACCGGACGTGGTGGTGGCAATTGTTGCAGTCATTTTAGTAATTCTGTAATAGATGGGGGACTACTTTGTCATAATAGAGGAATAGAGGGACTAAATGTAATAATGTGTAACGAACTTAACTAAGGTCGTTACTAGTTATTAAATACCGTTATGAATGAAAATACGGATATGATTTGTGACGTTCATTTCTTCTCTTCTGTTCTTTCTTCTTTCTCAAACCCTTACCCTAACATTGGTATCAGAGCTACCGATCCTTAATCGGAGCTCTAATCACCATCACCGGAAAACTCGGTGAGCGCAGAGTTGTCGGAAGTTTCAATCAATTGAAAGGATGACGACGCGCAATCAGTCTTTGGATCAAAGAGTACAGGAGCACGAAGCATCGTTGCTTCGATTGGAAACAGCTACGGGCAGGAATCTCACAGAATTAGAGACGATTAAGGCTGCAACTGTGAAGAATTCGAGTGATATGGATTCGATCAAGTTGCAAATGGCTGAGATTTTGAAGAATTCGCAAGCAATCGGAAGCAATCACGGTAGTACCAGCCATCATGAAGTCGATCATAACCACAGTAATGGCGATTCTTTAAGTAATTGAAGTAATAGCCGACTTACTAAGATCGACTTTCCGAAGTTTAATGGTGAAAACGTGGAAGGATGGCTGTGCAGAGTTGAGCATTTCTTTGCAGTTGATGAGACTCCTGAGGCATCTAAAGTAAGGTATGCGATTATTCATCTCGAGGATATAGCCTTACTTTGGCATCAATCGTTTGTACAATCTCGGGGCAGCTTTATTGCTGGTATGTCTTGGTCCGATTACAAAGGATTCATTTAGCACGTTTTGCATTAGTCTTGGGACAGGATGCCATGGGAGCACTAGCTGCTCTCTGGCAGACTGGTTCATTACAGGACCTTTTTGATTTAGCCTTGACTAAGGTATCCATATGTGACGAGTATGCGGTGAGATTTTTCTTGAGAGCTGTGAAACCGGAGATTGGTTATTCACTCCGCCTTCTTAAACCTAAGAACTTGCCAGAAGCCTACATGCTAGCCCGGATTCAAGATGAGGCTATTTCAATGATTCAACCTTCTAATTGGAATCGAGCATCTAAGCCACAATTTCCTTCTTCAAAGAACAAGAATAGTGAGTCTTTGCCACGTTCTTTTTCATCATCTACTGCTGCTAATTTGCCTCTACTACCACCACCACCAATAAAGGCTAGGCCTATTCGAAGGTTAACACCTAAAGAAATTGAAGAAAAGAGGATGAAAGGGGAATGTTTTGGGTGTTCGGAGAAGTTTTCCCCTGGCCATAAGTGTAAAAATAAACAATTGTTTTAGGTGGATGTAGTGGAATCAAGTGAAGATCCGGATATAGAGTTGGTGGGGCGTTCGATGACTGATTGTGAAGAACCAAAAGACCAGCATATATCGTTGCATGCTCTGATGGGGGTCGCTTCTTACTCCACGATGAGGGTTACGGGTTCAATTGGCACTAAACCTTTGCATGTTCTCATTGACTCAGGTTCAACTCATAATTTTTTAGATGAGAACTTAGCCATGCGAATGCAGTGTCCAACGAAGCGGGTGGATTCTTTGAACATAACCATTGCATATGGAAATGCCCTCTCTTGTACCAAACTATGTGAGAAATTTCGGTGGTTAATGCAAGGCAATTGGTTTACAGCGGATGTTTTGCTAATTCCTCTCAGTAGTTATGATATGGTACTGGGGGTTCAGTGGTTGCAGACTCTAGATGATATAGTTTGGAACTTTAAAGAATTGACTATGCACTTTAAGGTGGGCGATCATTCCTTCTTTCTTAAAGGCACAAGTTCAAATACACCCACCGTATGTACAATGGGTAAGATGGAACAACTTTTGGGTGATACAAGAAATCTGGCTGGGGCTGAGTTATTCAGCTTTAAACTCATTAATCCACAGTGTTATCAGCATGATGTAACCGTACCTCTTACGCAGTCTAATACGGCATTAGACTCATTATTACTATCCTATGCAGACGTGTTTGAGGTCCCAACTTCCTTACCCCCAAGTCGCCCATGTGACCACCGTATTACCTTAAAAAATGAGTCTATCACCATTAACCAACGTGCTTATCGTTACCCAGCTGGGCAAAAGGATGTGTTAGAAAAATTGACACAGGAATTACTTGATTCAGGAGTAATAAGAAATAGCCAGAGTGCATTTGCTTCCCCTGTTGTTTTGGTTAAAAAAAGGATGGAAGTTGGCAGTTTTGTGTGGATTATCAAAAACTTAATGATGCCACTATCAAGAATCGATTCCCTATTCCTCTCATTGAGGAATTATTGGATGAACTGGGTAAAGCTACTGTTTTTTCTAAGTTAGATTTACGAGCGGGTTATCATCAGATTAGGATGTATAGAGAAGACATACATAAAACAGCTTTCCGTACACATCAAGGTCTTTTTGAGTTTGTTGTGATGCCCTTCGGTCTTACGAATGCTCCAGCTACATTCCAGTCTTTAATGAACCAAGTGTTTAAGACTTTGATGCGGAAATGCACATTGGTTTTCTTCGACGATATACTGGTTTATAGTCCGACTATGGAGCAACATGTACGCGACCTTGAACAAGTTTTGTTGTTACTCAGGCAACATCACTTAGTGGCAAAGCGATCTAAGTGTTCATTTGGCGCGCATCAAGTGGAGTATTTAGGTCTGTGAATCCTTGGATCGTTTAGAAATTATCAGAATTGATTTGAATAAGTATTGATCGCGGAATTATTAATACTGGGTGTTTAATCTATTAATAATACTAAAATCAATCAATCACACAAATAAAATAAGAATAATCAAACCGAGAGAACTCAAGGATGTTGATTGAATGCTTTCTTGTTGGTATTGAGGTTGCTGATCTTGAATATAATGATTTAGATAATGATTACTAATGATTCTAATGATCTAAAACTGTTGTTATGTCTATGATCTATGTTGTTGATCTCATATATATAGAGATCTAAATCTGTTCTATCGCTAGCTATTTTGTTGCTATAATTAAGCTAATCAAACTTATCCAAAATCCTCGCCATGTTTATTGGCTTAGAAATTTGAGATTTACAACGAATCTAATATGAATAAAGTTTGTTGATGTGACGTGGAATATCTGCTTGAATAATAAGTCTTCTATCGTCATTAATGTTGTTGATGTTCTGCCACATTGACTTGTTGACTTGATGTTGACTTCTGAGTTAATTTTCCTTCCGCAGGAATTTACTCTTCCGCAGGTAGTCAGTCTTCTGTAGCAACTGTTCTTGTGCTTCCGTAAGAGTTCTTGTCTTCCGCAGCAATCCCTCCTTCAGTAGCTTCACTTGTTCATTTCTTGTTCAGCTGAAGTTGTTCTTCCGCAGAAGATCTACGGATGTACACTTCAGTTATGTTCCTGAGAACATCTACGGAAGAACACTTTATTCATCCGCAGTTGTTTCAACACTTAGTCAATTTTCCAAATTGATAGTGTTTAATGTTTCCTGCACATTCACATACATTCTGAAATATATTATATCATAGATGAATATATATTATGAAGTGCAAAATAAATGTTATTTAATTCATAAACATAATTATAATCAAATATATTCATATTATATCATCAAGAACAATAATTACAATCATGATTACAAGAGTGATCTTTATCATCTAAACCTATATAAGAGATCTATCCCTAACAGTACTCCCCTTTAGGTTTAGACTCTAGTAATCATTGGTTTAATACTTTAAGCTCATTCACTCTTGACAAAATCTTTGCTTTAAAGCAATTGGTTAAGAAACTAAGGATCATACTATAAATCAGACACATTCCTGCTTATTTTGGTTAAGTGAAAGGCCTACTGGATCTAGTGCGAATTACAAATATGGTGATCCGCAGAAGTTCAACCTAGAGTGTATGTTGGACACGTCCGGCTAGTTATCATGTTTTGGTAAGAATTAAAGATAAACAAGTATGAATGCATCATTCAAGGAGTGGGAAAGTCTGTCTCCCAGATTGTGATCAATTCATCACTTTATCACACAGACCATGTTTCGTAGATTATAAGCTCTATCTTAAGATTTCTTTGAAGTCTTATTAATGCCTTTTATGTATGCTCTTGTAATACTATGTAGTTGATCCTTTAGGATTCTTTTGAGAGCAGTTCCTTTTGGAACTTTGAATGATCAGCATTAGGTCACCAGGTCTTTACTTACATAAAACAGAGGTGGCCTTTGACCCAGGTCTTTGCTCACGCAAAACAGAGGGTCATGTTGCGCAAAGATAGAGTTTATAAGGTGTTACAACATAGTAAGTATGTATGAGTGATGAGTTGTGTACTTTCTGATGAGACTTACTTGTCAACTCCTCACAGTGACTTGTCCATACTAGGTCATCTTGGCTTTATGTTAAGCATGACATAACTTATATTCCACTCAGGATGAACCTATTCACATATTCAACACATTAGATCAGTAGTTAGTTGGTTGGGTGCAGGCAGGATATATGTCATGTTTATAGCATACTATCATATCCGTAGGTTATCAAAATCCTTACACATAAGTTTATGTTGTATCCTCATATGATGTCAGTTAATGAGCCTATATACCTGTTGTTAATGTTTTGAACTTATTCTAAGTTGATCATGCCTAAGGATTCAATTAAGAACTGAAATCTTACTGAATCAAAGGCCTTAGTGAATAAGTCAGCAAGTTGATTTGCTGTATCTACTTTGATCAACTTAGTTAGTCCTTTTTCTGAGCAATCTCTTAGAAAATGGTATCTGATTTCTCTATGCTTAGTTTTACTATGTTGGACTAGATTAGCAGTAATAAACATAGCAGCTAAGTTGTCTATATATATTGGTGTATGGAGAAAATTATAACCATAATCAAGTAATTGATTTTGTAACCATAGAACCTGGGAGCAGCCTGCTGAAGCAGCTATGTATTCGGCCTCAGCTGTGGATACTAAAACATTTGTCTGCTTTTTGCACTGCCAAGACACAAGTCTTGGTCCTATGAATTGACATCCTCCTGTTGTTGACTTTTTATTGTTGTTGCATCCTCCGTAATCACTGTCTGAATAGGAGTAAAGCTTGAAGTCTCCTTTTTTAGGATTCTATAGTCCAAGTGATGGTTTCCCTTTGAGGTATCTGAATATTCTCTTTACTGTATTCAAATGAGACTCTTTTGGATCTGCTTGATACCTAGCATACACACACAACAAACATTATGTCAGGTCTACTAGCAGTTAAGTACATTAAGGATCCTATCATAGATCTATATAATCTTTGATCAATAAACTTCCCTGTTGGATCTGGTACAATTTTATCTATAGTAGATGCTGGTGTTTTGCATGATGTACAGTCTGCAAGGTTATATTTCTTTAATGTTTGAAGGATATACTTTTCTTGATTGATGAAGATGCCATCTGTTTTCTGATGAACTTGTAATCCTAAGAAGAAAGTTAATTCTCCCATTGAACTCATCCGAAACTCAGATTGCATTAAGGCTTCAAACTCTTCACAAAATCTCTTGTTTGTTGATCCAAATATGATGTCATCAACATATATTTGAACAACTAAGAGATCTTGATGTTCATGTTTGAGAAAGAGTGTCTGGTCAATTGTTCCTCTCTTGTATCCATGTCTTAGGAGAAACTTGGACAGTGTTTCATACCATTTTCTTGGTGCTTGATGAAGGCCATATAAAGCTTTGTCAAGTTTGTACACCCTGTGAGGGTAATCAGGATCTTCAAAGCCTGGTGGTTGAGATACATAGACCTCTTCATCAATTTTACCATATAAGAAGGCACACTTTACATCCATTTGATAAACTGTGAACTTCTTATATGATGCATATGCCAAGAACACTCTAATTGCCTCAATCCTTACAACTGGTGCAAAGACTTCAACATAGTCTATGCCTTCCTCTTGTGTGTAGCCTTGAGCAATTAGTCTTGCTTTGTTTCTGATTATTATTCCCCTATCATCTAGCTTGTTTTTGAATAAACACCTTGTGCCAATAGGATATTGGCCTTTAGGGAGATCAACTAGGTTCCACACGTTCTGTTTCCTGAACTGCTGCAGTTCTTCTTGCATTGCTTCAATCCAACTGTTATCTTTTAAGGCTTCTGTGATGTTGGGTCGAACTACTTGAGATAGAAAACAGGAGAATAGACAAGTGTTTGCAGCTCCTCCTTGTCTTCTGGTAGTTCTGCTGTTGAGGTCACCTATCATGTTATCAATTGGGTGATACTTGTGTGTTCTAACTGTTGGTACATCATTAACTTGGATGGATGAATCCAGGTTTGTGATGTTGGTTGTTGGAGATGAGGGTGGTTGTGATGGACAGTCAACGAAATAGTTCATCTCATTTTCTAGTGCAGCTGTCGGAGCTTTCATAGGAACATGTATGCCTTCCGGGGTAGTGGACATGTCTTCCGTAGCAGGTACTTGATCAGCTATGGTCTCTGTCCAAGGCATATCTGTGTGTGACAATGGTGTGGGATGATTTTCTGATATGGTTTGATTTTTGGGGGGTCTCCGTTCAACATCTGTAGTAGGGACATCTACGGAAGTAAAGACATCTATGGAAGTAGAGGGTATTGCTACTGATGTGCATGGAGTAAAAACATCTGAACCATCTTTGTGTGTTTGTGCTGATGTACTCAGATCATTATCACTTTGGTTTTCTGGAGTAATGACTCTTGGTGGATCAGCTGTCAATGGTACACCCATATTTAGAGGAACATAGGGATAACATGTATCCGCGGCACCTGTCATATTAAGATAACCAGAGTTAAATGAGTTAGTTAATGCATCTATATCAAACAGCCAAGATGATCCTTTTACCGACCGTGGAAATAAGGATTCATCAAAGGATACATTAGGAGTTTCTTCCACTATGTTATCATATGGAATATAGACTCTATATGATTTAGATGTTGATGAGTAACCAACAAAGAAACCATCATAGGCTTTTTCAGCAAATTTTCCTAACTGTTCTTTTGTGTTTAATACAGATACGTGACACCCAAAAGCTTTAAGATATCCTATAAAAGGTTTTCTTTTAAACAGAAGTTCATAGGGTGTTTTATTATATTCTTTGACAATCAAAGTTCTATTTTGAACAGTGCAGGCTGTGTTCACAGTTTCTGCTCAAAATGTTATTAGCAGATGTGAGTCAGCTAGCATTGTTCTTGCTGCTTCAATTAGAGTTCTGTTTCTCCTCTCAGCAACTCCATTCTGTTGAGGAGTTCTTGGAGCACTAAATTGCCTAGCTATGCCTTTATCCCTGCAAAATGAGTCTAAGACATAATTAACAAATTCAGTTTCATTATCACTTCTCAGTATCTTGATTCTTAGATCAAGTTGATTTTCTTAGTGATGAACTCCATTAAAATTTCTGATGTTTCACTTTTGTGTTTTAAGAAAAATACCCAAGTAAATCTAGTGAAATCTTCAATAATCACCAAACAGTACTGTCTTTTGCCAATGCTTAACACATTGGTGGGACCAAAAAGATCCATGTGCAGTAACTTTAGTGGTGTTGTGTTTGTGTTAATTGTTTTGGACTTATGTAATACTTTATGTTGTTTGCCTTTATAGCATGATAAACAGTGATTAGAACAGTAATATTCTTTCTATGGAACACCAATTACTAAGTCATTTTTCACCAATTTATTCATGTTCTTCATGTTGGAATGAGCCATCCTTCTGTGCTAGAGTTGTGCTTCATCTTCTGATGATTTAGAGATCAAGCATGTTTCTTTGCTTGTTAGTGCAGTGTTGTTCATATCCAACACATAGGTGTTACCTTTTCTTGGTGCTTTAAGAAGGATCCAGTCTTCTGGAATTTTGAAACCTGGCTTAAGAATGTAGCAATCAGAGTTATCAAAGAAAGTAGTATAGTGTTGGTCACAGATTTATGATACACTTAGTAAGTTAAACTGTAAGTTTTCACAAAAGTTAACTTTTTCAAACTTTAAAACTCCATTTGTTACCATTCCTTCACCAGTAATTTTACCTCCCTTCTTATCCCCACCAAATGCTACATATGAAGCATTCTTATGTTTGAAGTCCTGCAGGAGGGTGCAGTCTCCTGTCATATGTCTGGAACAGCCACTGTCAATATACCACTTGTTGTCAACCCTCCTTGGATGTTCCTGTAAACAAAAATGAATTTAGTTAGACTTAGGAGCCCAAGCCTTACTGGTCTTGGGCTTGACATTGTTATCTAATGTATCAACTTTCTCATGAATAAGACTTGAAGTTTCTAGATTAGCTGTACAGACAGTTATTTCATTATGTTTAGTTTGGGGTGAGGATGTAATGGTTGATGAGGTTGAGGTGATGTCTTCTTGATTCATACTGACTTGGTTAGTCAATTTTGTTTGAGACTTCTTCTTTGATATGGATGATGAGGAATTGCCAGAAAATGTTTCTGCATCCTTTGCTTTGAACTTAGGCACATCATTGCCTTTGTCAAAGTGATCAAAGAAGTTTTCTTCCTCAAGTGTTACCTTTTTGTGTGGTGCATTCTTTTGCACTTGTGATTTCTCCTTCTTATTCTTTAATCGCACCTCAGCAACTTTGTTGTTTTTCTTAGTAACTTTCTGTTCTTGTTGTTGTTTCTTTTGGTTTGAATCTCTATCATCTTCAGAAGATTGTGAGTCTGACTCAGAGGTATCTACTTTTTTTGTCTTGACAATCTTTGTTTTGTTCTTCTTGTTAAAGTAGCATTCCTTTGTAGTATGGTTGTTTTTGTTGCATATTGCACAATATTTGTTGAAGTAACAATCTGAAGTCATGTGATTGTTTATGTTACATATTGAGCAATAGCTGCTGAAGTAGCATTCTTCTGTGCCGTGGTTGTGCATGTCACACCATTTACAGTAAACTTCATCTTCACTGGCAGCTGCATTCCTTTTTTGCTCATCAGTTTTTGCTTTCTTCCGCAGATTATCTTTGCCTTTGCCTTCTTCTTGCTCATCAGTTTTTGCTTCTGTAATTCCTTTCAAGTTTACCTGCTGATGATTCTTTGTCTCTTCCAGACTTGATATCAAAAGGTTCTATTGATTTATTTTTTGTGACCCTTTTGTTAGTCTGTTCTGATTTCTTCCGCAGATGATCTGCGGAAGTTATGTTCTTTTCTCCTGATCCTCTTTTTGCTGACTTTTCTTTATTTAGTTTATTGAATGCATGCATTCCTTCATTTAATTTCTTAATCCTTGTGTGGATTGTCTTGAGAAGGTTTCTTTGTTTTGGTGGATAGGGTAGTTTAAGTTCATTTAAGACCTTTGGTATTGAGTATTCATTTGACACAATTTTACCTTTACCCAACTCAACATTATTAGTCTCTTCCTCTTCATCTAAGTCATCACAGTTGTCATAATCAAATTCCGACAATTCTGATTCTGATTCAGATGAATTAGATTCAGATGACTCAGACATATCATGTTTATCTGATGTCTCAGGTTTGTTATTGGATACAAAATGATTAGTTAAACTATTGGTCATTGACTCAGGTAAAGGAATGTAATTGTTGTTAACTGGTGGTGCAACTGCATGAAATCCCAATCCTGATTTGTTCTTAGACTCAATATGAGAGTTTAACAATTTCTCATATTGTTATGATGACAATTGGAATTTCTGCAGTTTCACCTCAATAGATGCATGCTCTGACATAGATTTGGTTAAAGATGTAGTCAGATGCTCAACTTGTGCTTTTAGATTGTGATTTTCAGACACAAGTTTATCTAAATCCTTTTGTAAAGAATTAATTTTAACTTGATAAAGTTTATGTTCTCTTACATGAGATTCATTTAGAAGTAAGGTTTCTTTTACTTTGTCAGCCAATTGTTGAGCATGAGATCTATATCTTTCTACTTCTTCTATGCAAGCGGGAGAGCACAACCTTTGTCTTACCTCAGTGGCCATTGGAAGCACTTTGTTTTCCATGTTGGCCATTAAAGCTTGTTTTTCAGCAAGCACTTCCTTCTCATACATGCTTCAATCACAAGTACCATCCTGCAAAATAATCAAACCAGTTTCTTTAGTGTTAGAGGTACCTGTTGTATTGTTTGGTGGGGATGCATTGGTTAGTTGTGGGTGTGTGAAACTCCTTTGACTGGGCTGTCTTGAGTCAGTTGTTTGCTGTTGGTTGTTATTGCACTCCCTTCAAAAGTGTCCAAACAAATTGCATTTAAAGCATCTTACTTTGGACTTATCTACCCCAAGTTTTGTTGTTCTGCTTCCAACAGATAGTCCTTTGTTTCTTTTCATATACATCTTGGCTCTATAGGCAATCATTGCCATTTGCCATTGCAGATCCATCTCTTCTACTTCATCAGGATGAAGTTCTTCTAGATCTTGTTGACAAAAATGAGCAGGAGTCAAGGTGCTTCCTAGATATGCCTGAAAACTTGAACTGAAAGCTGCAAAGGCGGCTTTCTGTTCTTCAGATTCTAGAACCACCGTAATTGGTTCCGCTTGATTGATGACCTTCTTGCTTTTGGATTCTTCAGCCTTGCCTTTTTCCTTTTTGTACTGCTTGCTTTGAGATCTTGATTTTGAAGGCTTTGCTGCATAGAAACTTGTTTCTTCTTCCGGTTCACTTTCATCACTTGAGTTGCCTTCACCTTCATTGCAGATGAATGCACTCCAAGTATTCTTCAGCTCTTTGAATTGATAAGGAGCTATAGGTGCTTTCACACTTTTGTTTCTCGTCTTTTCATCTAGCTCCAACGCTTCTACCTTAGCTACTAGAGTATCTAGTCCTATTGCTTTTAAATCAATAGTATTTTTAAACATGGACACAGTCTGTGTCCAGTTTTCTGGTAATGAATGAAGCATATTTTTATTTAATTCCTCATTGCTGTACTTAAGTTCAAGAATATTCATTTCTGTAACAAGTTGCATAAATCTATGCAATTGTTGAGGGACTGACTCTCCCGGAATATGATGGAAGGTTTCATATTGTGCACGGAGAGTGTCCTTTTTGATACTTTCAATCTCGTCACTGCCTTCACACAGAGTGTGCAGGATTTTCCATAACGAGTTAGCAGTTTTGTATGATTCACACCTGATCAAGAGTTCTTCAGGCAAAGCCATAGTAAGCATACTATAGGCTTTGATGTCAATCTTGACTCTCTTGGCATCATCAGGTGATAGATTCTTTAAACTAATGGACAAATTATTATCCTTATAATCCGCTCCTAAGGCAGGTGGAATATAAGGTCCTTTGGTAATCGAAGCCCATAAGTCAGAATCTGTATAATTAACATGATTCCTGAACTGGATTTTCTAGGTTTTAAAATCAGATTTATTTTCCAGTTTAGGAGGTTCTTTTTGGACTTTTGTAGTAGAAAAGTCAAGTGAGCTATGACCTGTCATAGTCACTAGTCAAAAGGCAATCTGTCTTTTGACTTTAGGCTGATCTTGTTATCTAGATTAGTCACTTTCCAACTGTCTTTTGTAAATTGACGGTTGTAGGATTAGTATAAAGAGTCTAAGGTTCTTGTATTTAATATGAGAGCAAACACTTGTAATAGAACTTGAGAAGCAATATACTACTTCCTTGAAAACTTATATCTTGTGTTCTTGTTCTTTACTTACTTGTGTTGTGCATTGCATCATCTGTTAAAGTTCTCAGTTCCCTATTTGAACTGTTAAGTGATATTAATATCCTCCTAAGTGTGTTAACTAAGTGTTAAGAACCCTCTAACGGTCCTGCAGAGGTTGATAAGCACCAACAACTGAGTTACTCATGATAGTTAATTTTGAAAAAAACAGAGGTTTTGTTTTAAAACAGAATTCGATTAAACTTAATCAAAGCTGATAGATCAATTGATATAAATCAATGAGCACCAAGCTCTGATACCACCTGTGAATCCTTGGATCGTTCAGAAATTATCAGAATTGATTTGAACAAGTATTGATCGTGGAATTATCAATACTTGGTGTTTAATCTATTAATAATACTAAAATCAATCAATCACACAAATAAAATAAGAATAATCAAACCGAGAGAACTCAAGGATGTTGATTGAATGCTTTCTTGTTGGTATTAAGGTTGCTGATCTTGAATACAATGATTCAGATAATGATTACTGATGATTCTAATGATCTAAAGCTGTTGTTATGTCTATGATCTATGTTGTTGATCTCATATATATAGAGATTTAATTCTATTCTATCGCTAGCTATTTTGTTGCTATAATTAAGCTAATCAAACTTATCCAAAATCCTCGCCATGTTTATCGGCTTAAGAATTTGAGATTTACAACGAATCTAATATGAATAAAGTTTGTTGATGTGACGTGGAATATCTGCTTGAATAATAAGTCTTCCATCGTCATTAATGTTGTTGATGTTCTGCCACGTTGACTTGTTGACTTGATGTTGACTTTTGAGTTAATTTGCCTTCCGCAGGAATTTACTCTTCCGCAGGTAGTCAGTCTTCTGTAGCAACTATTCTTGTGCTTCCGCAGGAGTTCTTGTCTTCCGCAGCAATCCCTCCTTCAGTAGCTTCACTTCTTCTTTTCTTGTTCAGCTGAAGTTGTTCTTCCACAGAAGATCTACGGATGTACACTTCAGTTATGTTCCTGAGAACATCTACGGAAGAACACTTTATTTATCCGCAGTTGTTCCAACACTTCGTCAATTTTCCAAATTGACAGTGTTTAATGTTTTTTTCACATTCACATACATTTTGAAATATATTATATCATAGATGAATATATATTATGAAGTGCAAAATAAATGTTATTTAATTCATAAACACAATTATAATAAAATATATTCATATTATATCATCAAGAACAATAATTACAATCATGATTACAAAAGTGATCTTTATCATCTAAACCTATACAAGAGATCTATCCCTAACAGGGTCGTATAATCACTGGAGCAGGAGTATCAATTGATCCAAATAAGGTGAATGCGGTTTGACAATGGCCGGTGCCTACCACTTTGAAACAATTACGGGGATTTTTAGGCCTCGCGGGTTATTATAGGCGGTTTGTTAAGTCTTTCGGGGTGATTTCACGACCATTGACAAACTTGCTTCAGAAAGATTCTTTTAGTTGGTCTGAAGAGGCTCAGCAAGCTTTTGATTCCCTGAAGCTTGCTCTTACTACAACACCCGTATTGGCATTGCCTAATTTTGATAAGACTTTTGTCTTGGAAACCGATGCTTCTTCCAAGGGTCTTGGTGCGGTGTTAATGCAAGACCAACATCCTATTGCCTTTATCAGCAAGGCTTTATCCCTTAAACAACAATCTCTTTCGGTTTATGAGAAAGAGCTGCTTGCTATTATAATGGCAGTCAAGCAATGGCACCATTACTTGATTCTTAAACCATTCGAAATTCGCACCGACCAGAAAATCTTGAAATATCTTCTCACTCAGAAGATCACCACACCTTTACAACAGACGTGGTTAGCAAAGTTGATGGGGTATACCTATGAGATTTCATATAAGAAGGGAGTTAATAATAAGGTAGCTGATGGGTTATCTCGGGTGCAAGGTATGGCTATTTTTTCGTTGCATCTTAGTTCTATGGATCCACTTCTTTTGCAACGAATTAAGGCTTCATGGCATCAAGATGCTCATTTGGTTAATCTCATTCATAAACTTACTCAAGGAACTCAAGTTCCTCACCATTCATGGGATGGGGAGATGTTAAAGCGCCGGGATAGATTAATGGTCGGAAATGATACTCAACTTCGCAAGGATATACTACATTTAGTCCATGCTTCGACTTTGGGTGGCCATTCAGGATATTTGCCTTCTTTGAAAAGACTCAAGTCTTTTTGTTTTTGGCCGGGGTGCTCCAAGCAGCTTCGTTCGTTCATTCGTGCTTGTGATATTTGCCAACGAGCGAAGTATGAGCCCATAGCTTCTCTTGGGCTGTTACAACCACTCCCGGTTCCTCAGTATATTTTTTCCGATATCTCCATGGATTTCATCAGTGGTCTTCCTCGTAATAAAGGCAAGGACACAATCTTGGTGGTGATCGACCGATTAACGAAATATGGTCACTTCTTGTCTCTCTCTCATCCTTTTTCAGCACCTCAAGTGGCCCAGGTGTTCATGGATAACATTTTTAAGCTACATGGTAATCCATTGACGATTGTGACTGATCGGGATCCTATATTCCTCAGCCACTTTTGGCAAGAATGTATGCGTCTGCAGGGAGTCCAACTTGCCCTCTCTACAACCTACCATCCACAAAGTGATGGTCAAGCTGAAGTGTTAAACCGTTGCTTGGAATCTTATCTACGTTGTATGGCCATGGACGCTCCTGATCAATGGTTGAAGTGGCTGCCATTGGCCGAATGGTGGTATAATACTACGTATCACACTTCTATCAAGATGTCCCTATTCCAAGCCTTATACGGCTATGCTCCTCCTATTCATCTACCCTATATTCCTATGGATACGCGCGTGGATGCTGTGGAACACTTCCATAGGGATAGAGAATCTATGATTCAAGCTTTGAAACATTCGTTGCATGCTGCTCGCAACTGAATGATTCAAATGATTTCGAACCGTCGAACGGAACGCCAATTTAAGGAAGGAGATTGGGTTTACTTAAAGCTCCAGCCACACGTCCAAACAACACTACGACGACATCGTTACTCGAAATTAACTCCTCGTTATTGTGGTCCCTTCTTGGTCGTGAAACGCTTGGGGTCAGTAGCTTACAAATTAGACCTTCCTACGGATGCCCAGCTTCATCTGGTTTTTCATGTTTCATTATTGAAACCAGCTGTGGGTGATCATCAACCGGTATTACCACTACCGACTAATCCTCGTTTTTTACTGCAACCTCTTGCTATATTGGACCGTCGCTTGGGCCGACGTGGTGGGTCTTTGGTCACTCAAGTATTGGTTCATTGGATGGGTTTGTCGGTGCATGAAGCTTCATGGGAATATTTGGACGAGTTTGAATTGCGTTTTCCTACTTTCCATTCTTGAGGACAAGAATGATTTTGGGAGGGAAGTTTTGTTGCAGTCATTTTAGTAATTCTGTAATAGATGGGGGACTACTTTGTCATAATAGAGGAATAGAGGGACAAAATGTAATAATGTGTAACGAACTTAACTAAGGTCGTTACTAGTTGTTAAATACCGTTATAAATGAAAATACGGATATGATTTGTGAGGTTCATTTCTTCTCTTCTGTTCTTTCTTCTTTCTCAAACCCTTACCCTAACAGTGATTGGTGGGAGTTGAGCGGTGGGAGTTGGCCGGCGCGGTGGTGGCCGGCGGTGGGACGAAACACCGGCGGTGGTGTGCGAAGGGGAGGGGGTGGTTGGGTTTTCAATGTAGTCAACACAATCAATATATAAATATATTAATAAATTAAAAATAATTTTTATATTAAGGGTATATTTATTTATACTTATTTAACAAAGAAACTTAACGGAAGTTAATGTTAAAGACCAATTCTATTACGGTTTGGTAAACAGTAAGAACCAAACTTGTAATTTCTTAAAAGTTGAGACTAATATTGTAATATAAGCAAAGCACAGGGACCAATCATGTAATTAACTCTATTTTTAACCATCAATGTACGTTACATTTAAACTACGATCCAAAACGATTTCTTGTCGGGTTTGAGCCGTGAGTGGTAAAATGGGCGTGTGTTGTATTATCAACGCCCACGCATGCAATCAAAAATTATTTTATTTAAATTGTGAATGGTAAAATGTGTGAGTTGATGTCATATTGTATAACATGTCAAATGTGGTTTCTAAGTAAAATTGTGTTTGGATCAAAACAAACAACCTTAAAAAATAAGTTAAATTGATTTGGGTAAAAGACGGTAGTAGTGGCGGTGCCTAACAACGACTAAGGTGTTTGTGTCTACTCATACATGATGATAGCAGATGATGAAGGTGGATGGCGGTGAGCAATATGAACTAGTTTTAAACAAACAAGTCCATAAGAGCGACTATTGTATAATTCATATATAAATGAATCTTTCAGACAAGAAAAAATATATGCAAATTAACTAAATTTTCTAGAAGACATGTTAGACGTCGGCTCTCCACTTGGGTTGTAGCGTAGTGGTAAAAGCAGTTTTTTTAAAGTAAACATAGGTTTAAACTTAATAAGGAGTAATTTATGATGTAATTTAAAAGTAATGTAAATTTACTTTTTAAAAAAACATAACATCAAATCAAGTTGACCTGTTTTTAATTCAACCCGTATAACTAACTTTCAAAGCCTTGATTACATTTAATACTAGTGTAATATGTCTAAAACTTGTACTTAGACATTCTTATTTCATTATTTGATTTGTTTTTAAATTTAACCATTATTAGTTATCAATAACTACATTTTTATTTAGTTCTATCTTTATAAACATCAAGTCGATTTATTTAAAACATACATATTTATAAAAGACTTGACAAACTTTAGAAGTACTATTATTATAAGCGTTTCAGCTATAGCACTTTTTCAAAATACGCAATAGATAACTAATTATTAACTAAATTAAGTTTAGTTTAAAACTAATTATTTATAGCTACCACTTTTAGTAAAAGAAACTTGTAATGAAGTGTACTAAAGTTTAACAAAAGAAAGATGTTCAAATACAAAGTGTATTTTTGAAACAAAGTGTGAGAAGACACAACGAGTCAAAAAAAATCGTAAAAAAATTATATCTCACAATCTAAATCGAATTTCAAAAAATTAATTCCGAGCTTTTGTTCCCCTAGCCGTCCTCACTAAGAAAAAAAATAAACGAAAAATAAAAAAATAAAAATAACGTTATTTTATTGTGTCATTTATGAAATACACAATGACGTTATTGTGTCATTATGAAAGACACAATGCCGTTATTGTGTCATTATGAAAGACACAATGACGTCATTGTGTCATAAAAGACACAATAATTTTTTTTTTATTTTTTTTCTGAAAGAGGAAGACGAGAGGAACAGAGATTCCGAAGTACTTTTTGAAATTCGATTTAGATTGTGAGATATAATTTTTTTTGTAATTTTTTTAGTCTCATTGTGTCTTCTCACATTTTGTAACAAAAATACATTTTTCTTAACAAAATAAGTGTAATAACATATATTGGGCCAGGAACAATTGAACAATAAGATTAAGCAAAGAAATGGGCTTAGAAGTTGGGCCGAAGGAAAATAACAATGCCTCGAGGCTAGAGCCTAGAGGTGCACATTTCGGTTTTATTAAGAAAGAAAAAACAGATCGGTTTTTAACAGGAATTTGGTTCCGGTTCTGATCGGTTAACCGGTTTTTTTAAGCACCTTTATTTTTTTTCACAAGGGCCGAACTTATCAACTAAGATTAGAGTGGATTGAGTACGAAGAAAAATAAATAAATAAAAAGAAATAATGAAGTTTGAATCCTGAACCATTTTTAATCATGGGTTTCACAAAGAACATATTTTTCACATGTTAGATTTGCAGTTGATTTTCCTGATAATGTGACACTAGAGGTATTGTTCACAATGCGACACTAGATATTGCTATAGTTTATAATGCGACACTATATCTTGATTCAAAAAAAGTGATAGTCGGTGATATTATCAAAATGACGCTTAGTATTTCACATCTTGATACATAACACTCAAACATTTAAGAACATATTTGTCCTTCCCAGTTTAACCAATAATATTTTATCTTTACATAATTGATCATATGTATATTGTTAATGTATTCTTATATTCTAGTTTGTCTATTTAGATTCCGGTAAATCAAAACCTCTTTCACATGCTTACTAAACCATATCGTGAGAACATAGACGCCCATCCCTGCCCATCTCAACCTGCCTGTAGCCATAGACGGGTTTCGTGAGCACAAACAACCCCATCCCTCCGTATAAACGCCCTACTCCAGTGGCGGATTTTGTGGAAGGATGTCAAACATTTAGTGAACGTGTACCATTTACACATTAGTTTTTAAAGTGTACTCTAATTCGTTTTAGAAAAAGAAAAAGACACAATCTAAACCGTCTCAAGAAAGTGTTCTTTGTGAAGCAAGTAGTGAATAATTATCCAGTTAAGTGACGCTCTTTTTTTACCATAAAAAACACACACTTTCTACTCTAGATATATTAAATTCCTAAAATCATCACATCTGTACTTTGCAGGATTTAAACCATTGGTTAGGATGTTGGGTGATACACCACTTTACCACCAGAATGTCTCTTAGGATAATTAATGCCCTCTTACCAGTCGTTATCTTTTTCAACTCAACACTTGTCTAGCCAAAGATGGCGACTTGAGAAAGATTGGTATAAAAAATCTTGTAAAAGCTTTGTATTTTGAGAAAGAAATTAGAAATATTAAGATGATAATGAAAGAAAATTATGAAACACACAGTAATTCGAGTGGAGGAGAATCACCCATTTGCACATCACCTTTTTCCTCAATTGGATTGGTTTCAATTTCTCACCTCATATAACTCATCTCCTTCATTTGACTTCATCCACTTTCTTGATATTTTTTATTTTTATATTTTGATTTTTTGGGTACACAATTTGGTCTCATTTCTATCACTTTATCCACATGTCTTTGTCTTATATTTGCAATATTATTTCAAATTTGTTGCTTATCTTCACTTGTTATCTATCTTGGGGTTTGCCCCTCTCACTAGAGCAAGAACACACAAGTCTCCAAAAGGTTTGCGTTCTTAATCCTTTCATTGAAAATATCATTGATCAAGTGTTCATCATAAAGCTTTATAATTGCCATCTTAATTTGGTTATTTGATCATGGTGTATATTGATTTCTACGCGTATATCGTACATAAAACAATCTAGGTGTAGTTTCTTGAAGTTATACGGGTGTCACAACATGTATCATCATTCAATCTAGTGACTTTTAGATCGTTAATTACGATGATTTGTGGTATTGAGGGATATAATCTTGAAAAGTAATGCCAGTTATGAATTAGTGATTTGATTCTTGCATCTCTTATGCCAAATGAAGATTTTGTTGGAGAAGCTACTTATTTAGTTACGAGAAATGGAGGTCACAAATGTCACCGAGTATCAGGCTATTGCCAAGGAGAAGTTGCCAAAGATGGTCTATGACTACTATGCTTCTGGTGCTGAGGATCAGTGGACTCTAGAAGAGAACAGAAATGCTTTTTCAAGAATATTGTAAGCTCTACTCATGTTTATAACTCAATAACTAAAAACTTTACGAGTATTTGATAGATTTATGTATTTATGCACATATGTAGAATCCGAATTAACAAAAGAAGGTATATTTTCATTGGACGAAGCAATCTTAGACTAATGATCATAAATTTTTCAGATTGTTAATATTGATGCCAAGTGTAACAAGTTAAATGATTTTTTTTTTAATTTAAATCTAGTTCTATATATTTTCAATATCAAATAATTTTTATACACTTTATTTTTTTAAAAAGAAATTTATACCATAAAATCAATAATTTTTATATTTTCTATTTGAGCATAGTATTGCTACGTGTATAAACTGACATTCTTTTGAAAAAATATTACGCTAAAACATGCACAATGGTGCGTCTAATTACCCCATTACAACGGTATGTTTAAGTTTCCTTGACGCATGAACAAAATGGGGGAATTATCATGAAGCATAAAATAATAATTATAATGGTGCGCCTAAAACTACTTATAATTTAGCAGACATATACTCTTGGTCCCTCATTTAAGATACACATCTCGTGTTCTAAATCCTTTGTGCATTCACTTTGTACATGAACCAGCTTTTTTATACATATACCGAAAGCGTGTGTTTATAATGATGAAATAGGTTTAGGCCACGCATTCTTATTGATGTGAGCAAGATAGACATGACTACCACAATTTTGGGATTCAAGATATCGATGCCGATTATGATTGCGCCAACGGCCATGCAGAAGATGGCTCACCCTGAAGGTAAACATATGCTCGTTGTTGATCTATTTGCTGCGGTTGATGTTGCCAAAAACAACAAACTACAAATCATGCTAGAACATAGAGGTAAATTATGTGGTTTATATATGTTTAATTTACTACTAATATTGTTTCTTTATATTAATGAAGGTGAGTATGCAACAGCAAGAGCTGCATCTGCAGCTGGAACTATTATGGTTCGTATTTTCATAGTTTTATATGTCAGTGCCAACAAGTGATCCTATTTTTTGTTTAATGATTTAATTAGAATTACTATTTCATTTGTATTTAAATTTTTTCTTCAAAATAGGTTCATTTAGCTTAAAAAATCAAATATTTTATACAAGTTTACATTTGAAGAAAATCTGATTCCTAGAAAACGTTTAACAATATGCTAAAACCAGAAAACTAAACGTGTGTTACATCTACATGCATAGAAAAAACAATTTTATGTACTGGGCTCAAGTTATTGGGTGTTCTGGACTGGATATTCGGGCCCAACCCGTCCTACAACTGGGCTTTGGATCTTGCTTTTGATCAAAGAATAAGACTCATATCCAACTCTGGGCTTAACTGGGCCTAAATCCGGGCTTGGTTCGGCCCAAATTAGTATTGGCCCAACTCTACTTTAAAAGATTTACAACACAAAGCATATGTGCTAATATTATGTTCACTTTCTAGACCTTGTCTTCATGGGCTACATCAAGTGTTGAGGAGGTTGCTTCAACAGGACCTGGGATCCGTTTCTTCCAGCTTTATGTGAGCAAAACTACTTCTTCACATATTCGCTTTGTTCTTAATATCAAATACGTTATCAAACAGGCTGTCTTACCGATTCACTGGTTATAACAGTTTAAAAAATTGATGTCATAAATATGAACCTACTATATCATTTCGCGTGGGGTTTTTTGTTATGTTAACAAAATATAAAGCTTAGAATAAACAAAATGTAGCGTTTGAAGTAGTAAATAAAATTTGAAAATGCTTCCAACCGATGATCATGTTCGCTGGTTCAAGTTATAACCGGCTTGTCGTGATCCAAGAATACTCAACCGAGCCCATTATGGATCTAGCCCGGTGGTTCTGAAAACAGTGCCAAGTTATAAACTAATGTTTCTAATCCGGATATCAGGTGTACAAGGACAGGAACGTGGTTGCTCAGCTCGTGAGAAGAGCCGAACGGGCCGGTTTCAAGGCTATCGCTCTTACAGTTGACACACCTAGGCTTGGACGCCGAGAAGCTGACATCAAAAACAGGTTTACTTTACCACCCTATTTGACATTGAAGAACTTTGAGGGTTTGGACCTTGGCAAAATGGATGAAGTAAGTCACAACAAAAGATATTTAATATTCTTAAGTTTGCTTATATGTTTATGTTTCTTTTCTAACTTGTAACTTTGCAATGCAGGCTAATGATTCTGGGCTAGCTTCTTATGTCGCGGGTCAGATCGACCGCACCCTGAGCTGGAAGGTATATTTTTACAAATAGTTTGTTTTCATGGCTTGGGTTGGTAACATTTGTCTCTCGATCACTTGTAGGACGTGAAGTGGCTACAAACAATCACCACGATGCCGATCCTAGTGAAGGGTGTGATCACTGCTGAGGACAGTAAGAACAATCAAATACTGTTGTAGTTATGTTTTCATTTTTTGTTTTTTTTGTTTTGTTAAACTAATGGTTTGAATGCTAATCAATGTGCAGCAAGGTTGGCTATTCAAGCTGGAGCAGCGGGTATCATTGTTTCGAATCATGGAGCCCGTCAGCTCGATTATGTTCCTGCTACGATTAGCGCTTTGGAAGAGGTTGTGAAAGCGGCTCAAGGTCGCGTACCAGTGTTCCTGGATGGTGGTGTCCGTCGTGGAACCGATGTTTTTAAGGCACTGGCTCTTGGAGCTTCTGGCATATTTGTAAGTAAACATATCAAATATTGTTTTGACGCTCATTTAAAACAAATAAACATACATACCAAGCAAAAATCTACTCACTCTAGTTTGGGCATAGTGAGAAAACGCTATATTAAAACTAGCATCAAAACCAAAAATAACATAATTTCTTTAACTAAAAACGTATTATTACGACTAGTAGAAAATCGTAAATCCAAACACATCTAAACTATATTACAATCTTAAATCTTATGATATCGCATAAATTACAGATCGGACGACCTGTGGTGTTTTCATTGGCCGCTGAAGGCGAAGCTGGAGTGAGAAAAGTACTCCAGATGTTACGTGATGAATTCGAGTTAACCATGGCACTAAGTGGATGTACCTCACTCAGAGAGATTACTCGTGACCATATTGTGACTGAGTGGGACGCACCCAGGGCTCGTCCTGCACCACGGCTATAGACAACAACACGATACCGTCTAAGCAACTCGACCTTTAATAGCAAAATATAAGGTATGCACCTTGTGTTACGGTTGCAAAACTTATATTGTTTTCTTGTATAATTGATGTTCGTTTCTGGATGATAAGCTGTATGGATGTATAATTCTTCAATGTCCAGTGCTTTACTTACATATATGGCTAATTACTTGTATAATAGCAAAATAAATGGGCATGTGTATATATATTTTACTTGAAGGAAACTAATCTGGTCAACCTTGATATGTTTTTTTTGGAAAATCAAATTAGTTTAGCGAGTTTAGAAAACGCTCGATATTGTAGGTGTTTTAGTGGTTTATAAAATTCAAATGAATTAGGATACAAGTATCTCTAAGTGCATTATATGCTGTATAATATATTATTAACAATAATATATTACAATACAAATTTATAATACGTGTGTGACAAAGATACCACACGTGCGAGGTAAAACAATAAGTCTAACTCTTAATATGTTTTGTGAACAAATAAGTGTAAACTATGACCATGAGAGTTCAAACCAAATATCATACCATTTCATTGCGATTTAGAAAACAAAAGAGTTTTCTACCTTTTAAATGATCTTTGCAACTTTCTTGAACGGAACAGAGCTAAGGAATGCCTCATATGTCGCTCATTTTACACATCATGTGAATAACACTGTATTGAATGACACGTTTTAACGTAAAATATGAATATGTTTGATTCATAATTTTTTTTCTAGATATAACGTTTTATGTTTTTGGGTGAGTTAGATAGGATTAGTAAGATTACAACCGGAATACTAAGATATCTTGCTAAATAGACTTAATTAAAACTTTGTATTTATTAAGAATACATTCTAAACATCTTTTACCTAACTTGAACGTTTTTTTAACCACATCATTCAACCTATATGACTCATTAAGATGACATAACACGGACTATTAAATTATTAATACAAGTTTAATTTATCACCTCCTATAAAAATTTAACTTTTGACAATTAATTAAATCCTGATATCAAATTTAGCCTTTCAACTTGATTGCACGTTGATGTCAGCCAAAAAAATAAAAAATAATAATAAGAACAATGCGATCCCTTCGAGTTCTAGAGGTTTCGAAACGTGCACATCTCACATATTCCATTTAGTCGTATCCTATTTTTAGAAAAAGTTGTCATTTCTTCGAATTCTAGAGGTTTCCTAGCATATCCATGTGACATGCCAAAGATTCATAAATACAATATTAGTTAACGACATTTGACTTGGTTTTCTTGACTTGGTTTTCTGATCTACAGACAAATAACAACTGTGGCTTTAATAATAAAATCGAATTACGTATGATATATGTATCAACAATATTCTTATTATTCAAAACAGTGCTGGAAGAATAAGTGGCTAATAATTGAAGCTTCCATTCTATAAAAAGAATATGAGGAGCCACAAATATGCTAACTATTGATTTTGAAGTTCCAATGACCATATATGCTAGATTCTGCTTTACCCAACCCTTCTAACTAAAAGGGCAATCTAAATCATATTATATAATTAAAATCTATGAAAGTTAATTGTAGTAACAATGTCTTTTTGTATTCATATAACGTACTGATAATAAAGGTTATGATTAGTGGCGGAGCTTGAATGATGGTATAGGGGAGGCGAGCGGGTGCGTAAATCTCGAAGCCCAAATTAAATGGGGGGAAGGATTCAATATGTATAAAATTTTCAAACAAAACACATAAATATATGGTTATGCTACAAGCATCCAATGCATGGCTTTTCTAAGCTATAAACTTAATTACACTTAGGTCACATCTACACTTACCCTTTACTATTTTTACAAGCATTCAGTGCATGGCTTTTCTAAGCTATAATTTCATTTCTCATAAACTTAATTACACTTAGGTCTCCTCTACACCTATCCTTTACTATTTTTCTATTTTATTTTGTATTTCTTTTTAAATGAATCGTTCGTTTCTTCCCTATGGTTTTGGTTATATTTGCTATTTTCTTTTAAAAAGGTTTTTTCTTATATTTTGGCTTCTCAAGTTTTGAAAAAGTTATCATTTTCATTCAAAAACATGATTTCGTGAACACGTAAACATCAATTAGGATATAATGTTTATATAAAAATTTACATAACTACCCTTTTAACGATGAATATTTAACATTTTAAAATAATAAAGTTAACATTTTTGGACGAAAATGACAATTTTGTTTTTAGGGAGTCAAATGCAAGAAAAATGTTTTTGAATGAAAATAACAAATATGACTAAAACATAACAAAAAAAAAACATCAATTCAATCTTTTTTTCTAGCCAATAAGATTACGTCACATATCACACTCACATTGTTTAGTTTATTTTCATATTACTTTAAAATATTACTTTAAAATATTATGTCTTATAAAATTATGAAAGTACTTTTGCGATATTCTTATATTCTAGGTTCCGTATAAATTGCGTTCAAAACCGAATTGATCATTGATAATTTACAAGTTATCGAATAGTAAATGTAAAACTTATGATATAAGTAATCGTGATTTTTCTAAGTGACAATTTCGTTGCTTCTTGTGACAACCAAGGTCGGAATATTGTCCCACTTCCCTCATCGGGTTTACGCCCTTCCATACTTACTGCTTACACTTATATTTATTTTTTTCTTTGTTCTATCCATTCAGGCTACGTCGTTGCATATTATTATTATAATCATCCTTCCTAAACATAATACGAAATAAAAATCAACACATTACACAAAACACAGCATCCAAAAATAAAATATTTATCATTGTACAACTACAAATTAATCTTTATTTAAATAAAAAGCAACACATTTCTGGGATCACTATTCTCTGTGTTTGTGTCCATATTCCTAAATATTTTTTGGTGTTCTTTCGAACACACAATGTATTTTGTTATATTATACTTTGAGTAACTAGACAATGACAAATGAACCTAAAAAATCAATTTAAAAACAGACATGATACGCTTGTTTACTCACCTAATTTCAACCATAGGGCTTTGATTCCCATTATCTAGAGCCTTGATTTTGACATGGACGGTTTTTCTCAAAATTTAGTAGTTTTAAATGATTTTGGTTATCTTAAAACATGTAAAACTTAATTGGTTCACATGTTTATTTACTCACCTAATTTCAACCATAGGGTAACAACTATCAAGCTTAAAGAAAGGAACATGATACAATTGTTATAGGCATCCAATACAATTCTAGTCTTCCTCTGGAAACCTTATATTTTGTGCTTCGGTCTTGCCTCAATTGCTCTACCTAAAGGGTTCTACATATTTTTCTTGTTTATTTATGTGGCATCTTAGGCAAATCTTACATCGGTCGTGGACATGAGAGAAGTTGGGTTCATAAAGAATATCATGTTTCTAATGCCACCAACACATTTTGAGCGCATTGGTTGTTGATGACAGAAGAACTCCGTAGTTAAGCGTGCTTTGGTGACAACAATCCAGAGATGTGTGACCTTCTTGGAAGTTTTCACTCGGGCAACCAAAAAAATCCATGAGCTCCTTCATGAGCAAAGCAAAAATATTGACGGTATGTGGGTCCGGATGTTACAAATGGTATCAGAGCCACTCCTGTATCTTTCGGATGGTGCGACCAACCTCATCGAGTATGGTGAGTCCTCGGGGGTGTTCGGAAGAGATACCTTAGGCCAATCCCACATCCATGAATGGGATGGTGGGGCAAACCTCATCGATTATGATGAGTCTAAAAAAGGGGATGATTGTAACACCCTAGGCAAATCTCATATCGGTCGTGGTCAGGAGCGATGTTTGATTCATAAGAAATGTCATGTCTCTAATATCACCAATGCTTTTTGTGCGCATTGGCTGTAGATGAGAGAAAAACTACATAGTTAAGTTGGGTGACAACAATTCAGGGGTGGGTGACCTCCTCGGGAAGTTTTCACCCGGGAAACCAAAGGCAAATATATGAGTTTCTCGTGGACAAAACGAACAATATTGGTGGCATGAGGGTCCAGATGTTATAGGTTGACTTAATAATTCATGTTTCATATGTAACAAATTTGATTTCTCTCTAGCTTCCATTGTTGATTATAATGAAAACATTTTATATATGACCCGACTCATTTCAGAACAAAACTTACGTCAAAATGCAAACGAACATCGAAACATCTCATTAGGAGCACTGGTTCAATCCTTCACAATAGTTAAAATCGAACATTTTAAACCGTCGATCGATTCGATTTACATTCATACAAAATCGTTAAACCATCAATTTACCTAAAAATCCTGACCGAATTGGACTGTGCTCATCCCCACCACCAATTACCAAATTCTTACATTTTTTTGTTGAAAGTAATTTTAAGCATCCTCAAATTTCTAGATGCGATTAGTCATTATTTGAGCTATCAAGTGAAAAATAGTTATAGCCTCAAAAAGTTATGCCGATTTAAATCTTATATCAAACTTAATATGCAAAGTTGAAAACTCCGCTGTTAGATATGGATTCAATAAAAAATTATTATTATTTTGGATTCAATTAAATAGTTTATTATTACTGTCCCCTACTACTTGAATTAATGTATGTATAATTTTTTTAATTCATCGGATTTTGTTTAGTCTTTCATACATTGTTTAATTAATAAAGATCAAGGGTTCACTTTCCCTTTATCATTGCTAAACAATTTTGTGTCAAGTTTTATAGATTTTGTTGTATTTTAACTTACATAAACATCGATTAATTAAAAATTCGGGTTACTTGTTTCTAGGTACATTAGAGTCTGATGTATGTGGCCATTGGAACTTCAAAATCAATAGTTAGCATATTTGTTGCTCATATTTCAATTAATAGAATGGAAGCTTCAATTATGAGCCACTTGTGTTTCTAGCATTGTTTCAAATAATATGGATATTGGTGCCCTATATAACATACCTCGATGAGATTATTAAAGTCACAGTTTAGAAGAGATGACATCGGAGATGACATTGGTTTTTTTAAATATTAATATGACCAGACGAATAACTGAAGCTTCTATTCTATTAAACTATATTCTTTCAACTTGATCGTACATTGATTCCCATCAAGAAAAAAATGTCATCTCTTCGAGTTCTAGAGGTTTCCTAGCATACGCATGCCACATATTTCACTTACTCGTATTTCTATTTAAAGAAGAAGATGACATTCTTTCGAGTTCTAGAGGTTTTGTAGTATACACATGACATATACTTTACTTACTAGTATTTCTGTTTAAAGAAATTGTGTCATCCCTTGAAGTTCTAGAGGTTTCGTAACAAAAGCGGAACCAAAAATGTTATGGTTCACAAAATAAAAGACATTGTTTTTGAAAAATAAAAATACAAGTGGTTTAGCGATAAGAAAAATATATTATAGTTGTTTTCAATGAGTTTTCATGAACTGATCTATTATAGCTTTAATGATAACTTTTGCTAACTTCCATTTAATATAACAAATGAAAGCATCATTCATATATTTATCAACAATCTTCACATGCTTCATTAAATTGAAATACCTCTCAACAATTATCGTTGTAGTCACTAGAACTAATATTAACTTCAATAAATATTATACCAACACATAACTCATGAGAAATTTTTTTAGTCAAAAGCCACTCTCTCTAATTTTTTTAATTTACCAGAACACTTATATAATTTTTTCGTAATCAATGGAGATGAGGTCATAATTTTTTTTATAAAATAATGGTGTCGATCGTAATAAAATGAATGGCGTTGTTCAAAAATTCCGTATCATACGTTCTAAATAAAACAGGAAAAAGATTGTTGTCAATTGGCCTTAACCCTTCCTACCTACTTCAGCCGGTACTTGTAACATTATAGACAATCATCTAATGTGTGTAAAAAAGAAGTTAGACTCATAAATAATGTTTAATCTCAAATATCACCAACACAATTAACGCCATTAGAAATGAATGAAAGAAAAACTACACGATTAAGGAGTTTTTTTTCTTCCAAAAAGGTGTTGGTGAAAGATTTATTTACCAAAATAGGTGATTTGAAACTTATTTACCAAATGGGTATTTTTAAAATATTCTTTCCTTCACTTCAAATCAAATTAAATAAAAAAAGTTTGTATTTAAGAAATTAGTCTTTAAAAAGGTGAAGAAAAAAGTTGCTAAAATTAAAACATAATATACTCCGTTGGAGTGTGATATTTTATAAAATTGTTTCATAATTCTTTTATAAACCTTTTTCTTTTAACGTTCTGCAAAAACTAAATAATATTATTTTGTTTCATAGAAAATGTTGTTATTTTAGTAAAAATACCAATGCGACAGTAATGGAATTTTTTAATTTAAATAATACTTAGTTTGGTTTTTTAAAACTTTTTAAACATGTCGATGTTATTTTGTTTCTTCAAATTGTATGAAATTTATTTTTTATTTAAAATATGTAATTATTTTAAAGACATCTATTTTATGTTTTTTTTTATGTTTTTACTAGAAACTTGAATAATAAAATATATATGCAACGTACTAACAAATATATCAGCTTAACTCATGGTTTAAGTTAAACCATAAAAATCAAACATGCACCCTCGAATACTTATTTATTGAAATCAACTAAACCCATGTTATATCTTTTAATCAGCAATTCTTTATATTAAAATGTTTTTAAATGAAATAAGAAAAGTATATATGAAGGACAAAAACGTTTAAAAACTTCATTTTTATATTAAACACAAACTTCTTTATTTAATAAAATGAGAAATAAGAGAAAAAAGTTTAAAAATACTCATTTTAGTAAATAATTTTCAAATCACCAATTTTAATAAATAATTTTTTCACCAGCATCATTTTAGAAAAATACCCCACGATTAAGTATGCTAGAAAAACTAATAATATCCTTACTATTCAAAACGATTTCAGAAACAACTCATAATTGAAGCTTCCATTTTATAAATAGAAATATGAGTAGCCACAGATATGCTATATATTGGTTTTGGCAGTTCCAAGTACCACATTCCCTAGATTTTGTTGTACCCCACCCTCCCACCTAAAAAGTTAGTCTGCTCGTTAATTCTTTATTTTCTCCCAAAGTTAATGGATTTATTATTATGTTCAAATAATTATCATGTTAGTTTTATCTTTGATCGACTAAGTTGATAAGGTTTATGTCTCGATGGACAATATCCAACCACACTTTTTTAGCTTGGGTCAGAAAAATGACAACTAGAGATGACAAGTGCTAGAATACTTAATAATGCTAAGACCCCTTTATTATAGTAGTTGTGGTAATGACACAAAAGTCACAAATTGGGATAATTGAATGAAAATTATAAAATATAGGAAAACTAGATTTTTGTAATCAAATCATGAGCTATTAGTCTATAATAATACATTGAAGGACCTAATCTTGATATACTCACAATTGAAGGGGTTATTCCGGACAAACTAAAAATATCAGGGAGTGAAACAAAAAATTTGGTTTAATTAATTAGTAGTTATCGGTTTTCAAAGAATGGATAATTATTAGTTTATCTATATAATTATCTAAATAGTATTTGAGTAGGGTTAGAGTTAATTAGTTTTATCTACTATAAATATAGGTTATGTATTTAGTTTGATTTGTCGAGTTGTATATAATAAAAAAATTGAAGTATGTTACTTCAAGTATGCATGTTTGCATATATTTTCGGGTTGATCCAATTGGTTACTCCAACAATTGGTATCAAAACTGAAGATCAAGATCTATGGTGGGACGATTGGTATTCAAGAGTGGAAAAAACCCAATCGGATCATCAAGAATATATAGAAACCGCACTCGATCAGGAGAGACAAAGATGAAGTTGAGGATAGAAAATAAAGTTCATTCGTTTACTAGTTATGTATGATTATCATAGCCGGAAGAAGAAAAAAAGGAAAAAAAAAAGGTTAAGCGATCAAGGACGGAGTTTGATCAAAAACATGTTTCTAGTCAACAGTAGACTTGTTTGATTAGGGTAGATTGAATAACAAGTTAGCAAAGAGTCGGGTTTGATGGTTAGCAGGTGTGATTGATCAAGGGCGTCAACTAGGTTTGTTCGTAATCGACAAATGTTTTAAGGATAAGCTCAACATCAAACCTTTCTTCCTTGCCAAGGAAAAGAATGGGGTGGTTGTCTTTTGGCAAAAGTATTTCGACAGGAGAAACGGGAAACGAAATAACATGGTGGTAGGTTTTCGTTCAGCAGCAGAGTAAAAACAAAAAAACAAAAGGCTAGTTTTTTAAGTCGGAGGTTAATGAGCAGATGGCTTAAAAGACTCAAGATGAAGTACAGGTCAAAGAAGCAAGTTTTGATCTATGAAATTGTTGTTGAAAGCAGGGCTTCAAATTGAGAAGATCTAGGATGTGGCCGGTGTTGCGGTAGGGATTCAGAAAAGATCTCAAGAAGAAGTACAGATCTAAGAAGCAGGTTTTGATCCAAAGGAATTATTGTTGGAAGCAATGGTTCAAACTAAGAAGGTCTAGGATGTGGCCGGGGCTGAGGTCAGGGTCTAGAAGAGATCGAGGAGATAAACAGTTTCAAACACAGATGAGAGGTGAAGGTAAGTATCAAGATTGGGAGTGAATAAATGATCTAATCTTGATATATTCATAATTTAAGGGGTTATTATGGACAAACTAAAAACATCAGGGAGTGAAACAAAAAGTTTGATTTAATTAATTACTAGTTATCGGTTTGGTAGGAATAAATAATTATTAGTTTATCCATATGATTATTTAAATAGTAGTTAAGTTGGGTTAGAATTAGTTTTTATTTACTATAAATATAGGATTATATATCTAGTTTTATGTGTCGACTTCTATATAATAAAAGAATCGAAGTATGTTACTTCAAGTATGCATGTTTGCATATGTATTCGGATTGATCCAATTGGTTACTCCAACATACATACTAAGAAACTTCTTACTTCCGTTGTTGTTGAAAATAACAATCTCACTTGCATAATTATTATAGCTTTACGTTTTTTGTCGTCTCGATTTTTCCCAGAAGAATTACTATAAGCAAAATAGGGAAACTATTTTCCTATTAAGAGAAATCAAGTGAAAATTAGATGTGAATCTATGATAATTATATAACTGAATTGTCATTGACCCAAAAAACTAAAATTTAGAACTGTTGGCGTTGTTTAAATTGTATAAATATTATCAAAAGATTTATAATTATCTGAATTGTCAGAATCCAAAGTGCCTAAATATATTGGATGTGATCTAATTTAATATTGAATGTAATAGTTTTAATATATTCTCAATTGATGCATGTAATAATATCAAAATTTAACTTTTAATGTATTCCATTACCATTAGAAACATGTAAGGTGTAATTTCTTTTATATTCATTTATGGTTAATTGTAACAAAATGTAACAAACTTCACATAAATTTCTTAATCATATGAAGCAAAAATGGTGTATTTTAGTACATTGAAATAATTTAAAGGCAATTTTTTAAGGGTTCGCTAGATCAAAAAAGACATTTAAAGTTAACTATGTATGATGATAATATGATTAAAGTCAGATACAAGTTAACAGTTGTATGCATTAGTTTTCTTTAGAAATTTTATTTAGAAGAATAAAATGCCTGCTAACTAAGTTATAGTCACTTAGTTTTCAAATTTTTTTGGATCTCTTTGGTATTGTTTTAAAAATTGACACTTTTGACTTTACCGGTGACACCAAAACATCAAGTACTAAAGTACTCAAGGAGTCAAGTAGGTAACTAATTAAGATTCTAGTGGGCTTAATTCCAAAAGTTATGCCTCTTTTTCTTGATATCAAAACATAAGGCAACTAAGAGACTAGTAGAGGTGAAAAAAGGCCTTGGGTCAATCAAACCGATTTAATCAGGTAAATGAAATTCACAATCAGATTGGTTTCAAAACTTTTTTTAAAGAAAAACCCATACCAAATCAGATTGGATAAGTTTTAAAATTATATGTATTTTAACTAACTACGGTTCAAACAAACCAGTTTCAAAACCATATTTAAAGTATATATACCCAAGCATGCTAGAAACTGATGGGTCAGATTGGAACCAAACTGGCTTCACCTACACCGGTTTCTCAAATGGTTTTGGATCGGTTTAGGAACTGGACTCTGATCCGGTTTGTTTGTGCATCTCTAGTAACTATTGAGTATTGACTACTACCCACTCATTCCTTCAAATCAGGACTCTTTTTACATCGATGGAGAGAAACGAAGAATATAAGAACTTTAACGCTTTGATGCCATGTACTATAATGAAAAGTTCGTATTATAAACCCTAACTAATATAACGTATTTAATCATTACTAATACATTATATTTATTGATAGCTTCATTAACTAAACAATAATCGGGCTAGCCAGTTGGAAGAAAAATTGGGTCCTTACATTGGGTTCAAAATTCATGGGTACTAGTCACTTAATATTTGGGACCAGCAAAGTAACAAACTTCTTCTATAAACTTTTTACACATCATGATGAACGTCCAAGAATAATTGTTTTGAGTATGAAGTTATACACTTACAATTACTTTTATACATTACATTTGAAACTAATGTATAGAGTTGTAAACGAACCAAATCAAACCGAACTGATCATTGTTCATGTTTATTCATTAAGAAATTAAAATGTTCACGAATGATTCACGAACATTTACCAAACGAAAATTCTTGTTCATGTTCGTTCATTAAGAAATTGAACTTGTTCACTAACATTTAACCAAACGGTTCACGAACACTAATCGAACAAATCACCAATACAAAAGACCATATACTATATAAAGTTAATCGCTTAACATAATGATCATATATATGAATATGAACGAACATATTACTGAACGCTCACGAATATGAATAATCATAAAGTATAGACATTAGGTTGATTAAAAAAATAAAAATTATAAAATATATAAAATTAGACATATTAATTAAAAACAAAAGTTATAAAAATATATAAATTAATATTTATAGAATGAACATGAACATTTATAAATAAACAAAAATAAACAAAAATAAACGGATATAATCAAACGTAAACGTTTACCGAACGTTCACGAACACAAATGAACGAACGTGACATTTATTCATGTTTGTTCGTTTAACTAAACGAACGATATTTATTGTTCATGTTCATTTATTTATTAAACTAGCGAATGACGAACTTAACGCCAAACGGTTCACAAACTATTTGTTGATTGTTCGGTTTGTTTACCGCCCTACTAATGTGTTAATCACTTTAATTATGTGGTCAATAAGTAGTTGATCGTTGAAATTTAAGCTTCATATATATAGCTTTTAAATTAGGGTCTCTGTTAGGGTAAGGGTTTGAGAAAGAAGAAAGAACAGAAGAAAAAAAATGAACCTCACAAATCATATCCGTATTTTCATTCATAACGGTATTTAACAACTAGTAACGAGCTTAGTTAAGTTCGTTACACATTATTACATTTAGTCCCTCTATTCCTCTATTATGACAAAGTAGTCCCCCATCTATTACAGAATTACTAAAATGACTGCAACAAAACTTCCCTCCCAAAATCATTCTTGTCCTCAAGAATGGAAAGTAGGAAAACGCAATTCAAACTCGTCCAAATATTCCCATAAAGCTTCATGCACCGACAAACCCATCCAATGAACCAATACTTGAGTGACCAAAGACCCACCACGTCGGCCCAAGCGACGGTCCAATATAGCACGAGGTTGCAGTAAAAAACGAGGATTAGTCGGTAGTGGTAATACCGGTTGATGATCACCCACAACTAGTTTCAATAATGAAACATGAAAAACCGGGTGAAGCTAGGCATCCGTAGGAAGGTCTAATTTGTAAGCTACTGACCCCACGCGTTTCACGACCAAGAAGGGACCATAATAACGAGGAGTTAATTTCGAGTAACGATGTCGTCGTAGTGTTGTTTGGACGTGTGGCTGGAGCTTTAAGTAAACCCAATCTCCTTCTTTAAGTTGGCGTTTCGTTCGACGGTTATAAGTCATTTGAATCATTCGGTTGCGAGCAGCATGCAACGAATGTTTCAAAGCTTGAATCATAGATTCTCTATCCCTATGGAAGTGTTCCACAGCATCCACACGCATATGATGTGTGTGCGTTGGAATAGTGTTTTAAGAGTCTAAACGTCAAATATTACGTATGATTATTCGTTTATATGCATGTGATTGAGTTGAATAGGTTGACTATGAGTTGGAAGTGATTTTGTAGGAAAAACAAGGAATTTGGAAGCTTACATGATAAAACAAGTCATTGGAGGGGTCAAGAAACGAAGTTTCAAAGTGCAGCAGAAAGGCTTCCACCGTAGCCTACTGTAGCCACCGTAGGCTACGCCAGCTCAAGAAAAAAATCAGCAGAAAGGGTCCCAGTAGGCTACGCTGGCTGGCGTAGGCTACGCCAGGACAATTTTTGAAAACCTATAAAATCGCGTTTTTATTATGTTTCAGCCACCACTTGATTCCCATTCGACCTAGAACGTTTAGAGACGAATTTTGGGCGTTCTGAGATCAATTTTTCACCATTCCAACTCTCAAAAACAAGATTCAATCATCCGAATGCAAATCAACAACGGTTTTGAAGATCATTCAAGAACAATGAGCGGCTAATTCTCTCGTGATCGACTTCGGTATTAGGTTTTGTGTGATTAGGTTTTTGTTTTTGTTTAACTTTGTTGGGATTAAACTTTAGAACCTGTTAAGTTCTTTTATGAGTTTAACTTGTGTTTTGATTATTTAAACAACGACGTTGGTAAACTTTTATTTGAATATCATTTAATCTTCCGGAAATTATATGATTGCAAGTTTTGGTTTATAATTGAATTGGTATTGTGTATCAAGACCCATTAAGTCCTGATTATCGATATCACTTAATCATCGCACGTATAGAGTCCCTATTAAGGATTTTATAGGAAGTTAAACTAAACAATTGCTGAAAACCAAACCTAGAACCGAAGTGGATTACTTTATCTTATAATCGTTCTCTTAATCAAGTTTGATTCTTTCCAAGTTGTTTTCTTAGTTTATTTATTAATTATTCCAAAAATCCAATTTTCACAGCCAAGAGGCAATAGTTAAGTAATTTGTTAATTTAATTAATTAGTATTTTATAAATTAAAGTACAATACACCGACCACTAATTCCACGAGGATCGACAACCCTACTTACCCTAACTAGTTAAGGTGAATAGGAACACACATTTTAACATCTTATTTGATTGATAATTCGACATCGATCAAATTTTGGCGCCGTTGCCGGGGAATCGGTGCGCTTGGTGTTTTGTTATTTTATTTGTTTTATAAGAAAAAAAAATCTTTTTTGTTACTTGTCTTATTTTATTTGTTTTTATTTTCGTGTTACGCTTGGTGTTTTCAGTGTGCAGGTGACAGGTTGCATGCATACTCGATATTCGGGTAGGAAATCACCACTAGTGTTCGATCCAGAGATAGAGAAATCAGCAAGGTATAATCGTGTCTTGCATCGATCAGGTTACCAACTACATCAATTTCACAAGCCATTGATCAAGCAGCTGATAGTTTGTCTGATTCAACTAACATGGATAATACAAACAACCAACCACCTCAAAATCCAAACCCTCCTCCCAATAACCAAACCAAAACCCAAATCCACCCCCACCACCAAATAACAACCACAACAACAACCTGAATCAACCACCACCCAACAATAATATGAATCAAAATAACCTCAATCAAGAGATGACTTTGATCATGTGAGCATGCATAGTGTTCACACGGGTGATGAAAATTATGAAGATGAATGGGATAACAATGAAGAACCTATAATGGTGCAAATTATGATGCTTGGAATGGAAATTTTGGTGGAGGTGATGGACAAAATAGAAATAACAATTGGGGGAATGATCAACATGGGTGGAATGCACCACCTATCAATCAACAACGAGGTGGAGTCAATAATAATTTCAATCAGCCAAGAAGACCTCAAAGAGCTCAAGTACAAGGTGTGGATAGCCATTTTAGACCGGCTATTTCTGAAAATCCAAATCCCATCGCACCTCCAAATCGTAGAGGAAGAGCTTTTGATGTACGCCCTTATTATCTCACTATTCTTCCTGCATTTAGAGGTACTGCAACAGAAGAACCATATGTGCATCTTGCTGAATTTGATGCAATATGTAGCACTATTGGTGGGAATCACTTCACACAAGATGAAGTGAGGTTGCGATTGTTTCAATTCACTTTGAAAGACAGAGCTAAGCAATGGTTCCTTACCTTGCCTGACAATAGTATTCACACATGGGAAGAAATGCAACAAATATTTTTAAATGAATATTACTCTATGGGTAAGACCAGTGACGCAAGAGAGGCTATTCGATCTTTCCAACAACAAGCAGGGGAACAATTTCATGAAGCATTCACGAGGTTTAAGGAACTTATTCGCATGTGTCCACACCATGGAATTGAACGTTGGGAGTTGATAAAGGCTTTCTCGGATGGATTGATGACTGAGGAAAGAAAATATTTGTATTCTACAAGCAATGGCACATTCCTTTCCAATCATGAAGATGCAGACTGGGAATTTTTAGAAAGAATGTGTAGAAACTCCAAGGCGCAAGCCTCTGCCAGTAGACGATCTAAACCTAATTCGGTACGATCAACCACGGTTGACTATGAGACTAAGGAGCGGATTGCAGCATTGGAAAGACAATTGGCAAGGTTAGGGCGAACGGGTACAAAGGAGGTTGCAACTGTAGGATACGATGTGTGTGAAGAATGTGGTGAGTTAGGTCATAATGTTGATGCGTGTCAGTTAGTGATAGAAAGAAAAGAGGAAGTTAATCAAGTTTACGGAGATAGAAAGCAATTCGATATGAATTCCAATACTTATCATCCCGGACTAAGAAACCATCCTAATTTTAAGTATGGGAATGCTTCAAGCCAAATGAATCCTAACTTTCAAGGTAATAACCAAGGTGTTCCCACATACCCTAACCGAGCACATGGGAATTACAATCCAAGTGGTTATCAAAGAACTTCGTATGCTCAAGGAAACAATCAAGGGAGTTACAACCACGGGGGCCAACAAGGAAGTTCATCACGAAACCATCAAATAATTCTCAAACTGGAGTAGTTGGGGGTGAAGAATCTACAAATGCAAAGTTGGATGCTTTGATGAATATGATGAAGGAAAATATGCAAGAGAATAAAAGGGAAAATGAAATCAGAGATAAGGCTTACGAAGCATTAAACAAACAAGTAGGTCAACTAGCAGAAGATGTGGCTCAAATCAAAAGAAACCCTGGGAAGCTGCCAAGTGACACCACAATCAATCCTCAACATCAGGAAACTTCCACAAAGAATGTCAGAAATGTGCAAATCAATCAGGTAAGTACCTTCGTAATGGTAAAGTTTATGATAACAAGGTTGGTTCTCCACCACCATTCGTAGAGGGGGTGGTGGAAGATGTCAATAGTGATAGTGAAGATGAACAGGAACCTGTTTTAACAAAATCAACGAAAAAGGTAACATTTCAAGAGGTAACCAAACCGGTTTTAAAAGATAATGTAGATAAAAATAAGGATAAGGCATTGGAGAACAATGTCATTCCTTACCCTTCAGCTTTAATTGAACCGAAAAAGATAGTAAATAAAAGAGGTCCACAACAAGATGAGATGTGGGAAATTTTTAAACAAGTTAAAGTGAATTTACCTCTTTTAGATGCAATAAAACAAGTTCCTGCTTATGCCAAATACCTGAAAGATATGTGCACTCAAAAACGAACTCACAAGTTTCCTAAGAAGCTTGATGTCCCAGCAAATGTAAGTGCCATCTTGTCAGGTGATCTTCCACCTAAGCTTAGGGATCCAGGAGCGCCTATTATTTCTATTCAAGTTGGTGAATTTAAAGTTGCTCGGGCGCTACTCGATCTTGGGGCTAGTGTTAGTATCCTACCTGGGAGTTTATATGACCAATATGACTTTGGTCCCTTGCAAAAAGCCAATACCACGGTAGTGTTGGCCGATCTCACAATGAAACTCCCGCGTGGCATAGTAACTGATGTCATTGTCAAGGTGGATGACTTCTACTATCCGGTCGATTTCTTAGTTCTTGATTATGCTTCACTTGACAAAACTAAACAATCTAATGTCATACTTGGTAGACCATTTTTAGCAACTGCTAATGCACAAATTAACTGTCGAGATGGAACAGTTGACATGACTTTTGGTAATCGTAAATTAGTGTCAATGTGTATGACAAAGTAACTAACTCCTCTGTTAATAATGAATGCTTTATGGCGGATATTATTGACGGGTGTGAACCTTATAAAAATGAGGGACACATCGAGGAGACGTGTGTTATTTGTGACAGGTTAGGTATTGATCATGCATATGAGTTGGAGGAAGAAGAAAAGAAACTTGAAGTGTCTGCCATACATGAAGGAAGACCACCATGGACCCATCAGGTGGAGCCTCTACCTGAGCACATTGATTCTCAGTTAAAGCCATCACTGGAAATTCCACCAAAAGTAGAATTGAAAGAGCTTCCCAAACACTTAAAATACGTATTTTTGGGAGACAATCACACCCTTCCAGTTATCATTGCATCCAATTTGGAAAGTGATCAAGAAGAAATGTTACTGAATGTGTTAAAGGAGCATAAAGCAGCAATAGGATGGACAATTGCGGATCTCAAAGGTATCAGTCCATCTATTGTCATGCATAAAATCATCACTGATGCAGGTGCAAAACCTGTTAGAGACACTCAGAGAAGGCTTAATCCCAACATGCGCGAAGTAGTGAAGAAAGAAGTTCTCAAGTGGTTGGATGCCGGGATCGTGTATCCAATTTCTGATAGCACATGGGTAAGCCCTACCCAAACTGTGCCTAAAAAATCAGGCATTCAGATTGTTAGAGGCGAGGATGGTGAACACATTGCCACTCGACCCGTCACTGGGTGGCGAGTGTGCATTGATTATAGAAAGTTAAACGCAGCTACATCCAAAGATCATTTTCCACTTCCGTTCATTGACCAAATCATTGAGAAGTTATCAGGTCAGAAATTTTATTGTTTTTTGGATGGGTATTCAGGATATAATCAGATTGCAATTCACCCTGATGATCAACAAAAGACTACCTTTACTTGCCCATATGGTACCTTCGCATTTAGGCGAATGCCATTTGGACTTTGTAATGCCCCAGCCACCTTTCAAAGGTGCATGATGAGTATCTTTTCGGATATGATTGGGGAGTCTTTGGAAATCTTTATGGATGACTTTTCAATTTTTGGTTCATCTTTTGAAAGTTGTTTATTCAATTAACAAAGGTTTTAAAAAGATGTGTTGAAACAAATTTAGTGTTGAGTTGGGAAAAGAGTCATTTTATGGTTCAAGAAGGGATTGTCTTAGGTCATGTAGTGTCAAAACGTGGCATTGAGGTTGATCATGCTAAAATTAAGATTATATCGACCCTACCCCCTCCCACGAATGTAAAAGGCATTAGGTCATTCTTAGGACACGCCGGTTTCTACAGACGATTCATAAAAGGATTCAGTACAATTACAAAACCATTATGCAACTTACTTTTGAAAGATGTGCCTTTTGTATTTGATGACGCATGTCTTAAAGCTTTTACTATGTTAAAACAGAAATTGGTTGAAGCCCCAATATTGCAAGCACCGAATTGGTCAATACCTTTTGAAATAATGTGTGATGCTAGTGACTTTGCAATTGGGGCCGTGTTGGGGCAACGGGTAGACAAGAAACCCGTGGCAATTTATTATGCTAGTAAAACTCTAGATGGTACTCAATTGAATTATACTACCACTGAAAAAGAGTTGCTTGCAGTTGTATATGCTCTTGATAAGTTTAGGTCTTATATTTGGGGAGCAAGGTCATTATCTATTCGGATCACAGTGCCGTACGCTATTTGATGGAGAAGAAGGATGCTAAACCAAGATTGATCAGATGGATTTTATTGTTGCAAGAGTTTAACTTAGAAATTCGAGACAAGAAGGGTAGTGAGAATGTGGTGGCTGATCATCTATCAAGGATTATCAACAATGACATAGATAACACCTTGGAAATTAATGAGACATTCCCGATGAGTATTTATTTACAGTTTCCGAGTTACCTTGGTTTGCTGATATTGTTAATTATTATGCTGCAGGTGTTATTCCAGAACATTGGCAAAAATGGAAGCGACAAAAATCTTGGCACAAGTCAAACAATATATCTGGGATGACCCAGATCTTTTTAAAGTTGGACCTGATCAAGTTATCAGGCGGTGTATTCCAGATTCTGAAATTAAAGACGTCTTGGGACATGTACACGCTTCTGCATGCGGGGGTCATTTTAGTGGCCAGAAAACAGGATATAAAGTTTTATGTGCTGGGTTATTTTGGCCAACTATATTTCGGGATGCATATGCATTCGCTAAGAATTGTGTAAATTGCCAAAAGATTGGTAGCATTTCAAAAAGAATGAGATGCCCATGCAGCCAATTCTAGTTGTTGACATCTTTGATGTCTGGGGAATTGACTTCATGGGCCCATTCCCAAATTCATGTGGAATTCATATATTCTTGTGGCAGTCGATTATGTATCTAAATGGGTAGAAGCGATTGCCACCAAAACAAATGACCATAGTGTTGTTTGTAAGTTTGTTCAAAGCAACATATTTTCTCGGTTTGGTGTTCCCGTGTGATCATAAGTGATGGGGGATCTCATTTTAAAAACTTTAATTTTCGAAAACTCCTAAACAATATGGGGTAGATCATCGGGTTGCAACACCGTACCATCCACAAACTAGTGGGCAAGTGGAAGTATCAAATAGGCAAATTAAAGAGATTTTACAAAAAACAGTACGTACCGACCGTAAGGATTGGTCCACAAAACTTAATAATGCATTATGGGCGTATCGTACTGCATACAAAACACCTATTGGTACTACACCTTATCGATTGGTGTATGGCAAGGGATGCCATTTACCAGTTGAATTGGTTCATCGTGCTCTATGGGCGGTTAAAGAGGTTAATGTGGATTATGATGTTGCAGGTAAACAACGAAAATTAAGTCTTGTTGAATTGGAGGAGTTACGAAATGAAGCATATGCGACCGCTAGCTCATATAAGGCACGGATGAAGAGAGTTCACGATGCTAAATTGCAAAGAAAGACATTTGAGGTAGGTCAAAAAGTTTGGCTATTTAACTCACGTTTGAAATTTTTTCCAGGTAAGCTTAAAAGTAAGTGGACGGGACCGTATGTGATCAAGCGTATTGGGCACTATGGCGATATTGAGATTGAGGATCTGGATGATCACTTACGACAAGTTGTGAATGGTCATCGGTTAAAACCATACTTAGAAGACACAGATTTAAACCGAAGTTAGAGGAAGCGGTGAACTTAGTAATAAGTTCACCGACTTGCGATCTACAGGTCTAAATATCTCTCGAAAGTCCAGCTAACGACTTGAAAAAGTTAGCGCTTACGGGAGGCAACCCGCGGTTTTGTTCGTGTTTACTTTTCATTTTAAGTTCTTTATTTCATTTATGTTTTGGTTTACCATGTTTTTCAGCCAAACTCGTGTTGCTTGACGCTTGCGATTGGTAAAGGCCCGGGTACGTTTAAACTATGGTTAAAGTTGAGGACAACTTTAAGTTTCGCGAAGGGGTGGGAGGAGCATGTAAATCAAATCATAATCAAAATTTAAAAAAAAAAAAAACAGGCAGAACCACCTCCACCGTAGCCTACGGTACCTACCGTAGCCTACGGTGGACTTCAACTCGAAATTTCAGAAGGCCCCCTAGCGTAGGCTACGGTGGGCAGCGTAGCCTACGCCAGAGTCAACTCTGGTGGACGGGATTTGAATGAATTTTCAGCCACATCACCCCTTTATTCACCCCTTTTCACCCCCATAACCCCTCTCCCTTCTTCTTCAATCACCACAACCCCCATAACCAACATTCATCTTCAATTTCATCATCCATCCACCAAATCTAACAAATAAGTAGTGCTTCTCGCTTAGTTTTTTTGCAAGGAACGCATTGTGAGTGTTAGTTTTACATGAATCCTTGTCGTTTTTGTGTAATCAAAACGGAGCACGACGAACCCTAATTTCCAAAATTGGGGTTTTTTTTTTATTTTTAAGCAGTTTTCTTGCAATCTAAGTGTTCCACAACGTATCAACAACAAAGGTAAGATCTTTTCACTTTCGCATATGATTACTCGGGTATGTTGCTAGAAAGTTGAATACTTGAATATACATTGCACTTAGATTGGGATGATTGTATGGAATTTATTGACAAATTGGCGCTACATATTGTCTTGATATGCTAGAATATGACATAGATTGTTGATGGTGATACAAGTTAAGGATAGTGAACTTTGAATAACATTGTTGAATATGATAGTTTGACTTTTATAAGTCAAACCTGTAGAATTTTATTGCTATTAATTGAGTTAACCAATCAAAAGAAATCAATAGCTACTATGCTAGAAATAAGTGTGGGGAGGGGGTTGTTGGTCATGAATGTTGCTTATTAGATGTTAAAAGTTCAATTGATAATATTAATTTCACATGGTTTGTTGGTTGAATACGTTTGATGTGTGTAGATGGGACGAAAAGGAAAAGAACCGGCTGGACCATCTAGAGCCGAACCCAAAGCACAACGAAGGAGAGTGGAGGGTCAGGAAGATGATGATGGAGGAACCCGTATTGGAGATTATCCGAGGGCAAAGCCAATGTGGAAGACGGGATCTCTGGAAAAGAAGGATAGGATGTTTCATAAGCAACTATTCGGAGACAAGATGCTTAATCAGAAAGACCCTCATAACGGATTCTTATATGAGAGGGTAGTTAATTTGAATGAATTCCGAGCTTTTGGTATCGTGCAAAAATTTGAGGCTATCGGCTGGGAAGCGGTTTTGAATTGCTATGACGGAGTGACTGACAGAAAGTATATGAACCCCGTAATGGAATGGGTGGGGTCATTGAAGTATGAGGGTGGTCGATCACCACCAAAGACCATAGGCTGGTCGGTGATGTTGGGGCAGAGAAGTCATAATGTCTCATGATACACTAAAAGAAATTGCCAACTTCGATTCTATACCGGATAGGCGTGGAGGAAGCAAATACCTATACCCATCCTCGATGGAATTATTCGACAAGTGTCATTTACATCCTCAATGGAATCAAATGCTTTCTGAGTTATTTTTACCCGACAATGATGGGAGGATGAGGCGAGACCAGATGAAAATGCAAGCAAGGTTGCTACTTTTGATTGTGCAACAAAACATCCTACCTCGTAGAAGTGATCGAGGGTATTTGAGGCATCCAGATGTGCAGATAGTACATTCCCTCATGACGGGGTCACCAAGGATATCCTTCAAACATCTAGTGATGATGAACATCTGGTATTCACGCAACAAAGTGGATAAACAAATAATCCCATATTGCCGACTAATCACCGCGTTGCTTAAACGTCAAGGAGTCATCACACCGGAAACAGATTTCCATAAGGAGGACATCCCCGTTTTTAATCTATCCGGGTTGAGCACGTTTGGTTGGTCATATGTAAAAACAGCCCGTTATCACAAATTGAAAAATGCTGGAAAAAAATGGAGGGCATTAAGGTTGGATGCTGAACCGTTAGACAAGGGGGAAACGGATGAACCGGATAGTGGGGAAGAGGAAGTTAGTGATGAGGAGATGGAAGACGGTGGAGCAAGAGCACATTACTTTGGTGGTATGCCTAACTACTATGATACTTATGGGGGTTACCAAGGTATGGAAGAATTTGTTGTTCAACAAAGGCCGACAGACTTTGATTCGTGGACAAGTTACCAACAGGCCACCTACGATCAAAACACTCTCGGGTTTGAGCAGCTACATTGGGAAAACATGTTAAACCACAACCGTCAGGAACACTGGAACCGCACCTAAGCATGGAATCAAGAACGTGAAGTGAACTTAAGGTGGCAAGATGATCAAAGGAGGCGGATGCACAACGCTTGGCAAGCAGGTGAACCAGTGATTGAACATCCGGAGATTGTAGACTACACCACTCTTGCCCCATATGATGGAACAGTGCACTACCCAGTCCCACCAGTGCATCACTCACCATGGCTCGACCCTATTCAAGATGAACAGCAACAACAAAGTCAAGGAAGTTCATCGGATGCCTTCAACTTTGGAACATTCTCAGACACAATGAGGAGCATCTTTGGCGATCCACAGAATCCTTACTATTGAGTACTCGTTGATCCATGATCAAGTCCACGTACTCCTCTTATCTATTAATGTTTTCTGAATATTAAACTAGCGTTAATTGTTTTGGTAATTGGGTGGTCGGGAGGTGTGAGACAATTTATGTTAATGGGTAAAAGGTATGTTGGTTATGATTATATTTTTGTCCGGGTCGGTTTGGGTTGGAAAAGTCGTTTGGGTTGATTTCTTGATAAACTGATGTGCAAAGCAAAGAAAACATCACACACTTAACCTCAACACCATACATTAGGACAATGTAACCCAAGTGTGGGGATGAGGTGAGGCAAGACAAGAGTTGAAAGAGTTGAAAATTTTTGAAATTTTTTTTTTATTGTTTTTAAGCAATCCAATCTAACATGAAAACAACAAGCATACCAATTGATTCTTGTCATGTTTGATGTAAGGGTCTTTAGTCATGGCCTAATTCTACGGTAGCAAAAATAATTATGTTAGCAAGGTTTTACAAAACAAAAAAAAAAAATAAAAAAAAAATAAAAAAATTAAGAACTGTCTAGTTAAGGTTAACAGGCTAATGGTGTAATAAAAGCATGCACACGCCGGCAACCCTAATTCCTACTTGGTGAGATTTTGAAGCTTACTAGATTGTTAGTTCACATAAAAAGTGTTTCAATTGTTGAGTGTAGGCCAGATGATTCTTTGTTTTAGAACTTGTGTGATTTGATACATACCAAGACGGTGAATTTGATAAATGCACATAGATGATAGAGGCAATCTAGGATTCCCTTCTCTTTTAACACCATTTCTTGTGATTCATCAGTTTACCTAAAATTCCCCCTAGTAGCCACTTTCGAGCCTTAAACCGTTTATTTTGACAAACCCATATCAATAAAACCCAAATCAAATTTTACCTAATGTGACCAAGTTACCACTGTTGATAACATTCAGACTAGCTTCAGTAGTTGATTTATGATATAAGCAAGAAAAATAAATAAAAAAACTAAAAAAGAAAAAAAAAGAAAGAAAAGAAAGATGCAAATTGTTGGTTATGGGTTAAATATGCACCCATGCGTTTGCTTTGTTCGAGTGATAGTTATGTCAACAGAAATATTAACAGTTGGTATTGCCTTAAATTTATATTTTAGCCACTCACAGCCAATCATTCCTACCTTAACCTAAGCCCAAAACCCGTAAGTCCTTTTGATGTGTGCATTGTCAATTTATTATCGTGGAAGTGTGATTGTCACCCAAGCATATGATAACAAAGTTTTATATGTGGACCTTTTGAGTAATATATTAGTGCAATTTTCACCAATCCAAAAATAAACCGAGAGGAGTGACAAATGGTGAGGGGTGTGTTGTATGATAATAAAAGCCGGAAGCTTGTTAGGTTTAACTAGTCAGGTTCTATTTTGAATTAAATGTAACATCCTTTACTTGCTAGCCAAATATGATTATTGCAATAATGGAATGGGCATGACTTTGGACTATCGCTGAGGCGTGCAAGGAATTTTGGTTTATAATGTTGTTAAATGTTTTGAATTAAATTTGCTTGAGGGCAAGCAGAGCTTAAGTGTGGGGATGTGATGTATATGCGTTGGAATAGTGTTTTAAGTGTCTAAACGTCAAATATTACGTATGATTATTCGTTTATATGCATGTGATTGAGTTGAATAGGTTGACTATGAGTTGGAAGTGATTTTGTAGGAAAAACAAGGAATTTGGAAGCTTACATGATAAAACAAGTCATTGGAGGGGTTAAGAAACGAAGTTTCAAAGTGCAGCAGAAAGGCTTCCACCGTAGCCTACTGTAGCCACCGTAGGCTACGCCAGCTCAAGAAAAAAATCAGCAGAAATGGTCCCAGCGTAGGCTACGCTGGATGGCGTAGGCTACGCCAAGACAATTTTTGAAAACCTATAAAATCGCGTTTTTATTATGTTTCAGCCACCACTTGATTCCCATTCGACCTAGAACGTTTAGAGACGAATTTTGGGCGTTCTGAGATCAAATTTTCACCATTCCAACTCTCAAAAACAAGATTCAATCATCCGAAATGCAAATCAACAACGGTTTAGAAGATCATTCAAGAACAATGAGCGGCTAATTCTCTCGTGATCGACTTCGGGTATTAGGTTTTGTGTGATTAGGTTTTTGTTTTTGTTTAACTTTGTTGGGATTAAACTTTAGAACCTGTTAAGTTCTTTTATGAGTTTAACTTGTGTTTTGATTATTTAAACAACGACGTTGGTAAACTTTTATTTGAATATCATTTAATCTTCTGAAAATTATATGATTGCAAGTTTTGGTTTATAATTGAATTGGCATTGTGTATCAAGACCCATTAAGTCCTGATTATCGATATCACTTAATCATCGCATGTATAGAGTCCCTATTAAGGATTTTCTAGGAAGTTAAACTAAACAATTGATGAAAACCAAACCTAGAACCGAAGTGGATTACTTTATCTTATAATCGTTCTCTTAATCAAGTTTGATTCTTTCCAAGTTGTTTTCTTAGTTTATTTATTAATTATTCCAAAAATCCAATTTTCACAGCCAAGAGGCAATAGTTAAGTAATTTGTTAATTTAATTAATTAGTATTTTATAAATTAAAGTACAATACATCGACCACTAATTCCACGAGGATCGACAACCCTACTTACCCTAACTAGTTAAGGTGAATAGGAACACACATTTTAACATCTTATTTGATTGATACTTCGACATCGATCAGCGTATACATAGGAATATAGGGTAGATGAATAGGAGGAGCATAGCCGTATAAGGCTTGGAATGGGGGCATCTTGATAGAAGTGTGATACGTAGTATTATACCACCATTCGGCCAATGGCAGCCACTTCAACAATTGATCAGTAGCGTCCATGGCCATACAACATAGATAAGATTCCAAGAAACGGTTTAACACTTCAGTTTGACCATCACTCTGTGGATGGTAGGCTGTAGAGAGGGCAAGCTGGACTCCCTGCAGACGCATACATTCTTGCCAAAAGTGGCTGAGGAATTTAGGATCCCGATCAGTCACAATCGTCACTGGATTACCATGTAGCTTAAAAATGTTGTCCATGAACACCTGGGCCACTTGAGGTGCTGAAAAAGGATGAGAGAGAGACAAGAAGTGACCATATTTTGTTAATCGGTCAATCACTACCAAGATTGTGTCCTTGCCTTTATTACGAGGAAGACCACTGATGAAATCCATAGAGATATCGGAAAAACTATACTGAGGAACCGGGAGTGGTTGTAACAGCCCAAGAGAAGCTATGGGCTTATACTTCGCTTGTTGGCAAATATCACAAGCACGAATGAACGAACGAAGCTGCTTGGAGCACCCCGACCAAAAACAAAAAGACTTGAGTCTTTTCAAAGAAGGCAAATATCCTGAATGGCCGCCCAAAGTCGAAGCATGGACTAAATGTAGTATATCCTTGCGAAGTTGAGTATCATGTCCGACCATTAATCTATCCCGACGCTTTAACATCTCCCCATCCTATGAATGGTGAGGAACTTGATTTCCTTGAGTAAGTTTATGAATAAGATTAACCAAATGAGCATCTTGATGCCATGAAGCCTTAATTCGTTGCAAAAGAAGTGGATCCATAGAACTAAGATGCAACGAAAAAATAGCCATACCTTGCACCCGAGATTACCCATCAGCTACCTTATTATCAACTCCCTTCTTATATGAAATCTCATAGGTATACCCCATCAACTTTGCTAACCACGTCTGTTGTAAAGGTGTGGTGATCTTCTGAGTGAGAAGATATTTCAAGCTTTTCTGGTCGGTGCGAATTTCAAATGGTTTAAGAATCAAGTAATGGTGCCATCGCTTGACTGCCATTATAATAGCAAGCAGCTCTTTCTCATAAACCGAAAGAGATTGTTGTTTAAGGGATAAAGCCTTGCTGATAAAGGCAATAGGATGTTGTTCTTGCATTAACACCGCACCAAGACCCTTGGAAGAAGCATCGGTTTCCAAGACAAAAGTCTTATCAAAATTAGGCAATGCCAATACGGGTGTTGTAGTAAGAGCAGGCTTCAGGGAATCAAAAGCTTGCTGAGCCTCTTCCGACCAACTAAAAGAATCCTTCCAAAACAAGTTTGTCAATGGTCGTGAAATCACCCCGAAAGACTTAACAAACCGCCTATAATAACCCGCGATGCCTAAAAATCCCCTTAATTGTTTCAAAGTGGTAGGCACTGCCCATTATCGAACCGCATTCACCTTATTTGGATAAGTTGATACTCCTGCTCCAGTGATTATATGACCCAAATACTCCACTTGATGCGCGCCAAATGAACACTTAGATCGCTTTGCCACTAAGTGATATTGCCTGAGTAACAACAAAACCTGTTCAAGGTCGCATACATGTTGCTCCATAGTCGGACTATAAACCAGTATTTCGTCGAAGAAAACCAATGTGCATTTCTGTATCGAAGTCTTAAACACTTGGTTCATTAAAGACTGGAATGTAGCTGGAGCATTCGTAAGACCGAAGGGCATCACAATAAACTCAAAAAGACCTTGATGTGTACGGAAAGCTGTTTTATATATATCTTCTCTATACATCCTAATCTGATGATACCCCGCTCTTAAATCTAACTTAGAAAAAATAGTAGCTTTACCCAATTCATCCAATAATTCCTTAATGAGAGGAATAGGGAAACGATTCTTGATAGTGGCATCATTAAGTTTTCGATAATCCACACAAAACCACCAACTTCCATCCTTCTTTTTAACCAAAACAACAGGGGAAGCAAATGCACTATGGCTATTTCTTATTACTCCTGAATCAAGTAATTCTTATGACAATTTTTCCAACACATCCTTTTGCCCAGCTGGGTAACGATAAGCACGTTGGTTAATGGTGATAGACTCGTCTTTTAAGGTAATACGGTGGTCACATGGGCGACTTGGGGGTAAGGAAGTTGGGACCTCAAACACGTGCATAGGACAGTAATAATGAGTCTAATGCCGGATTAGACTGCGTAAGAGGTACGGTTACATCATGCTGATAACACTGTGGATTAATGAGTTTAAAGCTGAATAACTCAGCCCCAACCAGATTTCTTATATCACCCAAAAGTTGTTCCATCTTACCCATTGTACATACGATGGGTGTATTTGAACTTGTGCCTTTAAGAAAGAAGGAATGATCACCCACCTTAAAGTGCATAGTCAATTCTTTAAAGTTCCAAACTATATCATCTAGAGTTTGCAACCACTGAACCCCCAGTACCATATCATAACTACTGAGAGGAATTAGCAAAACATCCGTTGTAAACCAATTGCCTTGCATTAACAACCGAAAGTTCTCACATAGTTTGGTACAAGAGAGGGTATTGCCATCTACAATGGTTATGTTCAAAGAATCCACCAGCTTCGTTGGACACTGCATTCGCATGGCTAAGTTCTCATCTAAAAAATTATGAGTTGAACCTGAGTCAATGAGAACATGCAAAGGTTTAGTGCCAATTGAACCCGTAACCCTCATCATGGAGTAAGAAGCGACCCCCATCAGAGCATGCAACGATATATGCGGGTCTTTTGGTTCTTCACAATCAGTCATCGAACGCCCCACCAACTCTATATCCGGCTCTTCACTTGATTCCACTACATCCACCGAAAACAATTGTTTATTTTTACACTTATGGCCCGGGGAAAACTTATCGAAACACCTAAATCATTCCCCTTTCATCCTCTTTTCTTCAATTCCTTTAGGTGTTAGCCTTCGAATAGGCCTAGCCTTTGTTGGTGGTGGTGTGCAAATTAGCAGCAGTAGATGGTGAAAAAGAATGTGGCAAAGACTCACTATTATTGTTCGTTGAAGAAGGAAATTGTGGCTTAGATGCTCGATTCCAATTAGAAGGTTGAATCATTGATATGGCCTCATCTTGAATCCGGGCTAGCATGTAGGCTTCTGGAAAGTTCTTAGGCTAAGAAGGCGGAGTGGATAACCAATCTCTAGTTTCATAGCTCTCAAGAACAAGCTCATCGCATACTCGTCATATATGGATACCTTAGTCAAGGCTAAATCAAAAGCTTGACAAAGGTCCTGTAATGAACCAGTCCGCTGGAGAGCAACTAGTGCTCCCATGGCATCCTGTCCCAAGACTAATGCAAAACATGCTGAAATGAATCCTTTGTAATCGGACCAATACATACAGGCAATAGAGCCGCCCCGAGATTGTACAAACGATTGATGCCAAAGTAAGGCTATATCCTCGAGATGAATAATCACATACCTTACTTTAGATGCCTCAGGAGTCTCATCAACTGCAAAGAAATGCTCAACTCTACACAGCCATCCTTCCACATTTTCGCCATTAAACTTCAGAAAGTCGATCTTAGTAAGTCGCCTATTACTTCGATTACTTGAAGAATCGCCATTACTGTGGTTATGATCGACTTCATGATGGCTGGTACTACCGTGATTGCTTCCGATTGCTTGCAAATTCTTCAAAATCTCAGCCATTTGCAACTTGATCGAATCCATATCACTCGAATTCTTCACAGTTGCAGCCTTAATCGTCTCCAATTCTATGAGATTCCTGCCCGTAGCTGTTTCCAATCGAAGCAGCGATGCTTCATGCTCCTGTACTCTTTGATCCAAAGACTGATTACGCGTCGTCATCCTTTCAATTGATTGAAACTTCCGACAACTCTGCGCTCGCCAAGTTTTCCAGTGATGGTGATTAGAGCTCCGATTAAGGATCGGTAGCCCTGATACCAATGTTAGGGTAAGGGTTTGAGAAAGAAGAAAGAACAGAAGAGAAGAAATGAACCTCACAAATCATATCCGTATTTTCATTCATAACGGTATTTAACAACTAGTAACGACCTTAGTTAAGTTCGTTACACATTATTACATTTAATCCCTCTATTCCTCTATTATGACAAAGTAGTCCCCCATCTATTACAGAATTACTAAAATGACTGCAACAGTCTCAAGTCTTTAACTTGATTGCACTTAGATAAAATTATATTAAGTTAGTTACGGCGGTGAAGACCATGTTGGCACTTCGAATTCCAAAGGGTTCATAGACTCATAGCATACGCATCCCAAATGCCTCAGATCTCGTGACATCACGTATGTAACATTTATAATGTGGAGTTTGGTTTCTTTCCTATCAATAATTTAGAACAGTGACTAATAATTCAAGAAAGTGTTAGAAATATCACTAATTAGTGTACACAAGTAGATTATGGAAACAAATTCAATTAGAGATTCGATATAATATCGATAAAGAGAATACGATTAACAGCTGAAAGTAATCCTGCTAAACAAAGAATAGAAACAGAAAAGAAGGAGGAGAACCGGTCTTGTGTTTGCACAATTCCATTAAACAAATTCCTCGTCTGTTCCCAGGGTACACCAGTTCAAAGCAGAGTACTGCCGGATTTCACGCTTGCCTGAAAAATAGCCAAAACTTGGAAGAAATGAAGCCGTCGAGTTTGTGTTGGTGTGCTTTTTCGTAGCTTTTAACCTCTTTGATGTGTTTCTATATAAACACGAAAAGAATAGAATTTTAATTGAATACAATTTATTATTGTCATTATTAGTAATGATCATCATTAGCAAAACGGTTTCAATAAATTCGTGTTCGCATGTCCTGCGGACGACGCATTGGTTCAATAAATTTTCAACCCAGAAACCTGCTTTCTACAATCCCCTGCACGCGATTAGATGCTAGAGTATACAACACAAACATTTAATATGCTTTGGAGGCTTATACATATAAACTAAATAAACATTTGTACCCACACCAATGTGAGACTAAATACCATTCTTTTAAAATTCTCATCAAGATCACACAACTTTTTGAGATTTCGACATCTCATTCAATATTCACACCAACAAAAAGTAACATATGCACATCAATTGTTTTACAGATTGGTTTTTGTTTATGAAACTTAGAAATTACTTACTGGGATGTGACACGTGTTATTTAGGTGGGATGTGACACGTGTTATTTAGGTGACGCTATAGAGGCATTCATTAGTTATATGTGATTTACCAATGATCCTTAGCCCAACTTCTTAAGATAAGGTACTCATGACATGTAAATAAATAGAGATTATGGGTTCAAGTCTCACTCTGAGCAAAATGTTCAATGTTGAGCCAGGGTTTTTTTTCAGCAATGAGTTTCCTCCTAAAGGGGTTGGGGGTGCGGTCCTGGCTGGAATACGGATATGTGGGCCCGATTAAGATAACAACTATCCTTCAAAGCTGGATCGTACATTTGCCGTTAAAAAAAGTTATATGTGATTTAGTTACGTGCACCAATATGACAGGTTGAATGCACTATAGTAATTGCACAATTTGTTCATGCGTCAAAAGTGGACAACTTAAAAGCACTATTGTAATGTTAAGTTGAACAGTTGTAACTGGTTTAGATGTATAGATTAAACGCGGTATTTTATAGTAGAAAAGTATCTTTATTTAGAAAAAAAATACATCAAATTAAAATAATAAATCTTGTTCTTATAATGTTATTTTTAAAAAAATTAATAAAGTATATAAAAAAAACTTGAGTTTAAATTCATGAAACTGAAGTTAAATGAACATAACATAGTCCTTTATTATTTTAACTTGTAATTAATCATCATATTGACACCCCTAGTCTAAATCATTAAAATAATATTATTAATATTCGACAATATTTTTCTAACTGGCTGGTTGATGTTTTACTTTGTATTTGATCTTTACACTAACACACCCATATTCGAAACTTTATTGTGAATTTTCTTTACCTTCGCATATAAACTTTTACATCTTAATGCTACCTTAGAGCCATGAGATACATGAATTTTCATTGCCTACATGTCTTTTATCATACATTATATCTTTTTTAGGTTTGTGAACAAACCTAATGTCCAGTGAAGTTTACGTGAAACCGGTTGGTGAGGAATTTATATATTACAAGACTAACTTTAGTTACCCGTGTATTACACGGAAGTACGGAGAGTTAATTATTAAATAATATAAAATTAAAAATAAGATCAAGTGTGTTATATATTAAATAAAACGTAACAATTTTTGATTATAAGATCACAAATGAACAAAAACATCCTTATAAACTACATTTGTATTAACATTAGTAGGTTTACACTCATTATCTAAAACTAAGAGCTTCAATCCATCTTTACTTATAACTCGTGACAAGATGACATAAAGCTGATCATGCGTAAAAATAGGCTCTTTTAAGTATAAACCGACACTTGACAGAGATTGACCTTAACTTTTGTTTATTGTTATAGCAAAATATACAGTCAAAACAATTGTCTTCTTTTAGACTTAAAAGGAATACTTTTGACAGGTCAAATCATGAGCTAGATATTTGGATGTGAGGATATTAGTATGAAGAAATTAATATTTGAATAATATACACTGAAAAATTATATGCAATAATTTGATCAATTTCGAATTATTTTGACCCTAATCAAATATTGAGATATAGTATTGAATCGGGTTGGACCGGACTATAAAGGTTCAAAATATCCCTGATTAGTTGTTGATTATTATTTATATAATATTAATTTTAGTAAACCTATGTATTATATAGGTTAAAAAAAGAAAATATTAAATACAATAAAAATTTATGAAGTATAAAAATCTAAAATAAGATATGATTAAAATTACATATGAGTAATAATTATAAGTAATAAAATAAAAATATCAATTTTTAAAATTTTGTTTTTTAAACACTTTTTTCAAAACAAACCATATTAAAAATGTTATTTTAAATTTTTTTTTATTATAACTCGTAATTTTAATTATTTTTAGTTTATAAAATTATTTATTTTTTAAAAATACTAATTTTAAAATATTTTATATTTAAAAAAAGTTAGATGTTTTAGAAAATAATTCTAATTGTATAAAAACTATTTTTTAAAAATAAAATTAATAAAAAGACATCTTTCTTAATTTATTAAAAAAATTAATCTAAAAAAGAATTAAAATTATTTAATATTTTTTAATTTAGGTAATTATTTAAGAGGAGAGATAGGCGGGAAAAATAATCTTAGGGGACCTAAAAATATGCCAAGTATCCCCCTGAGTTATTCTTTTAGTATTATACTAGATTTAGTAAACCCGTGTATTACACGGGTTGAATAAATACAATATTAATATAATAAAAATTAATAATTATAAAATGATATTCTAAGATATGATATGACTGAAATTACATATGAGAAATGACTATAAATAAAACAATGATATCAACTTTTTAAAACTTTGTTTTTAAATTTTTTTCCAAAAAAATAAATATTTTGTTCTAAAACAAACCGTATAAAAATATTATTTTTAAATATTTTCTTATTATAACTCCCAAATTTGATTATTTTTAGTTTTTAAAAAATTGATTTTATAAAAATACCAATTTTAAAATATTTCTTATTTTTAAAAAAGTTTTATGGTTTAGAAAAAATTATTATTTTATAAAAAAATTATTTATTTAGAAATAACATTAATGAATAGATTTCTTTTTTAATTTATTAAATCTAAAAAGTATTAAATAATATTATTAATAATCAAGCTAATTGTTTAATATGAGAGAGAGGCGGAAAAATTTTGGCAAGGATGATTGTGGTGTTGTCACGTGTCATCTTAAGTTACTCTTATATTAGATTACTAGACTAAAGACCCGTGTAATACACGAGTTCAATCATTAAAAATTGTTTTTGATTAAAAAGGTTCGTAAGTCATAATATTATTGTTAATACTTTGTATATCGATTTTTATGTTTAATTTTTTAAATCATCTATATCTAATATTAGTAGCTTTTCTTTATCAATATTTATAAGTCTAAATAATGTATAATATGAAATGAAATAAACTTATAAAAAAGAATTTTAGGTAATAAACAAATTTATTAAACATGAGAACATCCATTAATATTCGAAAACTTCTTTGTATACAAAATTTGATGTTCTTTTTGTAATTTTACCATGATTATCTCATATTAATAATTTTAATTTATGTCTACTTGTAACTTAAGCTAATACAATATAGAGCTTGAATTGATGCCAGGGACCAAACATGCAATGATTATATAAAAGTTTGGACTATTTTTGCAATTTTTAATTTTGGGGACCAAACATACAATTTGATTAAACCATAGGGACCATATATGTAATTTTCTCTTTTTGTTGATTAAAAACATAAATCAGTTTCATACTTACATAAACTAAAACTAAAAGTATCGGTGAGTTGAACGTGAAACATAACGTGATTTTGGGTAAAACTATCAAAAATGCCCTTTGTAATGAGTTAAAAATAGTTTTTCTTAGAGTAAATTACAAATATCGTCCTTTAAGTATTACTAAAATTATGAATTTTGTCCTTAAAATTTGATAATTATATCGAGTGTCATTTATTTGAAAATTTATTACGTTTTTTGTCCTTTATACTAACTGAAGTTAACTTTTCCTGTTAAGGTTCTATTAAATGATATTTTTGTCCTTGTTCTTTAAAGGACGAAATATGTAATTTATACTTTTCTTCTTTCTCTTTTTCAATTCTTATCTTTTTATACAAACTTATTTTAAATATTATTAATAGTTAATTTTTATATTTTATAAAATATAATTTTATTTATAGAACTTTTATTTATTATAATGTTCAGTTTAGTTATTTACTTTTTAGTAAAATTTTAAAATTTAGAGAAGTTAGAATTTTTTTAAACTAAAAACAAAAACTAACTCAAAAATTACGTGAATTAATAAAATATAATAGTTAAAGCATAAACATAAACATAACTAACTATTAAACATTAAATCAAACATAACTAATTCCAACATTATTCATTTATGTCTATAAAAATAGAGCTATCATATTTTGGTTGACATCATAACTTCAAGAAGCTTCTAAGTGTTCTCCATGTTGTTTCTTAAATCATAGTATGATTTATGACATATTTCAGGTAATAAATAATTAACTATGTGTATATAATAATTATTTTTTAGACATGGTATGTTTTTTTGGGTTATTGTATTTTCATGAGATGTTACGATGATAATTTTGGATAAGTTTGATAGTGTGGTGTTAACTAAATTTTTAATAAGTTTAAGTTGTTAAAATTTTAATTAAATAAGTTACATAACAATTACAAAGAACAAAGTAATTTAAAACCAGATCATTTAAATTTTATTTTCTGATTTTGTGGTTTTAGTTTAAGTTGATAGCATAATATTCTAAAATTTAATTGGTTTACCTTTGAACTAAAACTTCAAAATCAAAAAAATAAAAATAAAAGATATAGTTTTAAATAACTTCGTTCCTTACAAAAAAATAATTATGTGACTTATTTAATTAAAACTTTAAAGAAGTAAATTACTAAACCGAACAAATAAAAAGATTATAATAAACTAAATTTCTATAAACAACTTTATATTTTATAAAAAAATAAAATTAATCAATCAATAATATTTAAAATAAGTTTGTATAGTTTGTATAAAAATGATGAGAATTGAAAAGGAGAAAGAAGAAAAATATAAATTACATATTTTGTCTTTTAAAGATTAAGGGTAAAAATATCATTTAATAAAAACTTAACAGAAAAAGTTAACTTCAGTTAGTGTAAAGGATATAAAACATAACAAATTTTCAAATAAAGGACGCTCAATGTAATATCAAAGTTTAAGGACAAGATCCGTAATTTTGATAATACTTAAAGAACAATATTTGTAATTTACTCTTTTTCTTATTACATCTTTTAAGTTACTTAAAAATATTTTTAAAAAATACATATTTTTAAAAAGAATTAAAGAAACAAATGTGCCTACTTTTGTGTGAAATTGAAATAAAATTATAATGAAAGAAAATTCAAGTTTTCCATATGAAAAGACGATTTAAAATTAAGTCTGAGTGAATTAAAAAAACAAAAATAAGTTTTACAAAAATTTTTGTTTTTAATTACGACATATAAATCAAATGGTTTTACAATTTTATTAACCTTTGCACTGGACTCATTTAATAATATTATTTTAATATAAAATAAATTTAACCAATACCATTATAGTGAGAAAAAAACACTTCCTTAAACACCTATTTTAGTAAATAAATTTTCTATATATACTATTTAAGGAAAAAACTTCCTTTATAATTATAATAATAGTTGATTTTGTTCAAATGAATTATGACTAATAATAAGGATAGATATATTTTTAGGCGGGAAATCAAAAGAATGAAGGTATAAGAAAAGGATACGTGGCACTAAAGATGTTGTTTTATTAATAAGTATAAATGTTTAATATGATAGAGAGATGGAAAAATTTTGGTAAGGATGATTGTGACGTTGCCACGTGTCATCTTAAGTTACTCTTATATTAGATTATGAAGACGAAGATATAGATAAGTCTTGTTGGTTTTAGTGAAGTTCATACGCTAAGAATTAGACATGTTTATTTTCATATAAATATTATATAATATTAAGTTACAGGTATTAGTTAAGTTCATATATAAAAGATAATTAAGTCTTTAGAAGGTTACTATATCAATAGTAAAAGAGTTGATTACCCGGTTTGTCCCACTTTGTCCCATCACACCATGGGGATTTATGTCTAAAAAAAGTTATAGGTTTTGGGGATGTGATTTTCATTTCTAACATTGTTTTAACACTAACCTCAGTTTAATTTTTTATTAACTTTTTTAAAATAACAAAAATGCCGCTTTTATTATAAAGCTAAAAAAATCCTCCATTCAGTTATTCTGTTTTTTCTTCTTTTCTTTATATCATACATACACGAAGGAACTCCTATGAGTTAAGTAAACCAAATTCTCAAATTTATTAGAATGGGTTAATCGAACCACACATGCATGGACTGATGGACTACCCCCATTGTGTAGAAATTGAGATCACAATGGTGTCTCATTTCACTTGTAACAACTTCTCCCTTCATCATTGTTGATTCGCACCGCTAACAATCCCCATCCCCACCCTCGTTGCCAACCACGACCACCGCATAGAAGCATCATCACCTGAAAAGTCCTGAAAACACATTTGGGTTAGGTGTGTGTTTATTTAAAAACCCTTGGTCACCTGAGAGTCGAGTTGGATTCAACTATTCAAAAGCTAGATAGAATTGAAGCCAATTTAAATTGGTGACGTTTGACTCCACCATATTTTGACTCTAACTAGATATTATTTATTTTGTGTATATTTAAATATAACTTTATAAGGTTTATTAATACTATATTAAAAAATAAAAAAACATTATTCAGGAAATATTAATATAAAAGATAGAAGTAAATTAAAAGTGTATAAATAAGTATAAGAATAAATACATGATGTAAACAATCTTCAAATAGTCGAATGGTATCTACTGATTGTAACATTTGAAAAAGAGTGATAGTTATAACTATACATTAGCTTCCTATTCTCCTAACTATCTTCTTGTAACTTTTATAAACCGAATGGGGCTTTCAAGCTTGTGTTGCCAAGTCGTCGGCGGTCACGAAAGTCCCGTGAAAACCATACGGAACTCTCGACGGCAGTTTTACCGTCGCCTCTAACTTCAAAGTCTTCGCGTTCGCAATTTGAAGTTCTGATTCCCATGTACTCTCGTCATGAACGAATGCTAAAATGTGACCATCTTCTTCGTCATCAGAACTAGGAAGAAACAAAGGCTCGCCACCATACTTTGAATCACCATAGATGAATTTACTCATTTCTCCCCTAAAGAGATCAACTTTAGCAAAACCAGAAACCGTCGGCCACGGCTCAGCCACCGCTAGGTAAGCGTATTGTGTTCTTAAATTAACGTCACTCTCGGGCGAGAGTATAGCGCGTCGACTAGATTCTCCGGTCCTTAAATTCAACCGAATTTCCGATAACACGCTTTTTAATTCCTCCTTAGATTCATTAAAAATGGAATCCGCGGGGGTCATGCATGATCCTATCACCACGATCTCCTCGGATTCCGCCACTTCCCACACATTCCAAATATGAAAACAAAAACAACCCGGAACATCGACCCATCTCACACCCGACCTGTCCGAATCATACTTACCCAAAACCCCAAAACGTGACACCTTCTCCTCATCACAAACCACCGGCGACCCTCCGATCATCATCTCAGACACCTTGAAAACTACCTTGTGGTTCGGAACCACCACGAAATTCTTATCGTGAAAACATGAACCATCGTCGGGGTTCCCAAATCGATATCAACGTCTTCCGACTTCTTCCCCTCAGGTGAAGACCTAAAATACTTCAGGTATGGCTTGTTAACTTTGACAAGGATATATCACTCAATTTACTCTCAAATAACTTACAATATAAACTAGAAACACACAAGTATTTGAGCCAAAGGATTGCTCGTTTTCTGGATAATAAACTTCAACATACAAAAAGGATTAAATACCTGAAATGAAAGCATAAGCCACTACTCAAACTACTACCTAGAAATTAGGAAATCACTACTCCACTACCATAAGACTAGGTCTTTTATTTAATTTAAAACAAGACTAAATAAAACCAAATAAAACTTCCAAACTTGGTCCACACTCTAAAGTGGAAGGATGAGCTGGACATTCCACGTTGGCTTGGTGTTGTCATTTTAACATTCCCCTTCAACACCAAATTCCTCCATTCCCAAATGTTCACGAAACAGCTTTAGTTTGTGCAGTGGTAGCCCCTTAGTAAGCACATCAGCAACTTGTTTATTGGTATCCACATACTTGAGATCAATCTCACCCTTTAGAACTTTCTCTCGAATAAAATGATGATCCACCTTAATGTGTTTTGTTCTCGCGTGAAATGTGGGATTCTCTGCTAATTGAATTGCAGGTCTGTTATCACAAAACAGCTCAACAGGCTCATCCACTTCCTGATTCAAATCTTTTAGTAGTTTAATCAGCCACTTCAGCTCTTGACCTGCCATAGTAGCTGCCCTGTATTCGGCTTCAGCTGTGGACAATGACATGGTTGACTGTCTCTTACTGCACCACGAAACAGAGCTTGAACCGATCTTAAATACTTATCCTGTCGTGGACCTACGTGTTTTTGTGCAACCAGCATAATCTGAGTCACAAAAACCAGTCAGCTTCGAGGACCCAGATGCACTAAACTTCATACCAAGACCAATTGTAGCCTTCAAGTATCTTAACACCCAGTGAGCAGCAAACAGATGGGGGCATCTTGGGGACTGCATAAAGTGACTCAAAACCCCAACAGCGAGTCTGGTCGGGTGAGTGTAACATAAATCAAACTCCCCACCATTTGTCGATAAGTAGTTGCATCTTCAATTTCTCTCCCTTCATCAACATACAGTTTCATGTTTGACTCAAATGGTGTAGTTGCTAACCGAGCATCTTCCATTCTAAACTTCTTAAGCATATCCTTAATATACTTCTTCTGATGCAACACTAAACCACCTGTTATGTACTTGATTTCTAACCCAAGAAAGTGTCTGAGTAACCCCAAATCTTTCATCTTGAATCTGACTTTCAGGTTATCTTTCAGCTGGGTAATTTCGTCTTTGATATTCCTTGTGATAATCAAGTCATCCACATACACCAGCACCACCACTACTTTCGATCCCATTCTTTTAACAAACAGGCTTGCATCAGCCATGGTGCTACAGTACCCATTCAATTCAAGAAATTCTGCTATCTTCCCGTACCATGCACGAGGCGATTGTTTGAGCCCATAGATCGCCTTCTTGAGTTTACAAACATACCCAGGTTGTGTTTGACTTTCAAAACTAGTTGGCTGCACCATATGAATTACATGGTCTAACTCTCCATACAAAAATGCATTGTGGACATCCATCTGCCACAAGCTCCAACCTTGATTCATCGCTAATGCTAGTATCACACGGATTGTAGTCAATTTAGCTACAGGACTGAACGTGTCCTCATAATCTAAACCAACTTGTTGTGAGAATCCACATGCCACCAGCCTTGCTTTTAGCCTCTCAACGCAGCCATCGGTTCCTCGTTTGACTTTGTAAACCCATTTGAAAGTGATGGGTTTAACACCAGGTGGTAATGGAACTAAGTCCCAAGTTTGGTTGCTGATTAATGCATCCATTTCAGCCCTCATGGCTGACAACCAACCGCTATGTTGATATGCTTCCTCAAAGGACTCAGGTTCCACACAATCTTCTTCAACGCTTGCATAGCTAGCAAACTGATTGGTATACTTTGGGTTTTGCTTTTGATTTCGGCTTGATCTTCTAAGAGCCTGCTGTTGTGGAACACGTTCATCATTGATTGTTTCTTGAGCAGGTTGCCTATTTCTATCTTCCCCTTCACTTGTACAATCCTCATCAAACATCAGCCCAATACATGAGGATTTTACATCTTCTTTTAGTTTGGATGAGTCTGGAAGTGTTTCTTTATCAACTGACCACCACGCTGATGTCTCATCGAATACAACATTACGTGAGACATAACATTTTTTAGTTATAGGATCACAACATTTCCAACCTTTTTGTTGACTATCATAGCCCACAAAAATACATCGAACAGCTTTCTTTTCTAACTTATGCCTAAGATTGTTAGGTACAAAGACATAGCAAACACACCCAAATACCCGAAAGTGACTTACAGATGGCTTTTTGCTGTGCAATTTCTCATATGGAGACTTGAAATCGAGCCCTTGTTGTGGTAGACGGTTGATTACATATGCAGCAGTCTTCATGGCTTCAACCTAGAATCTACAAGGAACATTTTTATCATGAACCATACTTCGCATAACCTCAGCCAAGTGACGATTCTTACGTTCAGAAACGCCATTTTGTTGTGGTGTATAGGCACAAGTGAGCTGCCTCCTGATTTGACATTCTACCAAGAAATTATCAAATTCTTTCGAAGTATACTCTCCACCGTTGTCGGATCGGAAGACTTTAATCTTTCGATGCAATTCACTTTCAACCATGGACCTAAACTCTTTAAATTTCATCAAAGCCTCTGACTTTTCTCTCATGAAGAAAACCTAAACAAAACGAGAAAAATCATCTGTAAAAGTAATCATGTACCTCATACCACTCAGTGATTGTTGTTCAACAGGACCAAAAATATCACTGTGCATCAACTCGAGGGGCCCTTGAGACTGGAACTGTGATGGACTAAAAGGCTGTTATTGGGCTTTACCAAATTGACAGCCTACACACACCAAACCTGGTTGGACATCTAGTTTCGGCAGCCCATTTACGATCTCTTTGTTCATCATACGATCCAATTTTTCATAACTTACATGCCCTAATCTCATGTGCCATAAATCCACACTTTGATGAGTCTTTGTCTTCTCTACATATGCAGCTTCAGCAGACAACATGTAAGCGTTCTCCCTACGATGACCTTGCAACACGGGAACAGACTTCGTCTCAACTTCTTCGTATACCCTAACATCATTAGGACCAAACAACACATACTTTCCTTCGAGAGTCATCTGGGGAACTGATAAGAGGTTCTTCTTCATCCCTGGTACATGATAAACTCCCTTTAAAGTGAGACTTTTCTGTTCTGGACCAGCAGAAAACATTACATCACCCAGGTGGGTAATTGAATGCTTCGAATTATCCGCAATCACTACCACACGGCTTCCTCCATACTTGATTGGATTTGAGAGACGTTCTTTCTCACCTATCATGTGATTTGAGCAACCAGAATCAACAACCCATTCATCTAGTTTGTTGGATTGTTGTGCATTTGTGATTGTGAAAGCCGTTTCTTTAACATCATAAGCCATAAAGGCTTCGGCGTCCCAGGTCTCTTCAGCCTGAACTGTGGCGGCATTACCCTCTTCTTGTTGCTTGGATCTGCAGTTCCGAGCCAAATGCCCTTTTCTTCCACAATTGTAGCACGCGTAGGTGCTCCGCTTCCCGGAATACCGATTCTTCTTTTCACCAGAATGTTCCCCCTTTTCTGACTCTCGACCCCTTCTTTCAGCCTCCTGAACCTTTGACCGATCAGACCAGTGTTTCTTGTTGTTATTAGACCCATATTTGCACTTCCCTTTACTTTTATCTGCATACAAAGCTGTTGCTTCTGGTTTCACCTGGGCAGATCCGATCGTGACTCCTGCAATCCGTTTTGCTAAGTCTTCTTGGCCTGCTAATAGATTCTCTAGTTCTCCAATTGACGGTTGCGTGGGCCAACCTTGAACTGCAGCAATAAAACTCTGAAATTTGGGTTTGAGACCATGAATTATGATTCGTTTCATACGGGCATCTCCGATTACAGCTTGTTCATCAAGATCTCCTATCTCACGACATAATGATTTGTCTTTATGGAAATACTGGGGAATAGTCAAATCCTTTTGTGTGATTGACAAGAGTTCATTCTCAAGCAACTGCAAACGGGTATCATTCTTCTTGGAGAACAACGTTGAGAGGGTATCCCAGGCTTCTTTGGGTGTTCGAGACTCCCTGATGTGATCCAGCAACTCTTCCTCTACAGTAGTCTTCAAGGTAAACATTGCCTTTCCGGCTTTGACTCGTCACTTCTTGAGTGCAAAGTCGGCTGTTACTCTCGGTGGCTGGACCGTGTCATTACCTTGAGTCACCTCCCACAAGTCTTGACCTTGTAGGTACGATGAAAGGTAGGTAGACCAGGTTTTGTAATTCTGATTGTTTAGCTTCTTCACCCCTCCGATCAGATGCAGGTCCGACATTCTTGATCACTCGCTCTGATACCACTTGTTAACTTTGACAAGGGTATATCACTCAATTTACTCTCAAATAACTCACAATATAAACTAGAAACACACAAGTACTTAAGCCAAAGGATTGCTCGTTTTCTGGATAATAAACTTCAACATACAAGAAGGATTAAATACCTGAAATGAAAGCATAAGCCACTACTCAAACTACTATCTAGAAATTAGGAAATCACTACTCCACTATCATAAGACTATGTCTTTTATTTAATTTAAAACAAGACTAAATAAAACCAAATAAAACTTCCAAACTTGGTCCACACTCTAAAGTGGAAGGATGAGCTGGACATTCCACGTTGGCTTGGTGTTGTCACTTTAACATGGCTTGTTTACAATATTATAACTCAACGCAAACATCTCACCCGAAACCGGATCAAGCTTCGGGTGCGCGATCATCGTCGAGTTCAACTGATCATCAAAATTATAACGTCCAACAGTCTCCAAATCACCATAATCCGTAACTAGTACATGGTATGGCATATCATCCTCAGACATAGCTAAAACATGTTTGTTGAAGTATATTAACCCCGCATTCGCGACTCCAGTCCCGCGGCTACAGTCAAGCAAACCACATAGCCCACGAGCGTAAAGGATGGTTAACTTAACAATCCCCCACGTACCATGCAATTCCCCGATAGTTGTTGGGAAAACTGGTCTTCCAATCGCACGTTCTTGAATTAGCCTACGCGTGTCGGTGAACCGATACGCGTAGCTCGCTGAGCCATTGTGGAACGTCACAGCGTGGATCATGCTGTCCCCGTCGAAGAGATGGTGGCCTGAGGTTGGTGTGAAGAAGGGGTTGGCTCCGTTTCTTAGGTAAACGCCTTGAATGTGGTTCGGGATTATTCCGGTGAGGGGGAGGTTGTGTGTGACGGGGCGGTCCGGTACGGGGGAGAAGTTTCCGGTGAGTTGGTGGTTTGGGTCTATTGTTTTGGGTAGACGTGTTCTCCTTTCGTGTGTTATTAGTCGGTTTTCTATCGCGTCGAATGCCATTGCTGCGGCCTTTTGAAAGAGGTTTTGTTTTGGTGGGGGTGGAGATGATGAAGAAGAAGGTGATTTGATCGGAGATTGATTGTGGTATGATAACTGATGGTTGAAGATCCAGTTGGAGGTTGAAGAAGATGCTGTGTACATCGTTGGTTATGTGGAGGAATTTCAAAGTGGAGTGAGGGTATATATAGGGGAAATTCTGTCACTCAATTTTGAGGAAATAGAATTTTATTGGAGTATTGCAGAAAACTATGATAAAATGATGTCTGTATATAACATTGTTGTCTTTTTTTTTTTTTTTTCTTCTGAATTGTAGATGTCATGGTAATTTGTTGTTTGTGGCGTGGAAGGTGAGCATTGGTTGTATGCAGTGACGGAGATAGTAAGCTCGGGCCCAGGTCAACTTATACCAGTAATTTTACAGTTTATGTAGAACGTATAACACGAGATTTTCGACCGACTCCAATATTTTTTGACAAATAATACAAAATGCTAAACTAAATGCGGTCTTTCAGCTACAATTTCACACACATATTAGTAAGTTCCTCCTTAAAATTGCGATTCTAGTGATTTTGTTTGTTGCATAAATCATTAAATCATACATATACATTGATGAAATTTACGGGTTACTTGTTTCTAGGTACATTAGATTCTAATGTATGTGGTCATTGGAACTCCAAAATCAATAGTTAAGGTGGTGGGGTGCCCATGCCACTCTCACTCCCATCACACCACACCATTTCAAAATCGTTTATGTAATTAACTTTATTTTAATCTCACACCTTTATCACCGACGACCTCCATCGCAACTGCCATGCCATGGAGAGAGAAACAGATGGGAAGATTTGCTAGGGGAGATGGCAGTGTAGTGGTGGGGTGGAGATCGGCGGAGGGAAGTGGTGGGCACGACATGTAGTCGCCGTGTGGCGTGAGGATTTTGCGGCGTGGGGGACCGGCAACGGTGTTGTCGCATGGCGACGTGGGCGCCCCCACCCCCTTAGCATATTTGTTGCTACTCAGATTTTTATTTATAGAATGGAAGCTTCAATTAAGAGCCACTGCATTTCTCGCGCTGTTTCGAATAATATGGATATTGTTGGCCAGTATAACATACTTTGATCGGAATAAATTATTAACATCACAGTTTCGAAGAGATGACAAATAATTGAAACTTCTATTCTATCAAACTTTATTCTTTCAACTTGATTGTACATTGACTCTTATGAAGAAAATAACGTTGTCTTTTTTAGTTCTAGAGGTTTCGTAGCATATACATGCCATATATTTTACTTACTCATATTTCTATTTAAAGAAAACGATGACATTCCTTCGAGTTCAAGAGGTTTTGTAGCATGCCTTATATTTTACTTACTAGTATTTCTATATAAAGAAATAATATCATCCCTTGAAGTTCTAGAGGTTTCGTAACACAAGCAACTAGAAACTTTTTCCTATGACGATAGTCTTTTTCGGTTCTTGGATATTAACAACTCAAAAGTCATAATGTTAAGGTTGGTCAATGGTCGGGTCGGGTGGTTCACAAAATAAAAGACATTGTCATTGAAAAAACACAATAAAAATACAAGTCAATTATTTTATAAGAAAATACATTTTATAGTTGTTCCCAATAAGTTTTCTTGAACCAATCTGTCACATCTTCAATGATAATATTTGCAAAGAATCTTTTTATTTAATATAGCAAATGCAAACATCATTCGTATACATCAACCATTTGATTGCGAATGCTTCATTGGATAAAAATATCTCTTCACAGCCATGGTTGCAACAAGTAAAAATAATATTAACTTTAATAAATAATAAAACAAGGAAGTATTTTCTGTTTTAATCAAAACCACCCTCTCTATTTTGTCTTTTACAGTTTAAAATAGGTGGGATTGGGGAATTAAGAATAAAACATTCGTTATTTTTCTATAATCGGATAAATAAAAAAAATTGGGGATTTTTTTAGTTAATTGATAACGATTAGGCTTCTTTAAAGAATTGAGAGTGGGGTTTTTTTTATTAATTGAACAAATAGACAATTCTATCGGGCTTTTAATCTTTCCTTAAACAACGTAATTCTTTTATGATTTTGGTTTATATAACTTGGTAAATTTGTAAATACTCTTTTAAGTTACCATAAAACTCATATAAAATTTTCATAAATCAACGGCGTCATAGGTGTTTTTTTCTCTAAACAATGATCTCAATCGTATAAAGAATAACTGTGTCATTCAAAAAATTTTGTATTATACGTTATACATGAGATAGAAAGATTATTGGTGTCGTTTGACGAAGGATAGAACGGACGAAGGATAAGTTGGAAATACTGTAACTAGATGAATGTGTATTTTTTAGATTGCTGGGCTGGTTAATAGGTTATGGGTTGTTTCTAATAGGCTAGATTGAACGTGGGCTGGTGACCATAATTAATGGGCCTAGTGTTTGATGGGTGATGGGTCCATCCGTGATCCGTCCATATATGCAACACTTTTAGTATTTTAGAAAGTCTGTCTTAATAATCGCTGCATAGTGTTCTTTGAGGATTGTTTGATCTGTGGTGCATCACATCGATATATCTTGTAGATCATTCATTTGTTTAAGGGCCGGTCCGGCGGTCCCGAGAATTCCCAAGAGTACTCAGGCCCGGGACAAGAACAAAAAAGAGGCCCCTGTAATATGACGTATAAAAAAAAGTCTAAACCGAAATACTTGTTTATCGAGTTATCAATGTTTAACAGTTAGTTTAATCCATCATTGTTAAAAATACATCTAATTCAATTTACAAATTTCGTTTAGATATTGTTTCTTACTTGATGTATTTGTACTTTTAGATTGTTGGGCTTGTCACTAGTGAATAGAATATGGTTTGCTGAGCATAAATGGATTGTTGCTAATGGGCGGGGTTGTGTGACTGAACGTTGGCTGGTGAACTTAATTGATGGGCTTAGTGTTTGATGGCCCAATATATGCAACACTTTTAAGTAGAGATGGTCATTTCGGGTTTGGGCCGGACCCGAAAACCGGATACAACCCGGGTTTGGCCTAACTGGGTTTTTTGGTACCCGGGTATTGGTGAAACCGGGTACGAACCTGGTTCGGGTTCAGCAGCATAAAAACCCTACCCGGTATACCCGGGTAGGGTTGGGTCGGGTTCGGGTCGGGTCGGGTTCGGGTCGGGTATGAAACCCGGGTCCAACCGGGTTTTTTATTTTTTTTATTTTTTTTTCTTTTCTTGAATGACACGAACGACGGTTGAAGCGTTGGACGAACCTTGACCAACGGAAGATTGTGAGTGAGCCATATCAAGATTGAAGAGAGTGAAAGTGTAAAACGAGAGAGTGAACGTGTAAAACGAGAGTAAACGAGAGTATTTTTTGCATTTTTTGCGTATGTTTTTGCGTTTGAGACTTGGGTACTAAACCATATCAACCTACACCTATTTATACTAACTTATAAGCCTAAAAGTGACAAAAAATGGCCAAAAATCGATCCCAACGGGCTATATAGCAGTTAAAAAACGGCTACTTTAAAAAAAAAAAAAAAACGGGCAAAACCGGGTGCAACCCGGGTTCAACCTGTTCCGGGTCGGGTCGGATTCGGGTCGGGTTCTAAGAAAATCTAGAAACTAATACCCGGTTCCAACCCTACGGGTTTTTTCGGGTCCAAACCGGGTTCAACTATACCGGGTCGTACCCGTACCCGGTTCCGGGTCGTACCCGTACCCGGTTCCGGGTCGGGTTCGAACCCGGTTTTTTTGCCCACCTCTACTTTTAAGGCAGTCTGACTAGTCTTAACTAGAGATGGGCATTTCGGATTTGGGCCGGACCAGAAAACCGGGTACAACCCGGGTTTGGCCTAACCGGGTTTTTTGGTACCAGGGTATTGGTGAACCCGGGTGGGGTTCAGCAGCATAAAAACCCTACCCGGTATACCCGGGTAGGGTCGGGTCGGGTATGAAACCCGGGTTCAACCGGGTTTTTTATTTTTTTTTCTTTTCTTGAATGGCACGAACGACGGTTGGAGCATTGGACGAACCTTGACCAACGGAAGATTGTGAGCGAACCATATCAAGATTGAAGAGAGTGAAAGTGTAAAACGAGAAAGTGAACGTGTAAAACGAGAGTAAACGAAAGTATTTTTTGCGTTTTTTGCGTATGTTTTTGCGTTTGAGAATTGGGTACTAAACCATATCAACCTACACCTATTTATACTAACTTATAAGTCTAAAAGTGACAAAAAAAGTGCCAAAAATCGATCCCAACGGCTATATAGCCGTTAAAAAACGGTTACTTTAAAAAAAAAAAAAAAAAACGGGCAAAACCGGCTCTAACCCGGGTTCAACCGGTTCCGGGTCGGGTTCTAAGAAAATCTAGAAACTAATATCTGGTTCCAACCCTACGGGTTTTTTCCGGGTCCAAACCGGGTTCGACTATACCTGGTCGTACCCGTACCCGGTTCCGGGTCGGGTCCGAACCCGGTTTTTTTGTCCAACTCTAGTCTTAACTCTAAATAGATCCAATAGTGTTCTTTGCCAACTGTTAGATATGTGGTGCATCACATGGATTTATCATGTAGATCATTCTCGATCTTCGTTTCGATCGTTGTGCTTGGCAAAGTAGATTTCATCTTGTTGATGAAGTTAGGGTTTATGAGATTTGTTTACATTAATGTAATGCTTGTCTTTTGATTGAGGATTCAAAAAGTTAAATATATATATTGCGAATCCAAAGAACTTTAGTAACAACGTTTGCTAAGGCTTTTTATTCTTCTTTGGTAAAAAAACGTGAGATAGGTTTTTTGACCATTTAAATGTTATGAGATGAAGTTAGGACCAAGATATAAAACGTATGTTGTTGTGGAGCAGCCCTTGTTAGAGACAACACTGTGGTCCGAATCCGAAAATGCATTTAGATTGAATGGAGAGCCAATTTTATAAAATAAACCTGAAATGAATGGTGCATTTCATGTAGTGTAGGACTCGGTCTTAAAGCTTGCCAAGGTTTTTGAGATGGTGATCAGTGCATAAATTGTGACATGTTAACCACAAAGGATATATCGGGTCATGTAAAATTAGTTTGATATTGTATATATCCAAATATTTTTTATATGGAGTTGGATCTATCAAATGAAGAGCCATGATAAGAGTGAAGTGTTTCCAATAAACTCAATGGGGTAACCACATTCCTGGCGCCAACCATGTTCATTGAAGCAAACACGTAACGTATAAGTCTTCTCGCACCATAAATATTGTTCGTTTTGCTTATGAGTAACTCATGTTGCTTGAAAGAAAACTTACTAGGAGGTTACTCATACTTATATTGCTCTCACTTGAGCTCGAGTAGAGTTTTCCTATCATCCAAAACATATATGCGCAAAACAAGTTGATGATATTTGATGGTGTCCAATCCTAATAAACCATCCCACAACAAATGCCCACAACAAGTTGATAATACTTGAGGCGGAACATTTCTTATGAACCCATCTCTCATGTGAACGATAGATGTGAGATTTTACTATAATATTACAAACCATCCCCACCCCCAAATTGACTCATTGTCCTCGATATAGTTTATCCCACCATCATATTCATGGATGTGAGATTGCCTAGGATGTCCTCGAACTAGGGGTGTTCAAAATCGGATTTCTGGAATTTCATATATCTAAGAGCTTCGGATAGTAGATTTCAATATTTGAGTCTGAATCCGAATTCTAAAAAATGTTTTATTTAATAATTTTAAATTTTTTTGAATGTTCGAACTCTTTGAAAAAATATCCGAAATTTCTAATTCATATTCATTATTACATAATTTTTATAAAAAAATTTCGGATAATTAGCATATTCTAATATCTAAAATTTTCAGAAACACTATCTAAATCAGAATCCGAAAATTTTTGGATATTCGAAATTCGGATATCCGAATTTTTAGATATCCTAATTTTTGAATATCTTGGTTTCGGATTTTCGGATATTTCAGATTCTGATTTTTTTTTGCACATTTCTACTCTTGAACACCCGCAGACTCAACATCCTTGATGAGGATTGAAGTAGTAAAAGAAAAAATAGTATGTCTCGTTGAAGAATGATCAGTGTTTTAAAATAGTGAAAGACAGAATGGGATGTATAGTAACAGGTTTGAAGATAACCCTTGGTAAAGAAGCATTGCAACGAATCCATCAAGGTTCGTATGACGCGGAAAACCAATTACAATAGATAGGTCTTTGAGTCGTTTTAGAGACAATTTCCGAAGTCCCATTTTGTAGTAAGACTTTAAACTTGGTATCCAAAGCTCCTCGCCGGTGTGGCTCCTTAAGAGCTTGGGTTTAAGTAGTAGGCTTGAAGGGGTTGGGATGGGTGGGGGTAGAAGTGTTAACAAATGACGGGTTGTGGTATCTGGAAATTCCAATAGGTTTTTTTTGGGGCCTAACTCAATACATACACATACTTTTATTTTTGATGTTGTTTTTTATCTCAAAATGAATGTGTGTGTATATATACATGTATATATGTTTATGTATGTGTAGAAGAATGCAACATGTGAGAAAAAAAATAGTTTTTTAAATGGATGAGATCAAATATATTATGGTAGCTCACATGAGGTATTTATAGTGTTAAGTTTGTGTGTTTTAACTTTTAACATATGGGATGATCTTAAAGCACATGAAAAATAAATGAAACTAGTTATTTATCGACCGCGTGTTACAGCGGTATTGTACGCAGCGTGATAAAATACAAACTAACAATCACTTAACTTGTTTCCGACTAAATTCTCGTTAAACCGTAAAGTAAGTTGAATTTATTAAAATTAAAAGAGAGGATTGTGACCCATTTATATGTTCAACATTAATGTTACCACACTCACCGTATATATATTTAGATAATACTTTGGATAATGTATATTATTGAAGTAATTAATGCTAATTTAAAACTCATATTGCCAGCACAGACCCATGACTGATTTAGTAAGAAGACCACCTACCGCTCTCGGTTGTAATAATTAAATCAAGGTGCGCATGTTTATTTCTCCCTTTTTTTATATCATATATATTTTATATAAATTTAAGATAATCCCAAGTACGTTGTAACAGTTTTAATGATAATGAAGATATAGATGTACGGTTAGGATCAATTTCATTTGTTAATTAATCACCTCATTGGTTAGTACGAGATCTATGTCAATTAAAAATCGCAAGTGTATCGAGTCGTGCATCGTCCCACCAACCTCCCATTTTTCCATGCACGTTTTCTATATCTAAAAAGAATGTTAGATTTCATAATAATATTACTTGCGTTGGTTTCCTAAATAGTTTATATTAAAGTTTATTTGGTTGCTTATTTTATCCTTATAAATCGATATTCAAATATTTTATTCTGTTTAAGCACATGTTTACTTAATTATGCAATTATTTTTTTAGTTTTGTATGTTTGATGTTGATTAAATCATTAACGCCGAGTCCACGAGTTTTAATTAATTGCACTTTTATCTAAATCCATTGGCAGATACATCTTGAACTACGGCTGTTCACGAGCCGAGCCGAACCGAGCGGACCTTTGCTTGTGCTTGGCTCGTTTCCAAACTGAACCGAGCCGATCGGCTCGTTTACAACCGAGCGGAAAATCGAACGAGCATTTTTCGAGCTATAAATTTTCGAGCGAGCGTCGAGTGAGCGCAAACGAGCGGCGAACAATTTATACAACCCAACTATCTTGGGTGTCATACGATTTATGCTGCAGCGAATAAGGTTTAATGACTTAAAACTCAGCCACGTTTTATTATATAATATTTTCATGGATGATAATACGTTGTGGCTGACGATGAAACTAACACTGTGGCTGATAAGGCAGAGAGCATATTGCAGATAACGATGACGGTGATAGCAGGAGATGATCGAAAAAATATCTCTTAACGACTTAGGATTTCACTTTTATTTTTAATGTAGAATTCTTTATTAGGTTAATCAATCAAGTATGCATAAATATAATTATATACGTGTATATAATGGGTCAAGTATATTAGAGTGCTACGTATAAACTATATATACATATTAATTCGATCCGAACCGAACTGAGCGGACCTTTGCTCGTGCTTGGCTCGTTTACAAACCGATCCGAGCCGATCGGCTCGTTTACAACCGAGCAAAAATTCGAACAAGCATTTTTCGAACAAATTCCGGACGAACTTCGAGCGAACGCCGAGCGGTTTGAAGAGCTCTTCCTTGAATGAACGTGGTGCACGTGCCCCCATGGCCAAAGGAAAACACAAGGAGAGAATATTAATTCAGTTGCTAATAAATATTGTTTTTTTTTTTTTTTTAATTATTTATGGACCTAGAAGCATTGATATATACAAGGGGCACCACTAAATAATCAAAAGGTAGTTTCTAATATTTGTTATTTTAACCAATTTTTAGTGTCACTTGTTAGTGGCCGGTTTCTACTTACGAGACTTCAATTAGTAAAGTAGGTGTTTTCCATGTTTAGTTAATTGTTTATTAAAGTCTTTTGTCTATTGTTTTGTAAGTGCAGTTGATTTAGTTTAGAGTTAATTATATGAAAGGTTCATCTTCATAGGTGTGTTTTTAGTTTTAGTTTTCACATTTGTAAAATTACAAGATCGGATCAATGATTTGTCAAAACGTACACAAATGCCTCTTGTTATGAATGAGTTTTTTGTTAGCTTTTTTAAAAACATCCGAATATCCTTAAAATAAAAAATAAAACAAGTATAAATTAATATATTTGTATTTTAAAATAACCCCATACCCACCGTTTCCCCCTTCCCAGGTACGAATCTTCCCCCTCCTCGTTTTTCTCTAATTGACCAAAGAACCCTAATCAATCTCCACACAACTTACTCTTAAAATCATTAGAATTTAGAAATGAGTTACAGAACCACCATTAATGGATTCACAATATTCAAAAATTTAACTTCAATTGTTACAGTTACTTATTCATCTGTTTTTCCCCTAACATCACACCATATTCATTCATCTCAGTAGGAAGAAGAAGATGCTCATTTACGGGGGGTGCAAATAAGGGGGAGACGACAATGGTGACACGATGGTGGTGACGTGGGCTTCAGTGGTACGGAGAGATGACGATGGTGTTGCAGTGGTGGTTAGGCGGGTGACGGTAATTGTGATCCGATGGTGCAGGAGACGGTGAATCGGTGATGGGCTCGTGGTGCAATGGCGGTGGTGGTAGACGGGAAAGATGGACGAGGAAGGTTGAAGATGATGGCGGCGGTGGTGGGTTAGTGGTAGTGATGAGACTCGGTATATGTTTTTTATTTAATTGTTTTGCATATTATTATTAAATGAGGGTCAATTTAGTCATTTTATAAATACTTAAGGGAAAAAAATAACTATCATCGATGACGGAGACCATTTGTGTTACGTTTTGACAAACCATTGGAACGATCTTGTAATTTTTCAAACCTAAGAATCAAAAATAAAAACAGATCTAAACACATAAACTATAGTAATGACATGGCATGCATATCCCTACAAAGTGTTGTTGACACGTATTATAACGAAACGTGTGGGAACACTAGCTAGTATCAATATTATGTGTAGGTAAAAATGATATATGTGTTGATATTGATTTTAGTATGTGTAGAAAAAATATTAAAGTGTTGGTAAAATTATATGCATGGTGTAGGTTGTAGCAAACACATCCTAAACAATTTTAGGAGCTCCCTAATTAGAAACAAACTCAAAATATATTTTGCATGAATTTTCCACCCATGCAATGAAGCGGTCTATATGCACGAAGACTTTCAAATATTATTTTAAGGTGTTTGATAAAATCTTAAACTGCCTATCCATCCGAAACGTTTGTCTTTTATTAAAAATATTTTTTTTACGTTTAAATACCACGTAATCTTATATTTGTAATGATTTCAAGTCGAAACATTTGAAAAATCACTAACGTCAATATGCTACAAGTCAAAGAATGATTATAAAATAAAAGATAATTGAAGCCGAAAACACATAAAATTACGAGATCAAGCGTTATTAATCGAATCCAAAAACACAAGTGACATTCAAGCATGCATAGTGGTTAATTACTTAATCCCACTGCTACAAACTTGAAATCAAATTATTATTACGTTACATAAACCTTAACAATTATTATGAGCTGCAAACATCGGATCCAAACACACATACCTAACCATGCATGCATGCATGCAAATAAAAACATACAAAACAGTCACATCGACGAATATTATTATTAAGCCACAGGCACCAGCTCAATCTTGATCTCGGAAACACTCGCATCCTCCGTCCCAGCCCTCGGCACCAACGTAACCAAAACATACTCATCATCTTCCGCCTCAATGTCCTCCAACAGCTCGGTGATCCCGAACGCTGCACCGCTTGTCATTAACATCTTATCGCCTCCATGGTTATGCGGCACCTGCGCGAACGTACCCGCGAACTCACTAGAAGCCGCGGTCGTCTCGACCCCGTCATCAACGTCATCCACCAACACGTCAAACTTGAAAAACTGCTCACCATTGTATTTTATTCCATTCAAAAACAACATCTCGGTAGCTTTCTTCTTAGCTTTCTCGTCCCTCTTTGTAGCTGGCCGCTTCACGAGAACCTTCACTATCTCGTCTAGCTTCACCGGAAACTTGATCTCGTCCGCCTTCTTCACGACTCCAACTGACTTAGCCGCAACGTTCGACGCCTTAACTCGAGCCACCGGGCGGCTCTGGATCCACGGGATCCTCGAGTTTTCAAAATCGTACCCCATTTTGTGTATGTCTACACAATCTTTGTTGTAGACGCGTACAAGCTCTTCGTTTTCATCGTAAAACACGTATGACGCGTTTAACCAATCGTCGTTCGACGGATCTTTGTCCGTGTATGGGTTCAAATCCTTCCAAATCTTCCACATGCGATCGACGTTCGCATGATGGACGTAAAACGCAGGGTCATACCCCGCGGAGTAAAAGTTCCCCAAGTCCTCCCTATTGGGCATCCTTGGGTTACCCACCCAAATATGCACCGCGGTGTGCGCACCGCTCTCTATTGTCCCGGGCCGACTGGCGACAGTCGGGTCGGGATTAGTACCGAAGAACGCATCGGTACTCGTGGCACTTGTGACCATTTGAGAGTACATTGTGGATAAATTAGTGTTTATCTGGTCCACACAATTGGCACCAGTATCCGTGCCTCTATACTGGAGGTCAAGGATAGCAGGTGGGAGGTGTCCCACGTTGCGATACGGGTCGAATATCGGGTTCGACCTCGGGTTCCCGTTCGGGCCGGGCTCCTCGAACATCGCGGGAAGCATCATTCCGGTGGGATTATCCCAGTTCCAGTACGGTAAAGCGAAAGTCGGATCGTTAATCAACTTACCCAATATCCTCTCGTAGAAATATAGATACCACCGGTGGAAAGGAAAGAAGAGTGATGAGTTATGAACCTGAAGCTTTAGCTCAGGATGACCATTCATTTCTTGATTATAAGCCCCATTGCAATAAGCACAATGGATCTTCCCTTGTTGTTTCCAGCTATGTGGATGATCATCAGGAAGCGCTTTCATGGCCGCAATAGCCGCTTTGTACTTCTCGACGTACTCGGGTGTGAGCCGCTGAGCCGCGGGCCGGATCCGGAGCTCGGAGAACTGCGGCAAGACGTAGGGTCTTGGGGCACTGGGTGAGGGTGGGGGGCAACAGGCGACCCCTCTGACTGCGTTGTCGGGGTCCTGTACGCCTACAGTCGCGGCAACGCAGTCAGAGATGTCGTCGGGCGCGGTGACCGGGTACGCTGACGCCGACCCAATGTTGGTCAGGTTGGCGGCACCGTAGAGGCCACCGAGCCCGAGCAGCAAGTTTCTCCTATCTACATTCTGCATGTTGAGTGAGTTTATTTGGTTAGAGCCATTTGAAGAGTTGTTGCATGAGACTTTGAAGCGGTGGGTGGAGGTTTTGGAGAATAAGGGTGACCTTGTTGTGGTGGTGGTGATGGTGGGATTAATATTGGTGGTGAATGTAAGAGAAGCCATTGTGGTTTTGATAAGTGGATGGTTTAAGTTGTAGTTTGAGGGTGAATTATATAGGGATGCTTCCGGTAAAAACGGATCTGGGGCGTGTTTGTAAGTGGGTTTAAAAAAAGTTAGTATAATCAAGTTATATTATTGAGGCGTTTTATGACAACTTGATTCCGAAATGATTTTAATTTTGCAGACATTTTGTCATGTGTCCATTTTTTGTTTTAAGTTTTAAATTATTCAGTTCAGTAGTGATTCCTTTCATGCATTTCCTAATTAATAATATCAGTGTTTTGAAGTACGGATCAGACCGACCGATGAGCTAAGCGAATCGAGTAGCATCGTATGGTTTTGTAGTTATCGGACCGGTTTGGTAGTCAGCCTGGAAACCGGGTCGGATCGGATTTCGGATATTTTTTATTTATTTTTTAATTTTTTTTGGATATTAATGTGTTTAACGGGTGTGTTAAACGATTAATTGAAGTGTTGGACATTAGATTAGTGTTGAGTTTTATATATAACTATACTAGTCTGACGACCCGTGTGTTATACAGATTGAAAAAATAAAATTATCATTAAATACATTTAAAATGTAGTAGTTATAAGAACATAAGTCTGTAAATGTATAAGAAACATGAGAATTAAAAAAATATGTACAAAATAAAATTACATGACAAATTCAAATACATAAAAAAACACAAAATGTTTACAAATCACTAAAAACTCCTTTGTATACGATATTTGAGGTTGTACTTGAAAGTATACCATTTACATCAAATATAAGCAGCTTTAATCCATCTCGTCTTGTAACTTTTAACAATGCAACATACGGTTGTCCATTTGTACAAATAGTTTGTTTAAAAAACAAACATACTTTTGAAAATGGTTGACTCTAAATATAAACTAAATAAAGTAAAAGTCTTATTGATTATTATACATTGGTCGCTTCGACAATCAAATTATACGAAACTTGATGGTATAATCATGATAAGATATATTAAGATTCTTTAATAAAGCGACTTCGGATATTGTAAAAATCCTATATAATAAAATGAGTAAATTACCATTTGCATCCCTAACGTTTGTTCATTTTAACCACTTGCATCCCTGTAGTTTCAAAATTACCAATGACACCCTAATGTTTTATTTTTTTATCCATTTGTATCCAAAACCCTAACACCGTTAGTTATTCCGTTAATTATTTATAAAAAAGACTAAAATGCCCCTAAGAATTAAAAATAAAAATAAAAAAATTATGGTACCACCTACATCTTCTTCTTCTTCTTCTTTGACCACCATAAACGCAAACCTACATCCACCACCACCCATCGACACCACCACCCATCGACACCACCACCCACCACCCATCGACGCTACCACCCAAACCTTCTTCTTCAGTTTTTCTCTACATCCACCACCACCCATCGACACCATCACCCACCACCCATCGACGACACCAACGATCAACACCATGAACACCACAACCCATTCCACCATCGACCTACACACATCACTACAACCCCACTCCACCACAGTCGCCCCTCACCATCATATTAGTCGTCACCCACCATCAACCAGACCCACTATAAACCCTAATTAGGATTGTTTTAAGGCCTCTCTTCCTTCTTAGATCTGTAATTTCAAGTTCTCTACCGGTGATGTGGTTGTGATGGTGGTGATGGGGGCTGTTATGGTGGTAGAAGCTATGGTGGTGGGGATGGGGCTGTGGTGGGGATGGGGCTGTGGTGAGGGGTGGTTATCGTGGTGGTGATGGGAACAGTTATGGCGATGACGAGGTGGTTGTGGTGATAGCGGCTGTTGTGGCGGCTGGGTGGTTGTGATGGTGGTGATGCGGCTGTTGTGGTGGTGGTGGTGATGCGGCTACTGTGGTGGTGGCGATGGGGGTGGTTGTGGTGGTGGTGATTTGAAGAAGAAGATGTTGATGGATGGGACCACAAGGTTTTTTATGTTATTAATTTAATTTTAAGGGTAGTTTAGTCTTATCAATAATAATTTTAACAGAAACATTAACAATGTTAGTCACTTAGACTCAAATGGAGATATAAATGAAACGACATAGACTCAAATGAAAATAACATGAAACGTTAGGGGTTATATGACAATTTTGAAACCGTAGGGATGCAAGTGGTTAAAATAAACAAACGTCAGGGATACAAATGGTAACTTACTCTAATAAAATATATAGACAGTGTGATATATAGTAAAAGATAGGGGGAAAAAATCATAAAATAGTAATCAAGTTTTATTATTTTTCTAAATAAGTCACTTTAACTTTTTTTTTCTCATCAAAAAATCACTTAACTTTCAAGTTTAGTTTCAATCTTGTAAAAAACTTGAATTTTATATGGACTAATGATGATGTGTCAAATATTTATTATTTTTATTTATTAAGGCATATGACATGGACATAATATTAGCTAAAAACTTATGACATGTCAAGTTTTCCATAAATTTATCAGGGCATGTGACATGACAATTATAAATGATTAGGTGAAGTTTAGCTTAATAAATATAAAAGTATACATATTTCGTTAAGATTTGATAACTACCTTCATAAAAGAATGAGATGCAGTAGAAGGTAGGAGAAAAGTTTTTTATTTGTCAATTACAACTTACAATGATCTATAGTAGTTTTTTAATAATTCATCATATCATTTTACTTGATGTATTCCAATTTATATAACAATATATTCAAAACACATACTAGAATTAAAAAGACATGCCGTATACATAAAAAAAGTTTTTGGTTAAGTGCCCTTCGTGTATTATTGTTTTAAAGAATTTAGATTTATGGTCTTTTTTTATTGTTGTAATATGCAGTGAGCACTTATGTACATTTAGCAAGCAGTCATATTTTTACACAATCAAAGTAAAAATAGAGCTTAGAGTGGAAAAAAGGTGCATGGTATGTTACGGAGGCAGAAAGTAAGATTGAACTTAAGCTATTCTACCAACAGTTACAAGGTTGTTACCTAATATCATAGATTTAAAAATAAAAATAAATTATGAATACATATTAGAGTTCTATAAAAATTAAATTGAAGTCCAAGACATGCTGCATTCTGTCCTTTTCTTTTGACCAAGGGTGGTGACCCATCCATTTCATAGAATCTATCAAATTTTCGTTTCTTAGGTTACATGTGCAGGCCAATAGTTGTATTCGTAACAGATTGTTGATATTTGTGTTACCTGCTATGTTTTTAAACAGAAACTAAATCTATTTTTTTTTAAATTCTTCATGTGAACATGGCTACCAAAGGAGTAGTCCAAGATCCTGTTAGAAATTAATCTTGATGTTTAAAGGTTTATACGGGTGAACCAAAAAAGATAAGGGTGAAATTAGTTAACATGTAGAATATGTTAGTCAAGGTAAATATTAGGAAAGTATTGAATGTATTGGTTGTGAATGGGCTGTCATTCCAGTTGTATTTGAGCTGAGATTTCATAGTTATTAAGGTTAAAAGTAGTATAAAAAATGGTCTTTGTATAGAGTTTAAGGTGTGGTCCTTTATTCTTCATATTTATAAAAAGAGTCATGGTAGTTCTCACAAAATACCAAGTTTTATCTTTATTTTTTCTGGGCCAATATTCTAACAATTGGTATCAGAGCGAGGGAAACGATTATGGGAAGAAGATTGAACATGTGAAGACGAGGAGAAAGATGATCGAGCTGTGAAGAAGAACGAGGCCACCCGATTGAATCTGTGAGAGATTAATCGGAGCCCGAACCTGTGATAGGTCCAAACAAGTCAATTGAGCAGATCCAAAGGGAAGAACAGTTGTGTGATCCAACTGCAGAAGGAAAAATCTGAGTGATTCAGATTGTAGAAAATCTGTGCGAGACAGATTGGGTTTCGTGTGAGGCAGAACGTAAGGTTGTGTGGAGCTGCGATCAGAAGTTAAGAAAACCCAAGCGATTCAGGTCACCACGGAGAAGATTTAATCTGTGAGGGATTATTCATATATGGGACAATCTGTGTGACACAGGTAGTGAGGAGAAGAACTCAAAAAAGCAAAAGGCTAGAAGAGCTTGTTGCTGTTTGCAGTCAAAGAAAACAATTGGCAAGTGATTTGCTAGGAAGTGAGATTGTTGGGCTGCTGTGTTAGCAGGTTTGCAAGGCTGCAAGCAAGGTAGAAAACAGAACAGAAGCTAAGTGAAGTAGATTTGAAGATGAATGATTGATTAAACTTGGAAGAAACATGGTTCCAACGACTGGAATTCAAGACCAAGGTGGTACAACATCAAGATTAAGGACGAGAATGTTAGAAATTAATCTTGATGTTTAAGGGTGTATACGGGTGAATCAAAAAAGATGAGGGTGGAATTAGTTAACATGTAGAATATGTTAGTCAAGGTAAATATTAGGATAGTATTGAATGTATTGGTTGTGAATGAGCTGTCATTCCAGCTGTATTTGAGCTGAGATTTCATAGTTATTAATGTTAAAAGTAGTATAAAAAAGGTTCTTTGTATGGAGTTTAAGGTATGGTCTTTTGTTCTTTATATTTATAAAAAGAGTCGTAGTAGTTTCCACAAAATACCGAGTTTTATTTTTGTTTTTTCTGGATCAATATTTTAACAGACCCTAACGGTGATGAACGGTAATTGCAATATTAATATTAGGGGTTTAATTTGTAAGAGAAGTCCGCAATTCTCATCCCTTGTTGATCGATTGAAGATGTTTCAATTATAAATTATTATTATTTTTAAGCGAAAATTCACCTGATCACTTAACAGTACCATGTCATATGCCTTAATATATATAATATAAGAAAATCTTGACACGACATAAGGTTTTCGCTAATATTATTGCCATTTCATCTGCCTCAATAGATAAAATAATAAAAATTTGACACATCATCATTAGTCAATGTAAATTTCAAAATTTTCACATGATTTGAACTAAACTTGAAAGTTGAGTGGTTTTTAAGGTGGGAAAAAAGTAAAATTGACTTAATTAAAACACTAATGAAACTTGATTATTATTTTATGATTTTTAACCTAAAAGATAAACATTAAAAAATAAGGTTAGAAATAAAACTATAAACGTTAGCAGCATGATTAGAAATGATCTTCAGTTAGAATTTTAAAATTTATCATATATCATGTCAGTTTATAATATAGAAAAAAAAACATGGTAAATTATAAAGAAAACCTGGAACCTTTTACCAAGATGCACGTCATAATAAATTATTATCAAAGCAAAAATGATACTACAGAACAAAGAAATCGGATGTATTTTAATGATAATGTCAATCTATATATATATATATATATATATATATATATATATATATATATTTATATACATACATATATATATACACACACACACATATTATAAAGTAGTATAAATTCTGCCAATAATGTAGGCCGATTATTTAGGGAAATTATGTAAGGAATAAAATATTTTTGAGCTACGTAAAATTTGGATTTTAAATTTAAAATTTCTAATCCTTCTAAGATATGATATTGGGATGTTATTTTAAGATAATGATACTTTAGGATGATATTGACGAAATTGATAGCTAATTGTTGTCATTATAGTGTAAATGGAAAGTAATAGAGTTAATTTAGGTTTTGGTCCCTGTGTTTTGTAGATTGTCTCCATTTGAGTACCAACGTTTATTTTGTCTCGATTATTGGCCTAATTTTTCAAAATTGTTTCTGTTTTCATCCTTCTGACTAACAGTGTTAATATTTTTTGTTAGATTTTTTTGAAAAGACGAAAATACCCTTGGGGCTGAAATGGTTATTATAGATGGATGATGATGAAGGTTTCAGATCTAATTTCCGGGAAAGTTTCAAAGGCGATTATAGGTGGTTGTGGTGGTGGCCAACGTGGTGGAGGTGGTGAACTCGTGGTGGTGGTGGTGGTCTGTGGTTGCAGAAGGGACGAGTGGTGGAGGTGTGGATGCGACAACGTTGGTGTGACAGAGGTGTTGTGGCGGCGGTAGTTATGGTATGGGGAGGTGCGGTTGTGACAGCGGTGGTACGGCGAAGGTGTAGTGGCGACAATAGCTGCATTGTGGGGGTGGGTTTGGATAGAGAATAGAGAGTTGAGAGAGTGGACAGAGGGTTAAGCGGAACCTTTGTCGAATCATGATGTTTTAGGATTGCTGGAGGTTGGTTGGAACCTTGTAGGAAAACCTTTGAGGTCGAACCGCCATGAGTTGGAGAACACCACCACCACCATTTGGTTAAGGGAACCAAGAGCTATAAAGTGGAGCATAACACTCGCCGGAACCCCTCCCCCCTCTTGTGCTAACGCCGCCAGTTGACAGAAGGGATGTAGTCGCCGCCATCAACCCTATCTCTGATCTCTTTCTCTCTCTCTAGTTTTCTTTCTTTCTCTAGTTTTCTTTCTCTCTCTCTAAGTTTGTGTGTTTTTCATGGTGTAAGGAGTGGGTGTGAAATGAGGCTAGGGGTTTAACAAGGGGTATTTTGGTCATTTAACACTCATTTAGCACTTAATTAATGAAAACCGTTAACATCGTTAGTCAAAAGGATAAAAATAGAAATGATTTGCAAAACTCAGGCCAATAATGGAGACAAAATAAACGTTGGTACTCAAGTGGAGACAATTTGCAAAACTCAGAGACGAAAACCGAGATTAACTCAAAGTAATAATGAGTTGTTTAGTTGTTTATTAATATTAATTGATTTTTGGAAACATTTAATCATTAAACTTATAGTTTTGAGATTTTTAAATTTAAAGTTTCCTGTTATAGGGGCCAAAAAATTGCATAAGAATTAAACTATTTTATTAAGCAACTATTTTTTTAAAAAAATTAAGGGATGTGAATTTTAAATATTAAACTAAAATTTTTTAGGCGTAATAAATGAAAAATAAATCACAGCTACAATTTCATACGATACTTTTATAAAATTACTGTAATAAAATTAAAGGGAACTCTATAATTGTTATCTCGAAACAACGTACGAGAAATAAAATGACTTTGAACATACCGATTTTCAACATATAATATTGTAGTTGGGTGAAATGTTAGTCTTAGGTGAAAGTTAAATTTAGTTTATTATATTTAAAAATTTATAAGAAATATAAGGATTTAAAACTTGATTATTTTTAATTGTATATTGTATCCGGCAAAAATGTTTGTGTTTACAAATTATATACATTGATTTATACTAAAAACATAATGATGTCAATTAATAAATTGACAGTTTGACTCAAAATGTTTAACAAATATTGAATAAAGTAAATAATTTTTAAATACAAATTTGGTAATTTAGTAGTTTGTTTACTTAGATAACATGCACGTTTGTATAAACTCAAAATAAAAAACTATAAATTAGTTAAAAATATGTATATGCTGAAGCATATTAATTTATATAAATTATAAAATTAAATGCATAGTAACAATCAAATGTGAAATGCCGTTATTTTTGGTATAGATCAATGTTGTTTGAATATATTAATGACGGATTTTAGCATTTTAAAAGTATAACAATTTTTGAGATTGACTTTCAATCAAAGTATACATAAATTATGGGTTCTAATAGTTGATTTAGATTATTGATTCTGTTTCTATTTAGAAAAAAACTTGTCATACATATTTTAATTTTAAAGTCAATATAAAATTTTTTGAATAAGCTCTAAATGTGTTTCTGTTTTCAGTTAAAAAAACTAATAAAATGATATGTGACAATAGCTTCTTGACAATGTGCCAAGTGGCAATGTAATGTTTAAAATCTTGTCATGTGACCTAACCACTTTCTTTTATTATATTGAGATATATATAATATCACTAGCTTTAGTAAAACCCGTGTATTACACGGGTTGAATAAATAAAATATTAATATAATAAAATTTATTGATTTATAAATGATATTCTAATATATGATATAACTAAAATTATGTATAGGAAATAACTATAACTAATAAAACAGTGATATCATTTTATAAAAAAATTGTTTTTAATTTTTTTTAAAAAAAATAAACATTTTGTTCTAAAATAAACCGTATAAAATGTCATTTTTAAAAGTTTTCTTATTATAACTCCCAAATTTAATTATTTTTGGTTTTAAAAAATTAGCTTTTTAAAAATACCAATTTTAAAATATTTCATATTTTAAAAAAAAAAATTATGTTTTAGAAAAAATAATTATTTATTTAGAAATAATATTAATAAATAGATCTTTTTTTAATTTATTAAATCTAAAAAATTGTTAAATAATATTATTAGGAATTAAAGTAATCTCCCTACTCTAATAAAAGAGTATATAGGAGGGACACATGACAACACCATATTCCTGATCACCAATTTTTTTTCGCTTCTCTCTCTTATTTAATAATCATATTAATTACTAATGATATTATTTAATTATATTTTTGATTAAAATAGTTTTTAATAAATTAAGGACAAGATCTTTTATTTATATTATTTCTAAGGAAATAATTTTGCATAAATTAGAAAATTTTTAGAACATCAAACTTTTTCAAAATACAAAATACTTTATAATTGGTGTTTTCAAAAAGTAAATTTTTTATAAATAAAAAATAATTAAAATTAAGAGTTATAATAAGAAAGTTTTAAGTAAGATATTTTTTCTAAAACGTTTGTTGAAATAAAATTGTTATTTTATTTATTATATAAGAAATATTTCAATCGTATCTTATTTTAAAATATCGATTTATAATTAATAAAATTTTATTCTATTTAATATTTTTTATTACTTTAATTATTTTATAAAAATTGTTTATTTAAACATAACATTAATAAAAAGAACTTTTTCTTAATTTATTAAATCTAAAAAAGTGTTAAATAATATTATTAGTAATTAAAGTAATTATTTAATAGAAGAGAGATACAGAAAAATTGTGGTGAGGATGATTGTGGTGGTGACACGTGTCATCCAAAGTTAATATTTTATTAGAGTAGAAATATATATATATATATATATATATATATATATATATATATATATATATATATATATATATATATATATATAATACGTCATCCGGTTCTTAAATCCGGTCTGAACACTCGACTAGTAAGGTGACCGGTTCGAAGTGCGAGCAAGTTTTAAAAACATTAAACAATACTATACACAAACAACTCGAAAGTAACGTTATATCCGTTTGTAGGTCAGGAATTCTAATTTATCAAAATTTTATGTTATAATCGAGGGATTTTAGGGTTTATGATATGATTGGGGTTGTGACTTTGTGGTGTATATTTTAAAATAATGTTCGGATCAATTTATCAGTGTGTCATGAAAACCTGACTGAACAGCTATACCTCGTAGTTTAGACATCTAGTTGAATAAATCATCAAACAACCCCTATCAAGTCAAACCCACAATCATCTGCACCCTCTTCATAGTATCATGGCAATCACATAGTTCTTGTTCGATTTCATCCTTATCAAAATAGCAGTGGAGCACTATGGGGAAACCATAATTAAATACACATAACCATGAGCCACAATAAGCAGTGAAATACTATAAATGTTTACAACCGCGTAAAGAAAAAAAAATTGATTGTTTTAATTCATTCGTTTTCATTTAGTCGAATCAAGACACAAAGACAGTTTCTAACCATCATCATGACCTTCAATCCTCTTTTAGTTACCTCTAACCTCGATCTTGATTGAAAGCCCATTTTCACTAAAGATCCGAGTCACATCTAATAAAAATACCCACCTTAATCACCTCCTCCCTGTTAATGCTTCTAGAGTTCTTTGATCGTTGATATGATTCATACAGTGCTTATGTACCAATTATGTACCAATCAACGATGGATCTAGCCCAAAAATTTAAGAGTATCCCAAAAAAAAATTTGGGGTACATTTATTTAATAATAAAATTTTTTTGCGGCATTTAATACGAAAAAAATCATGATGAATTAATTCAATAACAATAAAAAATTATGGTACATTCATTTAATATAGAATTTTTTTTACGGTACGTTCATTCAATAATAAAAAACTATTGCAAATAAAAACTTGTTTAGAATGAAAAATATAATTGTATAATTACACAATTTCATAAAACCTAAAATTCAAATAAAAAATAAAAAATAGAAGAATACTATATACAAGTTCTGATCGTGACAAGTGAGGTGTAATCGGCCGTCAACAGCAATGCACGACGGCTGGAGTTCCAACGAGTGGCATAGCAGGCGAGCAACGCTACATCAGCTGGGAGATCGGAGGTGGCTATAGTGGCCTATGGTCGATGGTGATGCCTGATGGATTTTGATTTTAAGCGATCGATAGGGATTGGACTTTTAATGAGTTGGGTTTTTAATTTAATTGATTATTAATATTAATTTTTAATTGAATGGACTATTAATCTTAATTTTATTTTTGGCTTTTAGTTCATTCTTGTGCTAATTTGAGTTTTTTAAATTTGAGTGGTATTCTAAGTTTTGCTTAGGGGTATCCCGATACATATAACAGTGAACAAAAGTAAAAAATTACACTTCGGAACGAAAGTTTAGGGGTAAACCTGGCTACCGCTAGCCTCTTAATAAGTCCGCCCCCGGTTCCAATCACAACCTACATACATTACCTCGCATAGCTTTCTTTGGCTAGGGCAGATCCTTAGAAAACTGTTGTTTGATCCCCATGTCAATCTCTATTTCCCTTAGGAATGAAAAGAAAAGGATGTTTGATCTGCATATATACATTGACTTGATTGATCTTCAACTTGGACTCCAACTTTTTCGTCAGTAATATAAATTGAAGCAGTTCTTAAAATTATAAATCCATATTTCTACAGATATATAAGACAGTACACTTGAGGTTGAAGAAAGTAAACTGGTGATGCTTCTTTGTTTCATAGTAAACTCTAACAAAAAGAAGTTAAATATGATTGAAAAATGATAAGAGAAATCGAGTTGTGATTTTAGACCTTTTTAGTCAGATATAGTTCTACATATTTTTTCTAAGCCAAATTAGATTAGTAATAACACAAACTATCACCAATTTGTTTATAATAATTTGTTTATAATAATCAATGGTAGTAATTTAACAAATTTCACTTTTAATTTTTATATTCAACGTCAAGTGCAACCCACCAGCAAAATCATCAAAAATTTAATTTTAACTCGAATTCACACTGGAAATTATGAACAAACGAAAGAAAAAAAAAACCCTTAGAAGTGAAATGTCTAGTGGAAATGAAGCACAAATCTATACTATATATAAAATACTAGATTTAGTAAACCCGTGTATTACACGGGTTGAATAAATAAAAAATTAATATAATAAAAATTAATAATTATAAAATGATATTCAAAGATATGATATGACTGAAATTACATATGAAAAATGACTATAAATAATAAAACAGTGATATCAACCTTTTTAAAATTTTATTTTTAAATTTTTTTTTCAAAAAAATAAACATTTTGTTCTAAAACAAACCGTATAAAAATGTCATTTTTAAAAAATTTCCTATTATAACTCCTAAATTTGATTATTTTTGGTTTTTAAAAAATTGACTTTTTAAAAATACCAATTTTAAAATATTTTGTATTTTTAAAAATGTTTATGCTTTAGAAAAAAATATTATTTTATAAAAAAATTATTAATTTAGAAATAACATTTATGAATAGATTTCTTTTTTAATTTATTACATCTAAAAAAGTATTAAATAATATTATTAATAATTAAGGTAATTATTTAATATGAGAGAGATGCGGGAAAATTTTGATGAGGATGATTGTGGTGCTGCCACGTGTCATCTTAAGTTACTCTTATATTAGAGTATAAAAATAAAGATATGAGAGGGGTATTTTAAAATACCCTAAAATTAAGAACACGTACAATATTCAATGCATAGGATACAAGTACTTATAAGGATAAAATGGTACTTAAAATCTTATTTACAAAATAACCCCTATGGTTATTTTCATAATATCTCTTTACATTACAACTGTTAACTTTATTTACATATTATATCCTTCACAAACATCTCAACCATATACATAAAAAACGCATATATAAAGCCTAGTGTTACCAACTTGCAGCTGCAAATCATCTACAAAGTCATCTACAAAAACTCATCTACAAACTCACGTGCTGTGTATACCTGCAAAACAAATAAGGATTCATAAATGGTAAAATCTAAAGAATGCGGATAAGGATTAAATGGTGCGGTCAAACGAGTTGAAAGTCAGCAAAAGGGTACTCAATTTTCAAAACAGACAATTATGATACTTCCTTCATCGTTTCCCATCACCAAAGCAACCGTATTCAAAGTTTTCCCATCATCACCAACAACACCAAATTCTAATATGGAAACATGTGACACCTGATAATTTTCCGTTACCAAACTCTGTTAGTTCCGTTAAATTTTGCATACACGTGTCGGGAGCACACACTAGTTGTCGTTGAACGTTGGTGACTTAACAATAATCAATAATGTTAAATTGATGATAATTAAGTTAACAATGTGATTATTAAGTTATGCTTATGTGATTTAAATGTTAACTGTAATTTTATCGCGTAACGTGGAAACGTGTGTATTTAATTTGTAAATTTTGTAGCTAGTAAAGATAATACATATAATTGCTACTACTAGTTTATATGTTTATTATTCTAGTTAAAAACATTTTAAAGGAGTGTGTAAAAGTCTAATTTTTATAAAATACAAATTATAAGGGTTAAAAGGGTAATTATGAATTATTAAATAAAATAAAAATCAAAACTCTAACCCTAACCACCCTTTCGGCCGCGACACCTTCAAACACACACACACACTTTGGTTTTCATCAAGAACAAGCAATTTCATTCGATTTTGGACCGATTTCAAGCATCACAACAAGTTAGAATCATCAATTGCAAGCCATTACACGTTTAAAGGTTAGATTTTTACATGTTTTTGATGGTTTTTTCATGGTGGCCGAACCTTAGTTCGAAAATCTGCAATTGAATGTTAATTTTTGGTTGTTTGGTGATGTTATGATGTTAGTTAGGTTGTATTGATGCTAGTTAACGTTGATTATGCAAGAAAGTTTGGATTTTGGTTGTTTGTTCATATGATCATCTTGGCCGAGAGTTTGAGGCGATTTTGGATCAAATTGGATGTTGAATGTTGGTTGTTTGATGTTGTAATGATGCTAGTTAGGTTGTATGCATATTGGTTAACGTCGATTTTGCAAGAAAGCTATGATTTTGATACGTTGTTCATAGGTTACTAATAATAGTAACTTTATTTTGCATGAATTGATGATTGGATGATGTATGAATGTTATGGATGTGTTTGTGATGGTGATTAGATGCTAGGTTGATGATATGAACAATTTAAAATCAAGAAGATGTCTTATAGTTCATACATTGCTAAAAATAGTAACTTGTGGTGTTGAATGTTGATGAATCATGATGATTAGGTGTTGTTGATCATGTTTAGATGTTGTCATGGACTTGAATTGGTATGTAAATTATGAATCCATGAATGTCTTGGATGTTTGATGAAATTGGGATGTACTTTCCCAAAAGGGAAACTTTATTTGTGCAAATTCTTTAATTGGATGATTTGAGCATGTTTGGGATATTAGGATCATGCTAGTGTGTTCATGGATGGTTTCTAAGGTGATTAAATGTGTTGTTTAGGTTATAGGGATGTTGATTTGGTTTGTTACCTGTTTTGGCCTGTTGTGATTCGCATGACTTGTATGATATCTAGTTGTATGATGATCTAGGTAGTACATGTGGTTAATGAAGTGCTATATGTAATCAAGTTGTATGTGAACAGGTATGATATGCTGTTGTGTTAGTATTAACGAGTTATCACCTATAATGTCACCAACAGGTCAAACGGGTCAACTGGGTCAAATGTGTCTTGTCTTTCTAAAACCTTGAGTCTCTTGGTTTGTAGAGCACTTAGGGTTTCATGTTGATTTTGTGTGCACGTGCTTATGTACTCTTGTATTCTAGGTGACCTTTGAAGGTTGTCTTTCCCTCTTTCTTTCAAGTTAAGCTCTAAGTTAATTCTTGCGCGCATCAGGTGAGTTCTTGCCCCACTCATTTTACATAATCTCTTTTGGGGGAGATAGCATACTGTTGATCACAAACGCTTTTATATATGAGTGTGTATAATATTGATATAGTGCTGTTTACCATGGAAAGTCCTCACACTTTCGGATTGTTAATATTGAATAGCGGGGAAATTTTGGGTAGTACTACTGGGTCTGACGAGCCCCACCTGTGTGACTCGAGGTCATACGGGTGCAATTTTGTCCTAACACATATATTCGTCACGACCTGGTAAGTCGTGACGGGAGGCAACAAACGTAACACAGTCAGCTTCGATCGCGAAATCACTATGATTAATATTTTTATGTTAATAGACTAGCTATCTATTGCAATACACTACTTATGCTCTGGAAACTGTTGATTGGTTTATATTTTAACGCAAACTCTTGAACTCACCTACCATGTGTTGACTTGTTTAGTATGCTATTCTCAGGTTAAGGTTGGCAGTTGCCTAGGAGCACGCACACCAGCATCGTTGAGTTGTCTACATTTGTTTGTTTACAAATTTGGGATTATTTTCATATTAAACATTTGTGTTTGGGGCGCGTATCTTTTGCGCATTCTCTTTACATACTACTTGTTTTGGGTTTTCTGTTTTAAAAACGCTTCCGCAATATTTTAAACGTTAACTCTGGTTTTGTTTATTAATCATATAGAGTCGTTCTTGGTAACTAATGACTGAGATCCTGGTATGTCACGCGCCTCGCGGTAAAACCCCGCACGCAGATTTTGAGGGTGTGACAAAACACTATGGGGGCGAGGAGTTAAATGCTTTTAAGAATTGCATTCGCCTTCTTCACCATTATAGAGTTCAATAGCACTACTTACTGCTGTTACAAGTAAAAGCAATACCACTTGAAAAAAAAACAAAAAGAAAAAGGTAAAGAAAGATTCATATTTAGGATTCAACTATGCAACAGTGTTTATTCTACTTCAAGAAAAATAAATTTTCTCTCTTTTTAGTATCAATTGTTGTACCATTTTCAGCAAAGCCTACGCTTCTTTCCAAAAAACACCCTGAAATATTTAAAATAAATAAACAAAACCGGTTTCGGCAGGTTTCATCTCTTAAGTTCAAGAATTCTCATACCACCAAAAAGAAAAGGCACCCAAGGTAGCTAAAGGTAGCGTGAAATAATACATTATTTAGATTTTACAACTCAACCAATTACATTAAAAACTCATCTACGGTTAGTATACCTGCTGTGTGTACCTGCAATTTATTTTCAAAGTCGTCTGTTTAACCTTCTGTGTACCCTAATTTTTTAACAAAATTAATTCTTAAAGTGGTATAGATTTTTGGTGATATTATTTTTTTTGGGATATTAATTATTAGAAATCTGTTGTGGTATAGATTTTTTGGGGATATTAATTATTATAATGTTGCTGTAGCCTGTAGTAAATCCTGCTGTGTACCCTAAAATGTACTTGCATTATATTAGTTTTTTAAAAATAATAACTAAGAAAGGTTATATAAAATAAAAAAAGATGGTATTATCCAACAATTTCATTTGTTGCAGCTTTATGGGATAAACTTTCGTTCAAAATTTTATTTTTTGCATCTTTTTAGGGATGAAAAGCCAGATTCCTGCTCTATATAATATATCTAACCAAAACTTGAAACATCACTTGAAGGTTTGTATACACAGCAGACTACTAATATTCACGTTTACATGTTTATGAAAGTTTGAAACTTTCGAATCTGTGGTTTAATTATGTATGTTTTGTTCATGTATTTCTGTTCCTAACATTAATCTAATTCAATTTACAGATTTTGGTACCAAGTTTTCAGTTCTGTTTGAGGATTTTGTTTTCTAATAAGGTAAGTATTCTTTTAAATATATAAGTAATCTGCTAATTATGTTCTGTTCATGGCTTTGAGTATTTTGTTACAAGCTTTATGTTCTGATTGAGGATTTAGGTATGGAGCAGACTTCAAAAATGATGAAAGACCAACCATTCCAGGTTAGTCATGCTTCTCAAGTTTAAGTCATATAATGTAATAGAAGTTTGCTTTGATTCATATGTTAATGATAAAAATAATTATTTGTTTCAGTGTGATTTGAACAAAAAAAAAATGACTGGTCTGGTGACTTGAGTCAAAAAAATATGGATGCTTCAAAGGTTTGTTTTTTTGATCTTATGTATAGATTTTCGTTGGCTCAAATAAATTTTCAAATGTACTTACATGCATATTTATGTTTTACTTGTGTTCTTATGTAGTTTGATGACCAAAAGCGGGAAACTCAAGCGAAGAGACGCAAGAATTGCTGAATGGAAATGGGATGGAGTTATTATTATAGAGACTTCAGATGAAGAAGAGAAAGAAGACAACTTACTTGATACTGCGGATTCAAGCCAAAAGCTTAAAAATCCGATTAAGATTCCCCGGGCATCGGTTCAGAAGCGAAATAGACATCATTTAGTTTAATTTTCACCCACCACTAAATAATTATGTTTTGCTTTTTTGTGCATTTTATTCTACATAAATGAATTTATCGTCATTATGTTTGAAATAAAAGATTTTTCTTCTTTGTTAGTACTTAAAAAGTTGAGTTTTATGAGTTTTATGAATGTCGGTGTGAGAATGTAAATTGTATTTGCATTTATCTTAGAACAAGTACGAGCTAATTAATAAATAATTACCTAACTTCAAAATTAATTTAACAGCACCTAATTAATAATTTTACGGGAATTTAAAACCAAACAACATTTCTAAAGCTTGCAACACAAGCACACATTTATAATAGAAAATAAATTATCTTACTTTAAAATATTATAATAATAAAAATAGCAGCAGCAACAATAATAATTTGTAATTTAATAAAGTTATCTTTTGATTTATTGTCGGTTGAATTTGCTATTTTTTTAGGTAATCATTGACTAATTTAGTTTTTATCAGAGAAGACACCCATATTATTTTAATAATCAGATGTCATCTTAAACTTAAGTATGCTTTTGCTTGAAAATGATAAAAGCAAATATTAACTAATTTGATAACCTTTTTCTCCATTTTAAACTACTTTATTAGTAAATATATAAAGCATCTGTACTTTAATTATTTATATCATTTACATATTATACCTAACACAACCAGCATTTGTTATAAAACAACTAATTGTAGCAGAAAAGATGAATTTTTTTATAACATTTAATTGAGTCAGGTATATGTGCTAATTACTTATAACAATAATTAAAATTACTATAAACAATGACTTACTTATGTATGTGACAATTAAAATCATGGTAGATAGCTACACGAAAGCCGGGAACGAAAATATGTTAAGTTTTCTATGTTATTATTGTATGTATCTTAAACCATTCAACATACATTTGTTTTTAATTTTACTATAGTTAAACATCCTCATTTAGCATAGTTATAAAACTAAAAGTTATTTAATGAGCAACTTCAATTATTTAGTGTTTTATAAATACAATTTCTCTAAAGCTACAATATAAACAAACAGGGCATTATCCATAACATGTTTTTACGCTGAAAAGTTAAAAAGAATATAGTAACAAACTTTAAGGTAGAAGTATCTTATCCTATAAATTTCAAATTTTGAAAAAAAACCAAATGCTTGGTATTAGAAACATCTAGCTGAATTATCATTTAAATTTCCGATTGTTAAGTGGTTATTATCCTAAAATATAGTTTGTTGCAGTTTTTTAGGGATAAACATCCCAAAATGCTATTCTATATAATATATTTTACAGAAATTTGCAATTCACATCAACAACATCACAAGAAACAACACTTAAAGGTTTAGATGTTCATGAAAGATTGAAAATTTCAAACCTGCTGTATATTAATGTATAATATGTTTGTTTTGATTGTGTATTTTGATTCCTAACCTTAAGCTATTTAATTATTCAGTAGGTTGTGGTCAAGCTCTCGAAAGGTAGCTTTTTGTTCCAAGTTTGCCAATTTTTTTTCTGGATTTCAGCTTCTGCTTTTAGGTTTTCTATTATGTTCCTGGCTTTTAAAATGTTTTGTTATACCACAAGCTAATATAATTTAAAAACTCTTTCTTTTCTATATTATGTAATTTTTAGTTGAATTTCAGGTGAAAGTAGTTTGCATTTAGACTTTAAACACTTAAAGCTATCATGCTTATGTTTTAACAAGTTTACTTATCATAAAGAATCTGTATACATGAAAACATTAGAATATTATGCTTGGATAGTGAAAAGCTTAAAACCTTAGTTTCATCATTGAAGCCATGAAAGTTTGGGTTACTTTGTGTCATGAGGGAGAAAATAAAAACAAATTAAAGTAATATATTGGTGCGCTTAGATGCCTCTTTTATTTGTGTGTTGGGCTCACGAAAATGTATGTATCTCCATATATAAGAAATGGTAACTTGCTCAAGTTCGTTCACGTAGTCTTATTGCTCTCACGACTGCTTCATCCGGTGCTGCGGCTAATAATATGCCAGGAGGTAGAACCGCACACTTAAGATTCAAGATTCCTATTTGCCTTAACAATAATTCGATGTGTAGCACCATAAAACAAAGCGGGGCGGCTGAAGTAATTAGGTTGGCTAAACTAATTATATGGGATGAGGCATCTATGGCAAAGCGACAGGCGATAGAGGTCGTAGACCGAACAATGCAAGACATTATAGGCGTTAGTCTCCCGTTTGGTGAAAAAATAACGGTTATGGAAGGTGATTTTAGGCAGGTGTTGCCGGTCATTAAATGGGGCACCCGCGCACAAATTGTAGACTCCAGCCTACGAATGTCACCTTTGTGGTCCGTGATGAAAAAGATGCGGTTGACCATAAACATGAGGGTGGGGAATGATCCGTGGTTTTCTGATTTTCTTTTGAGAGTAGGTGATGGAACCGAAGAGCCAATCGAAGGAAGCTTCATGACATGATAATTCCATACCCTGATAAAGAGAACTCTGTAACAGATTTGATTAATGTGCTTTTTCCATCGATTCAAGAAAAAGTACATTCTTCTGATTATATAATAAACCTAGCAATATTATCCACAAGAAATGAGAGTGTTGATGAGATTAATGATTAGATGATTGATATTTTTCAAGGCGAGGAAAACATTTACTACAGTTTTGACGAAGTTGAAGATGATCGCCACAACTTTTATCCGGTCGAGTTCTTAAACTCACTAACTGTCAGTGGTCTGCCGCCTCATAAACTTCGTTTGAAAATTGGATGCCCTATCATATTGTTACGGAATATCAATCCATCCCACGGTCTATGTAATGGCACACGGTTGATATGTACAGGCTTCCAACGAAATGTTATTGATGCCGAAATAGCTGTTGGTCAACATACTGGAAAAAGAGTATTTTTGCCTAGAATCCCTCTATCACTTTCTGAAGAAGACATGTTCCCGTTCAAGTTGAAGCGAAAAAAGTTCCCCATTCAACTTAGCTTTTCCATGACAACTAACAAACCTCAAGGTCAAACGATTCCGCATGTTGGTGTTTATCTGCCAGAATCTGTTTTTTTCACATGAACAACTTTATGTTACTTTATCAAGAGGGATATCACGGGAAAATACAAAGGTGTTAGTACACCCTTCCAAAAAATTCAAACGAGCCAGAGTGTACACCTCAAATGTTGTATATCGGGAAATGTTACGTGATAGGTGAAATGTACGTGTGCCAAAACATAACACTATGGTTTATTAAATTAAGTGGCTTATGTTTTATGTTCGTGATGTCGTTTTTCATTAGTAATATTGCTTTTTTTACGGATAAAACTTATAATCAAAGGAAACACGTGATGTTTCTAGTGAAAAATACGATCAATTTACTACATACTAACTTATTATATTTGCTTTTGCATAATATAGAATCTAATATGAACAGAATAATTTGAAAGATGTGTCGGGTTTCATTTTAACTTCTAAAATGATTGATTATTAGAATTAAGGTTACATAATTCAAATTGGTGATTGTGTGAATGAAGTCCTTTAAGCTTTAATCCATAATTATCACTTAGATCTTATTATGTGTAAGTCATCATTAATGACTTCTCACTAGGTTTCATTAAAAAAATTATAACTTTACCAAATCTGAATCCCGAAGTGGGTTGTTTTTCCCGAAGATTGTTAAAAACCAAAACTTTTATTTCGTTAATTTGATTATTTCTCAATTTAATTAATCAAGCAATTTACTTTTCAATGTTTAGTATTTTAGGTTAATCGTTGCTAGCACTTTCCTGTGATTCCCTGTGGATTCGACACCCTTCTTATCCTTTACTATTAAGGGTGATTACGCACTCTTTAATTAATATTTTTAACCGATCACACGACATCGATAAAAATGGCGCCATTACCTGGGAATCGTTGCGCTTAGTGTTAGTAATAGTTATTTGTTTTCTTAAAAATCCATAAAAAAACCAAAAATATTTTCTTTTTCTTATTTTGAGTTTATTTGTTCTTTGAGTCATTCAGAATTACACGGGTATTTGTTTCTCGTGTGCAGGTAGTTCAAGACACTTATGCATATGAGACATTCCGGATGGATTTCACCATTGCTCTTTGATCCTGAGATTGAAAAAACAGCACGAGACAACCGAGTCTTTCATAAAGCAAATCCTTCAACAACTCCTATTCCATGAGGAGGTACTTGGTCTAAAGAAGGAACTTCATCAACTAAGGCTAGTCAGATCCTAAGAAGGCTTTCCAAAACACCGGGAAGCAATCCGCTCAACAATATGAATAACTCAGGTAGTTAAGGTACTCCGTTCAATCAACCTCCCCCACTAAGAGAACAACCTTTAGGTGATATTCCTCCCCCACTGTTCCCACCACATAATGCTCCACCACCATAACAACAAGCCCCGCCATTTAACCCAGTTCAAGGAAACCTTATACCTCAACCACCATAGTTTTAAGTAGGTGAAAATCCTCATGTATACCCACAACCCAATCCACCCGTCCAGTAAGAACCGGGTAGAAATGTTAACTATGAGGCTCCAAGAAATCAGTCAGTTCAGTTCAATCAATCAAACTCTAGCCAGAATGATGGTGTCAATGGTGATGAGGACATAAGGGATCGAGTATCAAATTGGGGTGATGGAATAGAGCATGAAAATCTGAATGATGGATATGGAGGGGGAGATGAAGATGGATTTGGTTTTAACTATGGTTATCAACATCAGGGAGGTTATAATCAACATTTTAACCCAATCTTTCAAATGACAATCAAGGTCCACCAAGAGGCATGAGGAAACTAATGCATCTACATCTTTAACCGGGTTTTCCTCAACATCATGATGGTCTTCCATAAGTCTATCATCGTGCCCCAATCCGAGGAGTTGAAAGCCATTTCAGACCTCAAATTGCAGTTAACTCATCTCTAATAGTAAGTCCTGTTGCACATGGTAGATCCTTTGAAGTGAGACCATAAGGCTTGAACATGTTGCCATCTTTTTATGGTAAAGGCACTAAGGAACCTTACCTTCATATTTTTGAATTTTAAGCGGTATGTGGCACAATTGGAGGACAAGGGTTTACACCGGATCAAGTCAAGCTAGTATTGTTTCAATTCACATTGAAGGATGCTGCAAAATAGTGGTTCCTATCTTTGCCATCCGCAAGCATCTTTACGTGGGAGGATATGCAATAACAATTCTTGGAAGAATATTACACACCTCAACGAACAAGTGATGCAAGAACTAATATTCGGAATTTCCAACAACAACTGAGTGAGCTTTTCTATAAAGCTTGGAAAAGATTTAAGCAATTGTTAAGGAATTGTCCCCATCATGGTATTCCACAATGGGAGTTAATCAATGTGCTTTATGATGGTTTATGCATCGATGACATCCGGGATGTGAATTGCACCATGGGAGGAACATTTCTTTCCAATCTTGTGGAGGTGGATTGGGAATTCTTAGAGAAGATGGCGGTGAACTCAAAAAGACAAGCTCAATCTAACCAAAAGAAGAAACATGCCATTGTTAGATCCTCAAGTACTACTAATGCCAATGAAAGATTAGAACAGTTGGAAAGAGCCAACCAAATGTTGGAATGTCAATTGGCGAGTTTGAATTTTAATGGAGGAAATATGACATCTCAAGGCGGTCCAGTTTTTTCTGTGTGTGAAGGATGTGGCGACTTGGGACATGCCATTGTGGATTTCCTGGTGCAATTGGGTCGAGCTGAGGAAGAGGTCAACCAAGTATATGGTGATCGAAAGCAATATGATATGAATTCTAATACATATCATCCAGGTTTGCGTAATCATCCCAATTTTAAGTATGGTAACACATCTAACCAATCTAACCCTTATTTTCAGGTACCAAATCAGGGAGGTCAACCATACCAGAATCGCCAACCATCATATAACAACCAAAATTACAACCAAGGGGGGGGGGGTATAACAAAGGATATCAAAGAAATTATCAACCTAATGTTGATCAAGGAGGCTCAAACAACTCATTAGAAATAACGGACTTTCTTAGAGAGATTAAGAAGGACAATGAGGTACGAGACAAAACAATGGAGGCATTAGCTAAGCAAGTTAGGCAAATAGCAGAAGAGATGGCTCAATTGAGACGAGATCCTAGTAAACTCCCTAGTGACACCACCTTAAATCCTCAACATCAAAGCTCAAGTATAAAGAACACAAGGAGTGCAAATCAATGCAGTAAGTACGATCTTAAGTTGTGATGATTATGAATGTGCAGTTACACCAAAAACACAAGTTATTGAAAGTAAAGAAAAGGAAAAGGATGAAGTGGAAAAAGAAGAGGAAGTTGAAGAGAGTGACCCAGGAGCAACTTTTATTCCAATCAAAGTAGGGAAATTTAAAATCAGCAGGGCTCTCTTGGACTATGGAGCTGGTGTTAGCATCCTACCAGGTACGTTATGTGATCAATATGATTTTGGCCCTCTCCAAGAAGTTGACACCATCATGGTGTTGGCCGACTCAACTTATAAACGTCCTCTAGGGAAGGTGAAAGATGTAGTAATCAAAGTGGGAGAATTTTACTACCCTGTAGATTTCATGGTACTTGATTATGTATACCAGAGGATGTGGGAGCAACCTCAAGTCATATTGGGTAGACCATTTTTAGCAACTGTAAATGCTCAAATTAACCGTTGAGACAAAACAATTGACATGACTTTGGAAACACGTAAGTTGCGTTTTGATGTATTTCAAGTTTATCAATTATTTTGTTAATGATGAACCTAGTGAGGCAGGTATTACTAATGAGTGTGTTCCTCCTTATATTCCATATATAAGTGAGGAAACCACTTTCGAAACTGGTTTAAAACAAAACAGAACTAAGCTTGTAGATCTAAGAAAAAATAAAAAGTTGGTTAAGAAGGTGGACATGATGAAGGATAAACCAAAAAGGAAGAAAAAAAACGGGTGATCCACCTGATCTTGTGAATGTTCGAGTTATGGAGATCGTGTTTGGAAGAAAATGGAATGACTTAGAAAACCTACCGGATCATTTAAAGAAATTATACTTAGGAAATTCCGGAGGAAAGCACATCATTCGACCACCATGAGGGTTGACAGGTACGGGGAAGACCTAAAACATATCGCTACTTGGGAGGCAACCCAAGGTATTTTGTGTTTTCTAGTATTTTTTTTGTTTATTTTGATTTTATTTTATTCTATTTTATTTTAAGAACTTTATGGGTGTGTTTACTAGAAACCCTCACGAGACTACACTCGTCCACCCGGGTCTACCGGATGGTTTAAAAGGCTTGTTGCATATGCTAAATGCAACCGTGATTCTTACGAAAGTGAGTTTAGGACTTTTATCATTAAAGTGATTTTTTATATTTATTTAAAATGCTAATTATTTTTAATCAATTTCCACTTAAAAGTTGCATTGAGGACAATGCAATGCTTTAAGTGTGGGGAAATGGAGGCATTATTGATTTAAATATAAGGTGTTAAATCATGAAGTGAAAAGTTCGCTTCTACACGGGTTTTACTATGTTTTGTAGATTAGTAGACGAGATGTTGAAGATCACTAGTACAATTGAAGATACTGTCATAAAAACATAACTAGGTGCATTTGTTTCCCTTATTAATTGTTAAAAATATTAATTTGTAGCAAGTTTTAGTTTCCGGTTATTGATGGTGAGTCACCGACTGATTGTAAATGGTTTGTGAATATGAAAAGATTGGATATGATCTTAAAATTCTCTTTTTTCCATACCAATAGTAACATTTAGTTGGTACATTGGGGGCGATGTACATCTCAAGTGTGGAGATTAGTAGATTTGGTAAAAGTTTTTAGAAAAAGTAAAAAAAAAAACTAATTTTTTTTTGCAAATCTTCAAATGAAGTTTATTGTGTTTTAAGAATAAAATTTTCAATATAAACCACTAGCTTGTTTCTTATCAAAAGATTGGTGTAGATCCTAGATCATGATTATATTTTTTAAGTTGCAGGATAAAGTATTTCTAGCAGGTAATTATTGAAAATATTAAGGATGCCTGATTAGGGTTAACAAGCTTTTGATATAATAAACTCATGTGCATATCGGTAGCCTAAATTCCTACTTGGTGAGATGTTGAACCTATTACTTAAAACACAATCATATATATTCATTTGTTGATGGTAGGCTATATACCACTCTTGTTGCAGAACTTGTATTGTTTGATGCATACCAAGACCATAAGCAAGGTGTTTGCACACAAATAATAAATGCAATTTAGGAACCCCTTTACTTGTTATCGTTGTTTATTGTTATCCATCCTAACCCTTAGTAGCCATGTCGAGCCTAAACCATATTTTTAAAGCCCAAGTTGTTAGTTGATAACCAACCGTGAAACCGTTCAAAGTTAAAGAGCATTCAAAGTCAAGCTTATATTAAAAAAATTGATGAAAAAAGAAAATTAAATGAAAAAAAGCAATTGTTTAGAATGAATCAAAGTGATCTAGCTCTATTAGTCATGTTAATAAGGATTGTTAATGGTTTGGTTTCTTTTTGTGTATGTGTAGCCACTCAAAAGCCAAAATCTCCTACCTTTACCTAAGCCCAAACACCTATAAGTCCTTTATATATGTGCAAAGACTATGCAAGTGGTGGAGGCGTGATTGCTATACAAGCTTATGTGGACAAGATGGTATAATTGATTATTGAGTGATTACACTAGTGCATATTTTACTAGTCCAAATATAAAGCTTCTTGAATCACGAACTTCGCCATTCGATCTCAAACCGTATTAACATCGTAATTAAAGATTCCACCGTCTCCACCCAATTGTGTTGTTGTGAATCCGGATTTCTTTTCAACGACTTACAAAACTTCTTGCTAATGTGTTTGCTTAAAGTCGTGTTAGAATCTTTAGCAAGCAAAGCTCCACAAAACTTGCAATGAGTCTTACAGACCCGTCACTCAACTCAACCATATCCCAATTGCACCAAACATCCATGTTACGATTGTGTGCAAGAACACGAATGACGGTTGGAGAGTTTAACGAACCTTGACCAACGGAAGATTGTGATTGAGCCATATCAAGATTGAAGAGAGTGAAAGTGTAAAACGAGTGAGTGAAAGTGTAAAACGAGAGTAAACGAGAGTATTTTTTGCGTTTTTTGCGTATGTTTTTGCATTGGGGACCTGGGTACTAAATCATATCAACTTACACCTATTTATACTAACTTATAAGGCAAAAAATGGCCAAAAAACGGTCCAAAATCGAAGCTAACGGCTATATAGCCGTTATTAACGGCTAGTTTTTCAAAAAATAAAAAAAAACGGTAATACCCGGGTTGGACCCGGGTACAATCGGGTTGGGTTCGGGCCGGTTCGGGTCGGGTTCTAACAAAAATTTAAAAACTATACCCGGTTCCAACCCTACGATTTTTTTCGGGTCCAAACGGGTACACCCTATACTGGCTCGTACCCGTACCCGGGTCCGGGTCGGGTCCGTACTCGGGTATTTTGCCCATCTCTAAGGATGAGGATGAGGGATGGATTGTGAATGCTCTTAGTTATTTATGTTTTTATAAAATATAAGATTATTATTTATAAAATTTAAAACATGTATGAAGTGTTAGAGTTTAAAAAAATTAGGGGTAACATAATATTTTCTCTAGGGTAACGTAAAACGGTAAAAAAAAAATTATATATAAAACCGTAAAAAGTTGAGGGGTAATGAAGACTACCCCTCGGCTCAATGTAGTTTCTTCTGTGGTTACAACTATACGCCTAACTTTACAATAAATCCTCACAAATTAGTAGAATGCATGATTATAATGGTATATCCATCTCATTACAACCAAAACCTTGTAGCTAAAACCTAAGACAAACTATCCTTTTATAAAATGTCACATGCTGAATCTTTCGTACACTTTACATACCTAAATAGGAGCATGCATGTGTGTGGGCCGTTGGACTTCTTACTTTTTAGCATTAGATGAATTGAAAATATTCAAGTTATTAAGTTGATAATTTTTTACAGTGATTGATACATTGGTTTACTCTTACTTTTAAACTGTATTAATTTGTACGTTATAATGTCATATAACTTAAGACTTGGTATTATTAAAAGAGATGTTTATTCTTACGAGTGCATAAACCTTTTAGTTACATCGTTGCTTAGAATTGAATCTAAAACCTTCATTTTAAGAAGTGTAAACTTATGCCATGTGGGCTAGCTCCACAATAAGTAACGATGGATCTATACTAATAAAGGAAAATAACGAGTTAATTACACGATTGGCTCATGTGGTATGTCCTATTGCAATATTGGTCCCAACTTTTAAGAAATTAGATCATTAGTCCGTACTGTTTACCAAACTGTCACACTATTGGTCTCTGGAGTGAATGACCGTTAGTATTTCCAATTAAACATATTTAAAATGACTAAAATACTCCTTTATATTTCAAAATCTAAAACTGTTTTTATTAAATAAAGTGGGTCCCACCCTATCCTATCTCCTTCCTCATGAATCTTTCTTAAAAAGTCATCACCACCAACGCCCCTTCATCTCTCTTCACTCAACCAGAACATCGCACCGGCACACACCACTGCCGCCACCGCCAGCACACATCACTGCCACCATCGCCGACACATGTCACCGCCATCATGTAGTTGCCACCACCGGCACCATCTCTCTCTACCTCTCTCTCTCCCCCTTAATGCTTAGTCGACCACAACCATGACCTCTGCTACCACCATAGATTGATGCAGATCTGGATCAATTAAGTGGGGTGGTGGTTTGGTGCGGGTGGTGATCTGGTGCGGGTGGTTTGTCTGGTGCGGGGTGGTTTGGTGGTGGGACGGTGGTGGTCGGGTGCGGTTGGACGGTGGTGGTCTGGAGACGGTGGTGGTCTGGTGACGGTGGTGGTCTGGTGACAGTGGTGGTCTGGTGTTGGTGGTGGTGGTCTGGTGACGGTGGTCGAAAAGACACAATGGTGATGGTGGTCACTGGTGGTTAGGGTGGTATGGTGATGGTGGTGGTTTGGTGACGGCAGTATGGTGGTGGTGGCCGCAGTTTATGGTGGTGATGGTCGGTGATGATGTTAGTTAGATGATGATGTTGATAATGAATTAATAATAACTAGTGGGGAACCCGCGCGATGCGGCGGTGGTGATAATTTAAAACGCGATACTCATTTATAGTTAGTTAATGAACACTTACGTTGTGATGAGATCATATTTTTGTCATAGGCCTTGCACAGCTCAATATATGCCTAGGAGTCTGACATCGCTCGTTGTTGTAGGAGTCGTCATTTTCTTTTTTTATACTTACATTCTGATCGAGTATGATTTAGATCTTAAAACTCAATAAGCTAGATGCAATAGAGAATAATGATTCAACCTCCGATACCTCCATGATTTTCGTTTTTTTTTACATCTACAGCCATGTTAAAAACGGGAAGCCGCAAATGCTCTATCCAACTTCTTTGGATTAACTCCACTAACCAATAAAAGAACTAAATTTGAAAGAATGTAGTTTGGTCCTTGCAAACCTCCTGACCAAGTTAGTTTCAGTGCAATTGTCGGTCAATGAAACAAACCTATAATTCTCCCCTCACCAACAAAACACAAGACTAAATGGTTTTATTTTAACTTTGAAATCAAGAAAAGTTGAAGAACCAACTCCATAAAGAATATAATAATTATTTGTTAAAGATAAACAAATACATACACCATATAAGATCAAATTTGATGTTAGTCTATTTTCTCTTGTAATTTTCATTTCTTTATTGATCATTAGTGTTGTTAAATCACTAAATCACATGCAGCTATAAACATTAATAGTATCCTTGTACTTATGAAGCATGATTATGGTTGCTTCTGTTACTTAAGTAACACATTAATAGCATCTTGTACTTATGAAGCACGTTACTCTCTGAAAAGATAATCCATAATGCTCAAGCACCTTTAAGATGACAACCATGATGTTCTAAGTACAAATTATAAGTACCTCTTCATCATATGAAGTTTTAAGATGATTGTTTAATAATCATTCCAACTATCTGCAAAGACATCTAACTAAGATGAGAACAATTCCAACTTTAGAAGACAGCATCTAATTAAATTTGTCCATGCATAAGATAACAAATTAATGATTCTTATTTCATGTGCATTACACCATAAGAAGGAATCAACCTTAACTACCATGTATCAGTATTATAGCTCAAATTCAACCATCAAGTTAAAAGCCAATGTATTCTTGAACCACTTTGAGCACACACCACATATCTACCACATAATCATTTTGGTAATGCATAATAACTACGCAACATAACGACTTTAGCAATGCTTGGCGTTGTCATTTTCACACTATAAGAAAGTGGGTCTATAGCAACGAAAATATGACATCTTATAGCAACGACATGTCGTCGCCATAGCTAATTTTTACCTATAGCGACGACATGTCGTCGCTATAGAGTTCGTTCGTAAAAGTTAGTTGTAATAGACTGATATGTCGTCGGGATAGAGGTCGTCGGCATAACTTTTTCTATAGGAACGACAAATCGTTCCTATAAGTGTCGTGGTTTCTGATTTTATCGAATAAAAAAAAATAAAAAAAAAAAAAAAATAAAAAAAAAAATAAGATCAATAGCGACGACATGTCGTCGCATAGGTGTTTTTTAATTTTTTTTTAAAAAAGGAAGACACCTATAGCGACGACATGTCGTCGCTATAGGTATTTTTTAATTTTTTTAAAAAAAGGAAAATACTCTATAGCGACGACATGTCGTCGCTATTGATCTTATTTTTTTTTATTTTTTTATTTTATGCAGTACCTTATTTTTTAAAAAACTTTAACAAACATATAATCAAGAAAAATCCAATGCAAGTTTAACAAACTAATAATTCATACAACTTCAAATATAAGTTTAACAAACAGATAATTCATACAATTAGTTTAAAATTCAACAAAATCTAACAAAAATACAAACGCTAATGACCACCAGGTGGTCGTTGCTGCTGCCAGTAGCGCATCATTTCCATCTGCTCTTGAAGTAATCGTTGCATTTCTTGTATTTGTTGTTGTTGTTGTTGTATAGTTTCTTGATTTTGTTGTTGTTGTTGTCTAAGTTCTGCAACTTCATCATGCAAATGTTGTGTTGGAGGAGGTTGCGAGCTACAAAAATCAAGGGTGGGATGTCTCACCACGCGACCAACACCCCGTATATGTCCTCACCTTTGACCTAAGGCACGCTCAATGCATTGAATCTCATCAACAGCTGATGAATCTCCACCGGTCTCGCTAGAGGATCTCACATACTCCTCTTGAATTCTTTCCTGCATTAAACATATTGAATATTTGTCAAACGGGTCATTTTGACCAAAACACACTTAAACATACTAGAATCACACAAGAGTTAGTTCAAACGGGTCATTTTCACCCAAACACATTTAAGCATACTAGAATCGATCAAAAGCTAGTTCAAACGGGTTATTTTGACCCAAACACACTTAAACATACTAGAATCACACAAGAGTTAGTTCAAACGGGTCATTTTCACCCAAACACATTTAAGCATACTAGAATCAATCAAAAGTTAGTTCAAACGGGTCATTTTGACCCAAACACACTTAAACATACTAGAATCACACAAGAGTTAGTTCAAATGGGTCATTTGACCCAAACACACTTAAACATACTAGAATCACACAAAATTTAGTTCAAATGGGTCATTTTGACCCAAACACACTTAAACATATTAGAATCAATCAAAAGTTAGTTCAAATGAGTCATTTTGGCGCACACACACTTAAACATACTAGAATCACACAAGAATTAGTTCAAACGGGTTATTTTCACCCAAACACATTTAAGCATACTAGAATCGATCAAAAGCTAGTTCAAACGGGTCATGTCGACCCAAACACACTTAAACATACTAGAATCACACAAGAGTTAGTTCAAACGGGTCATTTTCACCCAAACACATTTAAGCATACTAGAATCAATCAAAAGCTAGTTCAAACGGGTCATTCTGACCCAAACACACTTAAACATACTAGAATCACACAAAAGTTAGTTCAAATGGGTCATTTTGACCCAAACACACTTAAACTTACCCAGTCCGATTCTGCAGTTGCATTCACCCATCCCGTGCCTTCTCTGAAATGCATCTTTTGAAAGAGATCAATCGGTCCACTCCCCTGTGAATAATAAAAATTCTAATAAATGCATCTTCCGACAGTTAATACTTATTTTTATAATAACAATTATACTTTTACCTCCATATGTCTCTTCTGTGCATATGATTGGCTCCCATGGAAACTCGGATAGCGTTGTTTACCTCTGTTTAATTTGTTTGCCTCAGATCGGCTCCTATAAGCAGGATCTAAGAACAACTCATTAATCACCTGAGCCCATGCTTGCGGGTCAGTTCCCTCAGGAGGACAAGTTAACGCTATTTCCACGTCATCATAACCACCCACATCATCAAAATGAGATTTTAGATCTTGCTTTCGATCTTTATAGGCTCTTTGACACTCGGCATTGATTCCGAGCCTTACGCCTTCCCACTGTTCGGATTCCCTCCATCTAGCAAGGTCAAAATATTCCTACAAAATATGTAATTAGAAAACATGTAATACTTATATGATTAAAATACGATAAAAACACAACATTGTATACTTACAAAAGGTGTGGGATATATGGCTCTCTTAAACTCATCGGGAACAGCTTGCCAACTGGGATAATGGAAAGGAACAACCTTACTAATCTCATTAGAGATTAACCTTATAAAATCCGAGCTGTTTTCTCCAACAAACTTATATTGGCCCCCCTTGCTTTCAACTTCGATCTGTAGTGGTTGGCCTTTGTTTTGCTCAAATTTTTTAAATAATTTAATGTTTTTTCCTTTTGATCTTCTTTTTCTCGCGGGTTATGCTACATTAATATATGCAATTGAAAAGTTAGAAAACATAGATTATGTTCAACATAAATATGTATTTTTTAACTTTAACAAATAACTTACAAGACTCGCAACCGGTAGATCCCCGCCATCCCCGCCATGTCCTCGAGCAATATATGTTGACATGCTTCAACAAAAATAGACAATAAAACATGGAAATACAACATTATCAATTAACATATACACAAAGATGTACTAACATTAAATTCATATACACTTACATATACATACATACAAGCGTAATCACAACACATAATCACTTACAAGTATACAAACATACAAATATACAGCATACCTACATACACAATTACAAAAATACAAACATACTTACATACAAGTATACAACATACTTACATACACACTTACAAGTATACAAAAAACATACAAGTATACAACATACTTACATACACAATTACAAAAAACAAACATATAATATACTAATAAACAAACATATAAACATAAATACATACAAACATTCACATACAAAATTTACATAAATACATACATATAAACATATACATAAACAACTAAATACATCAAACCATATACATATAAATTAACACATATAAAAATACATACAAACTTAAAACCATGAAAATATATATAGTGGCATTTCATCAAACACTTGGTGTACATAACCTAATCTACCATCAAACTTACATACACTAACATATATATACATTTTTACAATCATACAAACCTAATCACAAACATATTCACTAAACAACACTTAAATCATAAGCTTTAAACGAATTTCATACCTTCAAATCTTCAAATCCTTTAATTTCAAGCTTTAAACTTTAATCCCACCTAAAACATAAAATTTAGATAAAACTTATAAAAACAAGATTATATAACTTCATTATAGTAAAATAACATCATCCTTACCTTCAAACACTTCAATTTGATACCAAATACGCATATAAACCGAGATGAAAATCGTGAGAAAAATTGGGTTTTTTTTGGGTGAAAAAAAGGGCAGAAGGTCTGAAATGCGATTTAAAGGGTCTGCACTCTATAGCGACGACATGTCGTCCCTATAGAGTAAAAAAGTCGTCCCTATAGAGTCAAAATTAAAAAAATTAAAAAAACCTGTTCCAACGACATGTCGTCGGGAAAAGTTGATTTTAATTTTTTTTTTTTTAAATCTGTAATTTGAGGTAGGAAAAAATAAAAAATTGAATAACCTCACCTGTGGCGACGACATGTCATCGGCATAGGTATTTTCATAAATCCCGCGTATTATTTTGAAGCCCGCCAACTCTATACCGACGACAAGTCGTCGGTATAGAGTTTGACCAGTCAAAAATACCTATTACTATATAGCGACGACATGTCGTCGTTATAGACCAAACTATACCAGCGGCGTATGTCGTCGCTATAGATGTCGTCGGGACAGAGCTAAATTGTTGTAGTGTCATATCACATCACACATAACACTTTTAGCATAAACAATAATCACACAAGATTTACAATATCACATCCGCTATCATGATGTGTAGTTAGAACTATTTAAAACCAAGTACTTTGCTTATTTGAATGTAACATATTCAATCACATGATGTTCAATCATTCTAACCACCCAACTTTAGTATCCTTATTAATAATAACTAGTGTTTATTTCGCAACGCACGTTGCGCGTCTTGAAAGCCAGGGTCAGTTTTGTTGTGTCATCAAGCCACAGCCAGAAAGTATCACCCAAAAATATCAAACGACTAACATAAACATTATCGACTTTATCAACTAACAACTATATTTCAAACAAAACAACTCTCAGACGTTGCTTGCACATCATCATCGAGCAAACAATTTTCACCAACAACAGTCGGTTAAGGTGCGTGGAGACTCAGGAAGGTGGCCTCATTGCGGTTGCATCCTACACGGATGCCACGCCGAAACAACGAAGGCATCAACCGCTCTGCATTACGGACTCAGTTGCGCTATAGTCGAGTCCTCAAAATACACAAACATACAAATGGGTTCTCAGATGAGGAATTCTCATCATCACAGAACTTAAACGGGGTTCAGATATGAAAATCCGAGCAGAAATGCCAACAGATGACAAGAGTCATCACCTGGTGGCCAAGATGGTGATCATCAAACGACTACCATGCAAGCCCCGACCACGACAACGATACCACCGCCAGCTCCACCTTAACCAAAAAGGGGAGGCGAAGCGGCAATAGAGCCGAAAGCCACTGTCATAGTGACGGCCGACGAGAAAAAGATGCCAGTGATCGTAGGACGACCACGACCACCTCCTTCTCCACCACGAACAGCAATGGCGGCTTGTACCCGCCGTCGAAACCCTAAACCAAGGGCAACAGTGTCTCTTTAAAAAGCAACATACATAAGAGTTTTGCAGCCGGCCGGAACCAACGAACTAACATCTAGTCGGAGACGCTGCGGAACCAAGGGGCGAAGGTTCAGCCGGAGCAAAAGCCCGGCCGTACATCCTCACCATTAAAGAAACCCCAAAAAAGTTTGCAAAAAAAAGAAGAAGATCGGACGCAGAGAAAGATCGGAGCGCAAAAATGCGACCAAGCATGCCGTCGCCAACGGCGGCCGCCGACCCAGCAGTCCGTTCGCCCTCACATCCCCTCTCCCTCTCTCTCAACTCATATATGTAATGTAAAAAAATACTGGTGTAAAGGGGATAAAATAGAAAATCTAAAAAGCTATGTGGTGTAATCTCATAAGACCAAAAAGCAACTGATGATGGCAGTTGTTTTTTTTTGTTTTTTTTCATATATAGGATAATTCAACATAAGCTTATACACCAACAAAACATCAAATATAATTCATTGTCTCTAACTTGACCTGAAGTATTAACCAAAAGTTATAATTATCTACTGATATGTTTTAAGATTTTATATCAATTTTAGTTTTAGAGATAGCTAATTTCAGCTCAATATTTAAAAAAAAAAACAAACAATAGCTCCAAATAGAACAATGTCGTAGAGCTTGCAGAACAATCTAATCTAATAGTTAAAAGATCAAAGGGCAGTAAAGTTGGCTACAAACCATAACTATGCTCATCTTGACACATACTAAAACAAAAAAGAATCATAAAGAACCCGATTCCAGCGAATCAATAATTATATAATAAGACTTAACGTGTATAAGATCTCTCCAGCAAAAATGTACAATCTTCTGCCATGAGATGCTTAATTTGTTAAATATTCATCAAATTCATCCCTAGTGGGCTTACCAAGAACCGCACATGAAGTATATAATGTGGGGCTGATTATGCGCTTGTGCTTGCAGATTGATGAAACATCTTATAACATGCACTTTCAATGAGTACAAATCCATATGATGACACTTAAAAGTTAAAAGTCACGCTTAACATGTATATGTAGTCTAATCATAATAAAGTTTATTGAAAAAAAAATTGACCCGTAAAGAACCCATAGGAAGAAAGAGAAAGCTTCCCCGCAAAACAAAAAACACATAATGCAAAACCAGGTATATTTAAATAGAAAGCAAAATACACAAGGACACGCAAATACACATCTTAGACCCTCTTAGAAAAATAAGACAACAAAAAAATCATGTCTTTTGTAAAATACCCATTTCATATTCACAAGCTTCCCATGCAAGATTCATATTTAACATTTTAAAGTTGACAACGTACACGTTTTGTGATCTTCGTTACTAAACGTAATGTTCATAAGTTGTCTTATACCTCGATTAGGATCATAATGAAATTAAATACAGTTAACATACCTGAAAGCTATAAATCAGCAGCATTTGACAAGTGAGTTCCTAAAGTAAGGAAATAAAAAATAGGAATATATAAGTTATCTACAACACACAAATACGCCAACTCTAGGGGTATCAGTTTTGCCTTATACATATGAATGGGTCGATTTCATGATGTTTATCTATAACGAGCCAAATTGATAGAATAAAAATAGCTAAAAAGGAAACGTGTCACGTAGGTCGAATGTTATCTAGATTGTATTTTTTAAGCATACAACCTCCAAAATCATCTTACATTATTATAGAAATAATATCAAATTTGATGATTATATTGACAAAGTACTTGTATAAAAGAAAAAAATTGGACAAAAAAGTGTTATGGGTCAACCCGTGAGCTTTGGGCCTGTGGCATAAGGAGTGGCTAACCATATTATGTTTCAACCTTTTAACCGAGATGAGCACACTAAAAGACATATAAATTACGTTAAACGCTAAAAAAATTTAAAAGCCAAGTTTATTTAGAACAGATAAATTCCAAATTATCTTGCTAAGAAGTAAGAAAATCACCGTCGGTAATGGTACAGGAGCATATGTATCGTCATCATCCTTTGCTATAGCAAGAACTTCATCACCTTTTTGTAGAACATAAGAATCATCTGGATAAAGGATGATTTTCCCCCACAAGAGACTGACTTTACTCCACATTCCACAAGGATTAGCATCCGGAAAGCTAACCAATACATCCTCAAACTGCATACCATCCGATTGCGGCCATCTTTTAATGTAGAACTCATAATTTTCAGGCCCAAGAATATCTTCCCACACTTGCGGTTTCAATCACATGGTATTAAAGTATTAAGGATGCCACAAGAACAACAAGAATAAGATTATGCTAGCTAGAGGGACTGGACAGGTTCAATAAAGGGTCAAAACATGTTCGGGATAAACAAAACTCCAACGTGAGTTGGTTTATTTTTCTCTTAACTGTTTTTAATAGATAATTAGTTTCAAAGTTATTTTGTGTATTAGATATACACTTTTGATGGCTTTCGACACGTTTGACCCATCGCCACACTTGTTTTTTAAGCTATTTTAATTATACTCGTTTGACCCATTAGAGAAAAAACATAACCCAATCAACCCATTTAAAAGCACTTGGGTCAAAATTGTTGCTTCTCCACTGATAACCAGTAAGGGAAAGAAAGGTTTGGTATTCCATTATTCTTATAAACACAATTGTAATAATTTGAACCTGATACGCCAAAAGATCTACAAGAAAGATGAGATATTTACTTGTGCAAGGCCAGGCTGTCTAGCACACTGAATCATTAAGCGACCAATTACTCATGTGCCATAACGGTTTCCACAAGATCCCCGTCTATGAGTTTTACAAGGACCTCATTGTCAAGATCGCTGAGATCCAGGGGCTTGCACTGATTGCCATTGATGTTATAGGGGAGAAGGCGAAGGGGAAGAGGAAGGAGAAGGAGAACGACGAGAGGACAGCAAACGGCCAGCGGGTGAATTTTTGTTTTTTACCTTTACAATCTTTTTTTTTTTTTTAATTTTTAGTACTCAGTACACAAATCTCATCCCTAGTGTTTTTAAAGAAAAAATCTATATATAAAAGATTATTTATCTTCATTTTTAATCAACTAAATTTTACATGATATTAATTTCGTCGCTGTATAAAACATTCTTTTGAAAATTAAAATGATCAGTGTGGGACTATCATTTCTTTGCATCCGGCTATGCTACTTTAAAAAGGTGAAGAAAAGACAGGTTTAATTATGATAACTTTTAAATTAAAAGGTGGTTTGGGATCGTATTAACTGTTAAGTATTTATTGGCAATTCTCAAAGTACGTACTTTGTACGTATTAGACTTCGTTATGTAGTTATGTGTAGCAAACACATCCTAAAAAATTTGTGAAAAATAAAGTCAATATATATTTTGCATGATTTACCCATGCAATGAAATGGTACATATAATTTGCATGAATTCTATACGTATCCATGCAATGGATATGGTCTATACGTACGAAGACTTTCAGAAGTGTGTAATAAAAATTTTAAACCACCCACGCATCCAAAAAAAATCTATCTAGTTTTTTAACAAATTTTTCTACTTCTAAATAACACAATTTCCGAGTCTTTAAGTATTTAAGGTCACACCATTTTTATCGGAGATAAAGCTAATACCACTATGTTATAATGTCATATATAAATTATTTCAAAATAAAGATAGAGAAAATTACATAAATGGTCTATGTGGTTTGAATAGATTGCACATTTGTCTCCAAACTTTGAAAATTACAAAGTTAGTCATTGCAAGTTTGGATCTCAAATTTGGATAAACAGTAAAGTTAGTCCAAACTTTTATATGAATATTACACTTTTGGTCCATACAGTGCAATAAATACATAAGTTTTGAATTAATTTATAAATTTTAAAGTTTTAAAACCAAACATATAATTTGATTAAACTATAGGAATAATTTATGCAATAACGTCTAAAGCTTGAACCGAAAACAAATAAAATTAGTCGATCAAGCTTATTAATCGCATTCAAAAGCTAGCAAAAGTGACATACTGACATCATGCATGCATTAATTCTGGATTACTGGTCAACTCCACCGCTACAAACTCGAAACCAAATTATTATCACCCTACAACAACCGAAACATTTATTTATTTTAACCTAAAGACACCAAACCTAAACACACACAACTTAACCATGCATGCATGCAAATGAAAATTAAACAAACAGTTACATCGACGAATATTATTATTATCAAGCCACAGGCACCAACTCAATCTTGATCTCGGAAACACTCGCATCATCCGCCCCAGCCCTCGGCACCAACGTAACCAAAATATACTCATCATCCTCCGCTTCAATGTCCTCCAAAAGCTCCGTGATCCCGAACACCGCCCCACTCGTCATCAACATCTTTCCTCCCCCATGCGGCACCTGCGCGAACGTACCCGCGAACTCGCTAGAAGCCGCAGTCGTCTCGACACCGTCATCAACGTCATCCACCAACACGTCAAACTTGAAAAACTGCTCAGCATTGTATTTTATCCCATTCAAAAACAACATCTCCGTGGCTTTCTTCTTAGCTTTCTCGTCCCTCTTTGTAGCCGGCCGCTTCACGAGAACCTTCACTATCTCGTCCAGCTTCACCGGGAACTTGATCTCGTCCGCCTTCTTCACTACTCCAACCGACTTAGCCGCAATGTTCGAGGCCTTAACCCGAGGCACCGGGCGGCTCTGGATCCACGGGATCCTCGAGTTTTCAAAATCGTACCCCATTTTGTGTATGTCCACACAATCTTTGTTGTAGACGCGTACGAGCTCCCCGTTTTCATCGTAAAACACGTACGACGCGTTTAACCAATCGTCGTTTTTCGGGTAATGGTCGGAATAAGGGTTCAAATCGTTCCAAATCTTCCACATGCGATCGACATTGGCATGATGGACGTAAAACGCGGGGTCGTACCCGGCGGAGTAAAAGTTACCCATGTCCTCGTTGTTGGGCATCCGAGGGTTCCCGACCCATATGTGCACCGCAGTGTGCGAACCCTTCTCTATTGTCCCCGGCCTACTAGTAACCACGGGGTCGGGATTCGTACCGAAGAAGGCGTCTACATTTGTAGCAGTCGTGACCATATCCCCGTACATCGTCGACAGATTAGTGCTCATCTGGTCTACACAGTTAAGCCCACTTTCTGTACCTCTAAACTGGAGGTCAACGATAGCCGGAGGGAAGTGTACGACGTTACGGAACGGGTCGAATATCTGGTTCGACTTCTGTTTCCCGTCGTGGCCGGGGCCCTCGAACATCGCTGGAAACATCATTCCGGTGGGATTATCCCAGTTCCAGTAGGGTAAAGCGAAAGTGGGATCGTTAATCAACTTACCCAAGATCCTCTCGTAGAAGTATAGATACCACCGGTGGAATGGAAAGAAGAGTGATGAGTCATGAACCTGAAGCTTTAGCTCAGGATGACCATTCATTTCTTGGTTATAAGCCCCATTGCAATAAGCACAATGGATCTTCCCTTGTTGTTTCCAGCTATGTGGATGGTCATCAGGAAGCGCTTTCATGGCTTCAATAGCCTCTGTGTACTTGTCCACGTAGTCGCGGGTGAGTCGCTGCGCTGCTGGCCGGATACGAAGCTTGGTGAACTCCGGCAAGACGTAAGGTTTTGGGCCAGCGGTTGAAGGCGGAGGGCAGCACTTTACCCCTCTTACGGTGAAGCTGGGGTCCGGGATGCCCGTTTGCACGTTAACGCAGTCGGAAATGTTGTCGGGCGCGGTGATTGGGTACGCTGACGCCGACCCGACGTTGGTCAGGTTGGCGGCAGCGTAGAGGCCACCGAGCCCGAGGAGCAGGTTTCTCCTGTCTACATTTTGCATGTTGAGTGAATTTATTGGTTAGGGTCATTTGAAGAGTTGTTGCATGAGACTTTGAACCGGTGGGTGGGGGTTTGGAGAATAAGGGTGACTTTGGGGTGATGGTGGTGGAAATATTGGTGGTGAAGGTGAGAGAAGCCATTGTCATATTTTGTAGGTGGGATGGTTTAAGTTGTCTCCGGAGGGTCAGTTATATAGTGAAATTTACGGAAAATCGGATCTGAGGTGTCTGGGATTAAAAAATAAAAATCAGTACTATATTCAGCATGTTTAATTGAACCTTTTTTTTAATATTTAATTAGGGTTTTTGTTTTAAGCGTTTTGTCAAATGTCATGTGTTCCTTTCTTTTAGGGTTTATATAATTTAGAGTGAAATGTAGTTTTCCTGATAATTACGGTTTTATCATATTTGTTAAAATTGGCTCTTTAATTTAAATTAACGGACTTAATTTTTTTTAATGAAAATAACAATTTTTTAGAACTTTGGTGAGCCAGATGCGAAAATAAAATATATTTTTTGAATGAAAATAACAAATGTATAAAAATATAAGGATTAAAATAACAATTCACTCTGTAGTTTAATTAAGTCAAGATTTTACACAGGTTATTTTTAATTAATAATGCTTGACAGAAACAATTGAAAGTATTTATATGATTTTAAATTATGGGAGTTTGAACATTTTTCATTTAATACGGGGGTATTATAAAATAGGTTTTGTAAAGTTTTATGATATTTTTAATTAATAATACTCCACATGCTGATATGACTTTTAACTCATGGGAGTACGTTGAAAAGTTTTTATTTAACACAGACATAAAATAGGATTTTATAAAATTCTATGACATTTTGTTCCTTTGTAAAACTATTAGTATATACTTTGACTTGTAGAAATCAGATAATATAAGTAATACGACCACTAGCTAGGAGTGGCTAGTGACAAACGTGTTAGGTTTTAATCTCATTTAAGACGTAAAGTAGATTTAAATTGAAGTAAAACAGAATTAGATTATTTCCTTCTAAAAAGGGCACATTAATATAAGTAGAAAGGCTTTTTATTATATTTTAGCATCCAAGTTTGGTTATTACCTAAACATGGGAACTTATACTATATTGTTTCTCTTGATTTTGACTATCCCTTGATCTCAACTGTAAATACCTCCTTGATCAGAGCTGCAATTATAGTTGTGATAATTAGTTGTGTCTTAAACGCACATCCTTATGGTAGTAATGGATTACACATATTTAATACAAATGTGAAAGACAATTCCGCATATTGTTTTGGTAATTCTTGCATCCGTCAACTAATCTTTTGAATCAACAAATAATCGATCGGGTACTTCGTACGGTTTCTCTTTTATGAAATGCCAATTCACCTTAACATGTTTTGTCTATCAAGCTGAATTGAGTTATAGGAGATGCTAAATGTCGTTCTCTTATAACAAAACAACTTAAATGCTTCATATCTTGGAAATCCTATCTCTATCGTTAACTTCTTTATCCATGAAGCTCATCTACTCCTTTAACAATACCTTGAAATTCAACCTCAGTACTTGATAATGTCTAAACAGTTTGCTAATTTTTTGCTTCTCCACATTACTAGGTGCCCTCTTGTGAATGTGAAGTGCATATTCGACCAGTTTGTTTTCTAGACCGGTCTAAATTGGTGGATGCCCACATATCAAGATGTTTGTTTTGGCTAAATAAAATGTCTTTTCTGACGCGTGATTTAGGCATTGTAGATGTACTAAGATACCAAATTATGACCCGGACCCAAACCCGACCCGCAAAACTACAAATAACATCTGACCAGGAGTAAAAATTTCACATGTCTTACATCCAAGGGGCTACAATTATCACCAATCCTAACCGTTGGTTGAACACACCCTCGATTACATGACGGGTAGGATCCAATAGCGTAACAAACTCTTTTGGGACTACTACCATCATCATACATGATATCGACACATACATCATAGAATACTATAAATACAAGGTAAGGGGATCGATTTCTCCATGCATAAATACTCCCTAAACTCTCTCTATCTCACCCTTTTAGCTATTACTTACTTATTCTGATTACTTCTTCTCACGCCGAAGAGTTATTACATGGAAATTTATCCTCTGTAATGTCTTTACTGGTGTTGTTTAATTGTATGTAGGCCAAAATCAACGAAGATCTCTTGATAAATTGAAGTTCAATCAGAGCGAATCAGGTCCATTTGGAGTTTGCTTACAATCTCTACTACATACATTAATTATATCTAGTCTTGTACATGCGAGGTATGTTAGGTTAATTACAAGTCTCTCTCTCTCTCTCTCTCTCTCTCTCTCTCTCTCTCTCTCTCTCTCTCTCTCTCTCTGTCACACACACACACACACACACACACATATATATATATATATATATATATATATATATATATATATATATATATATATATATATATATATATATATATATACACACACATTAACTTAAGTTATAGTTATCACAGCTAAAGCGATAGCAACTCATGAACGAAGTGCTCAACCATAGGGAACGAGCGGAATAAAAGTAGCGAATTAAGGGAAGAAGCAAATGGGGCGAACAAAATGGCCATAAGGGGCGGTTTTTGAACCCCCTTTATGGCTTAACTAAATGACCAGCAAAATGTCAAAATGGACAGCTATGAAACTCGCCATTTACGTTTAAATGATGGGAAAAAATATTTTTATATAGACACACACATAGATAATTTGGTTAGATACTGTTATTGTCATCAGCTATATTCAACGCGGCCTGGAGCTGAGATGCTACCAAAAATTTTGGCTAAATCAGATTTTTGAAAATGAACAAATTCATTTTTAAAAGAATACACTCTTGGCGAATCTGAAGTAAAGATGATAGAAGAACGACTAAATGAGTATCTGCTAGTGATGGGACGCCAAAAATTTGGTCACAGGTCATTTGATTTCTGATAGATTATCAACAAATAACTTCAGGAAAGAATCACCAATTAAAATTACCTTTTATCTTAATATAAATTTTTTATCTTAATATAAAATTACAGATGAAATTCTAACAGATACCAAAACCTTTTCTAAACAAAGTACCTATAGACAATAATTTTTTTATTATTTCTTTAAAAATAATTAATACTTTAATATAATATTATTTTATTTTATTTTTAAAATGTTAATTATTATTTTTTTGTAAAATAACTAAAAAAACAAGAATCATAAACCAAAAAAAATTAATTATAACAAAATTAATATAGAGTAAACTGTCATTTTCGTCCATTTGATTTGACTCATTTTGCAGCTTTCATCAATTAATTTCAAATATATCCTGGTCACTTTGTGATTTCATTTTTTTTTTTTTGCGTCATTTCAATCTAGCATGTTAACGTTGTTGGTAATATTCTGTTGACTTAGTATGAATGGATCAAAATACTCCCTCCAAATATCACATGATTCTCAAATGAATGTTACGCTGAGTAACTTAAAGTTGGTGTTATGAATTGGATGAATATGAAATTATGAAACTAAATGGGTCAAACGGATTGCATGTTGATTTTCAAATAATAGAGAGATGTGCATATGTGTTATGGACACAAATGTTCAATTGATTAAGCATTTACACAAATCAAGATAAAAGGAATGACATATGGATCTTTAGTCCACATAATTGTTGGTCGAAATAATAATTCATTGATTGTAAACAAGTTCAGTTGTTGTTAATAGGAAATCAAGTTGAAAAGTTTTATGAGTAGGTAGGTTTTTCAAAGGATAAAAGTAAGCGTTTTACACTTATTAGTAGATAGCTATATGGTGTTACATAGGTCTGTAAATAAATCAAACGTTCATGAAGTGTTCGGATGAATGTTCATGAAGTGTTCGGATGAAAATTCATTTATGTTCTTTTATTTAGGAAATGGACGAACATAAACGGACGTATATAAACGAATATAAACAAACGTTCATGAACGTAAACGAATGTACAAAACATGAACACATGTTTTGTTCGTTTGTTTACATTCATGAACGTTCGTTTATGTTCGTTCATATATATTCGTGTATATTCGTTCATTTACGTTCACTTATGTTTATTCATTTATGTTCGTTTATTTATATATATTAATATATTAATAAAAGGGTATTATGTGTTAATATTTAAAACATAAGTGTACTATGCTATACACCTAAGTTTAGTTAGATTTTATTTTCCACTAATACACCTAAAAGTTTCAAAATGATCATTTAAGGGTTTTTTTTTGTGTTCAGTTATGTTTGTTTATTATTGTTTATTTAGGTTCATTAATTATTGTTCATTTGTGTTCGTTTATGTTCATTTATTATTGTTTATTTGTGTTCGTTTATGTTCATAAAATGTTCATTTTCTTTAACGAACAAACATGAACGAAGATAAATATTTTTAGTTTCTTAATAAACGAACATGAACAAACAATTGTGTTTGATTATGTGTTCGCGTTTGTGTTTGGTAAAAGTTAAATGAACGAACACGAACATGCTGATGTTTATGTTCGTTCGATTCATTACCAGGCCTAGTGGTGGTGGTGGGGATGGTGGTGAAGGTGAGAGAAGCCGTGGGGTTTGAAAAGTGGGTTAAGTTAAAGTTTGATGGTGTAAGATGTTGATTGAGGGTGAGTTATATAGGGATGTTTCCGGTAAAAACGGATTTGGGGCGTGGGTTTAAAAATGATTTGTATAATCAATATTATTGACACATTATATTATTAACTAGTTTAAAAACTTATGTACTAAACGAATTGAATGAAAATATTAATTTAATAGTTATTTATTGTATTTAGAAATTATGAGATACAAAGATTTTTAGCACAACTAGATAAGTTCATGTATCCATTACATGTAATTTTAGAGAGATCATGAGTTCAAGTCTCACTTTGAAAAAAAAATTTAGATTTGAGCCAGGTGGTATTTCCAGTAATAAGTTTCCTTCTGAAGGGGTTAGGGGTGCGGTCTCGGCTAAAAACCGATAGGTGGGCCCGATTAAAATAACATCTATCCTCTGAAGTATAATTGAAATTATAAAAAAATATTTTAAAATAAAATTTAATTAAAATTATGTATAATTAACTACTTTAGATAATTAAGCAATAATAATATTTTTCTAAATTTTCGTTTTCAAAAAATTTTTCTTTAAAAAATTATTTTTTTAAACACTCCAAATTATTTTAAAAATACTTTTTTAAACAATCTCATTTCAAAAAGTTCTTTGTTTAAAAAAACTTCATATTTCATTAAGTTTTTTTATAAGAATTATGTTTTTTTAATAAAAAAAATGTTTTTTATTTATCAAAAATTTTATTTTATAATTTGTAATGTGTATAAATAATCATTAGCATTTAATATATAATTAAATGTTTAACTTTTATTTTGATAACGATACTGTTTAAATCCTAGGTGGAGGGTGGGTGGATAGTTTAAAAAAAATCATGTGTCTTCTAAATATTTTTAATATATTAGTATAGATAGTTAATTCAGCAATAAGTTTAATTTTGCAGACATATTGTCATGAGTGCATTTTTTATTTTAAAGTTTTAAAATACTCGATTCAGGCATTCAGCCATGATTCCTTTCAAGTATTTCATGATTAATAATATACTCGATCTGCATAAATAAGGGAAAACTAGCATGATAAATTATATCTGTCCATCGCGTATTCTAATTTACTGAAATTTCACGTGATAATTAGGGAATTATAGGGTTTCTGATATGATTAGCAAAAAGTTAGTATTAACATTGTCATTATCTAATCTAAAATAACATCTATATTCTTCATTAATTTTAAAAAATATAACTTAAAATATAATTTAATCTCTTTACTTCGTTTATTCTATTATTATTTTTTAAAATATGAACAGTTTTAAATGTTGATACTATATAACAGTGGTCTAAAGTAGTTAACACAATATGTATAAACTACGATAATTCTAATACAATTATGTCTCTAACTTAAATGTTACGTTTTAGTTTTTTGTATCTTTCTACTCTAATAGAAGAGTAATTAGAGGATTCTTACTCATCAAAAAAATTTCTCTTTTCTATTATAATTACATTATTTACTATTAAAATTATTTTTCTCTTTTTTATTAATTTTATTTTTTAAGAAACATAAGAAATTTTGAAATATGAAATATTTTAAAAAATGATGTTTTAAAAAGTAATTTATTTATAAACCAAAAATAATTAAAATTAAGAGTTATAATAAGAAAATTTAAAAAAAAATAATATTTATTTAAAATGTTATGTTTTGAAACAAAATGTATTTAATTCTTTTGTAAAAACCAAAAAAAGTTAAATAACAAAAGTTTAAAAAGTAGATATCATTATTTTATTATTTATAGTCCTTAATTATATATAATTTCAATCGTATCTTATTTTAAAATATCGTTTTATAGTTAATAAATTTTCATTATATTAGATATTTTGTTTATTCAACACGTGAAATACACGAGTTTACTAAAATAGTTCTCAAATACGAATAAAGTGCATGATTATCCTTACAACCAAAACCTTGTAACTAAAAACTAACGCAAACGATATATCCTTTTAATACAATGTACATGTCACTTTACATGCTATATAAAACAGGAATATGTGTGTGGATAATGTTTGACGTCTTACCTTTGATCATTGGGTAATTATAAAGAATCAAGTAGTTGAGATTATAAAATTTTATTACGCTAACCAATCGCTACACTTATCAGCTATTAGTTTCAAACTTTATTAATTTCTAATCTACGATATTATAAATTTTGAGCCTTGGTATTCTTGAAAGAGTTTTTTTATTCTTATGAGTGCATGAACCTATTAGTTACACCATTGCTTGGAATTGAACTCTTGATCTATATTTTAAAAGAATAGAAACCTTTACGATGTAGACAAGCCATGTATCATTATATCTTTATATATAACAAAAATGAAAGGAGTTTAGCCATGTGGCATAATTTTAAGTATTGTGTTGCCACACAACACATTTATAATAGGGTTAATGGATTTAAATACTCCCAACTATTGGGAATTGGCCGCTGCCACCCCCATGTATCATTTTGGCGAATATAACCCCCAAGTAAACACTTCGGTGTCTGTATCACCCGCCGTCTGTCATAACCCTAACGACGTTAACTTTATGATGATGTGACACGCATACGTGTACAGGCCTCGCTTGTGTGGCAACTGACGTGGTTAATGTTGTGTATGTTTGCCACATGGAAACTAGGTATAAATACCCCTTTCCATCATCACTTTCACCATCCCCCCCCCCCCCTTTCCATCATCACCGATCAAGCAACCCTAGTTCCAACGTTCCCCTTCACTGATCAAATCAACTGTAATTCCATCCTCTCCTTCCATCGCTACAACTCCATTGTTGATCTAATGAGTTCATCTACTTCTGTGTCCAGTCACAGCAGAAACCCTAAATTTATTAAGGTCGATTTGGAAGGTAATGTTTACTGTCATCACGAAGCTCTTGCTGTCCTTCGACTTGCTGGACCAAAGAGTGTTCGAAAAGGTCAGCCATTTTATGGTTGTAGTCAATGGCCTGTAAGTATTTCACTTTCACTTGATTTTTGGTTTAATTGAATGGTATTCCACTTGTTAATACATATGGAGTTATCATGTTTAGATATCTGATTGCAAGTTTTTTCTTTGGAGAGAGGACTTGAAGTTCATGTTCAAAGAACAATCCAACACCTGCATGACTGTTCAAGAGATGAGGATGAAGACTCTGTTAGCTGCAATTGTGTTGTTTGTTTATTTGGCTAAGTAGTTGTAGTGTGTTTGAACAAGCAGTGAATGAGTTTGTATTTTGTATGTTAAACAATTATCTTCTCTTATGTAATATGTTTTGTTGGAATGGAAATTAGACTTTGGAAATTACACTATGACAATCATTGACAAAGCTCTAAACTACATACAATAAGCTAACATCATTTCCATAATACCTATTAGTTCATTAAACTTCATTGTTTACCAAAATACCAAACCATAATTGTTACAAACGACCAACCTTAATGTCAAACATCATAACCAAAATGCAGTACCAGAAGACCCATACAAAAGACCCATAAAAGCATTACATGTTCATAAAACATCACAAACAAATCTAAGCTAAATTGCCTTTCCCTTGTTTTCTCCCTCGTGGCCTCCCATTTTTTCTTGTTGAACCAGGTGGAACTGTAACAACATTAATCAACAGTTAGTCTAAATCATCAACATGTACAAGTACAATATTACATCAGATAGTTTTGTGGTCTTACCTCCCATCTGTTTGTCACTCTCTCTACACTTCCTCTTGTTATGATCACTTACACCACAAATCCCACATGTCATTTTAATCCCATGCTTTGTCAATTTTCCAGGTTTCCTGCATCCTGCCAAGAACCCTCTTTTTACACCATTAAAGCAAACAAATAACCTAAAAAATGTTTCACAAGTAGCTTTAGGATCTAAGTTAATAAAACCTGGAGGTGCAGTGACAAGCTCAAATGTTGATGTTGGGTTGGCTTGCTTTAAAACCTCTAGATAGGAACCAAGTTTGCTGTAATGCTTCCTCATTGACCCATGTAGCTTCTTATGTGCATATGCTTTTTCCTTATAAGCCAACCACCACTGATAATGACCTTATATTTCTCTTTAACAGCTAACTGTATCTCTTTAGCAGACCAGTTGGGTTTGGTTTTGAAAATTGGTAAAAACTCATTTCCAATAAATGGGGCAGTAAGTTGTCTATTCTTTATCATGCTTCTTTGACAATTGTGCTTGTTATTTACTTTTTTAACCATGTAGCACTCCTTCCCTGAGTGGTGTGAACAGAACAAGTAGAATGGACAATCCTTAACACACTTCACAGCTACACGCCCTTGTTTGTTATTATCACTTTTTGCAATGTACAAATTCCTGCCATTGGTCACAACATATCTTTTCACAGCAGCTTTAAAAGCATCCCTAGTAGCAAACCTTACTCCAACTCTCCAATTGTAATTCTTCCATCTGGTATGTTCATTCACTGATGGTACACTGTCTTTGTATTTTTTTTCCTCTAATGTCATCATCTTCACTTTCACCAGGAGTGGCAACATCACCCTCAGAATCCTCATAACTACTATAGCCTTCTATATGTGAAGTCCCAGCTTCAATATTTTCAAACAAGTTACCCTCTTTTTCCTTTAAACAATCTTCAAGCAGTTCTTTGTGGGCTGCACTCTCTTCCTCAGTAGCCTGCTTAATTGCCTCTTGTGATTAAACCCATTCATCATCTTCTCTATCAGAATCTTGACTAATTACTTTATCATGCACCCCCCTCAGTAGTCTCATCATTATCTAATTCCTCAAACTCATGACCCTCTTAATCATTACCTAATTTCTCAGACTCATAACCCTCTTCATCATCACTAGTTGATTTCGTCACTTCTACCTCACACTCCCCATCCCTATTCAATTCAGCTTTCTTTTTATTTGCATCTATGTTCAAGTCAAATTGTGGTATACTTAGTGTGGCTGCTATTGACTGTGGTTTGGTAGGTGTAAGCCTACGAGCAGTTGTCTTGGTATATCTTAGTTTGTTTGGTGAGGTCTGGGCTGGTGGTGAAATGGGCTGGGTTTAGTTAGGTGCAAGTCTACGAGCAGTTAATTTGGTATATCTCAATGTGTTGGGCTGTGAACTAGACTGGGCTGGTGCTGAAGTGGGCTGGGCTTAGGGTTTAATAGGTTGTGAACTGGACTCGCCTACAATTGGACCATTTTGAACAAAAACCTCCATGGACGGTTCATCAGTACCAACAACCAAGTTACACATCTCTAAAACATCACCATCACTAAAAAATCGTTTCATCTCCCCGGTAACAACATTCAAACCATACATATAGAAATCCTTAGACTTGTAACAGTTAGTTTCCATTACATAATCAACTAGTTCAAAGTAAGAAACGTGATCGACATCAATCTTTAATAGCTTCGAATCACCTCCAACGTACGATGGTGCACCCGGGTATATTTTAAAGGTGCCACCATACCAAAGAATCACATCAATGGTTCCCATATGCTTGAATGAAAACAAGAACAACTAAAATTTAAGCTAAACAATACCTCTGATGGTAAAGATTAGGCTTGAGGAAGGGTTCTTCTAGTTCGAATGGGTGAAACTAGGGCTTGCTTGATTGTAAATGTAAATGTGTGAAAAAAATAAAGTGTTAGATATATATACACAGCATTAACCACGTCAGCTGCCACACAAGCGAGGCCTGTACACGTATGCGTGCCACATCATCAGAAAGTTAACGTCGTTAGGGTTATGACAGACGGCGGGTGATACAGACATCGAAATGTTTACTTGGGAGTTATATTCGCCAAAATGATACTTGGGGGTGGCAACGGCCAATTCCCAATAGTTAGGAGTATTTAAATCCATTAACCCTTTATAATATACGATTGTCACATGACATTTTATTAGCAATATGGTTATAATTTTAGATTTTAAAAATGTTTTATATTTAGTAATATCGTATAATATTTGTCTGCATTATATACCATTATATAATTATTTTATTATATATACAACAACTTTTTTTGTTTATTATTCTTCCGCTATCAAAAACATTTGATAATTTTACGAAATAACTTCTCCTATGATCAAAGATTAAAAGTATGCAGCATGAAGAACTCCTTTTACTTCTCAACTATACACACAATAATTATCTTCGACTCATTTTCATACATATTCAATTAGAATATTACGTATATTTGGATTTAAGAAACAAGTTTTTGGTGACAAACATTAATGCTGACAATTTTTGTCTCACGATCATAACCTTCACTTTATTCATTTTTTATTTATGTATACTGGTTTATACGTTATTGATAAACTATCAATTTATATTGCTCAATAAGACATCATAAATATCATAAGTAAATTTCTTAAAGAATCTTGACATATCACGTCGTGATTATACAATCAAGGTTCGTGTAATTCGTTTATGAAGGCAATGTATAACAATCCAGTAAAAAACTTAGTCTATTGAGTTTATTGTGGTTGAGTTATTTTTTTAATATTTATCTTATAAAACATATTTTTTCTATATTCTTAATTTTATATTTTTATTAGTGTGGAACATTCTAAAAAGATGGTTTTTTAAGTTTGAGAAATTATTAACTGAATTTGATTAGAGAATTGTATACAAAAAAGATTTTAGGGATTTGTAAACATTAATATTATTTTTTTATGTATTTAATTCTTTCTTGTAATTTACATGCATACACATTTATTTAATATATCTTCACAAATCACAAGTGTTATTACAGATTTATTAATAGTAATTGATCGTTAACATTTATATTTGTATTTACTTTAAAATTTTGAAACCGTGTGTTAGGCTTGTTTGTAATATAATGAATTAATTTTGTTTTTTAAAATGTAAAATAGATTAAAAGAACAAATATATAAATTATAAATTTAGTCAGTCAATTTGTCTTTATTGGTGAATTTAACGTTTAGTCATCTTTTTGCTATATATATTTTCGAACATTTTATATAGGAACATTTGCATATATCCCCTTGTAAAACAAGTAAATTGCATATTTATCCAATTCAAAACTAAAACCACATATATTCCCTCCTTTAATCTTTTTAATTATATATTTACTCAATTTACAATTAAAATTGCATATATTTCATCCCTTAATGAAAAAAAATTTAAATTTACCCATTTTATTTCATTGTAATAATAATAAATTATAGACCGACTATGCTAGTCCTGTCTTTAGAAAAAATATATAAAAAAATTAATTTTTCATATTTCACCCATTTTAAGCTAGTTTTTTTTTTCTTTTTACACTTTTTTGGTGTTTTTGTTTTTTTAATCATGTTTAGCTAATGAGTTTTTTAATTTCTTAAACTTTTTTTTCCTTCTTGCTTATTTTAATTATTTTATTCATCTATGTTGAATCTATTCTTCTTTATCAAACTTTTAAAGTAACAATAATAAAATGGAACACAAATACCAAACCTTCAATCATTAAGAAAACAAAAAAACAATCATAAATAATCATGAGTATGATAATCATCCTATATTTTATTTTTAATAAAAAACCAAATTTGGTAAATTTAATATTTTTACTATTAAAGAAGGAGATATATACAATTTAGTTTTAAGTTGAGTAAACAGACGATTAAATAAATTACGGAAAAAATTATATGCAATTTTAGTTTTGAGTGAGGTAAAAATAGAATTAACAAAGTTTAGATAGAAATTATGTAATTTCCCCTTTTATAAAAGGTTTAAATGTTAACCTTTATTTTGTGTGATGACTAGTTAACTCATTTGTGTGGTGAATAAGCAATCCACGTATCCTATCACCCCTTGACGGGTAAAGGGTATTTTTGGACATCAAGATGCAGTGTAGTAATTGTATGACACGTTTTTCTCCTGACATTTTCATCCTTTTGTCTATTTAGTACCATGTTTTGCCGCACGTTTATTGTCTTCTTTAGTCTTTTTGTTATTTTTCAAGACAAAATATATTTATGTTTCATTTTTCTTGTTTATAATTTGCTGAATTCCCCATCACGAGAATGTTGTCCTTTTTGGTTGGAATGTCAAATAACTTTATGTATAATTTGTTATAATTCAACCTATTTTTTGTCTTTTTTTCATGCATCTCACGTTAGTCTCATTTTTAATTATTACGTATTTAAAAGATTTATATAAGTAAAATTTTAGTGTCTTAATTGTAAAATTATGTGAAAATTTCATATGTATTACTACAGTTTACACTATACATTTCGTAATGTAATGTAACATTATATTCTCACATTTGTGTAATTTAAGATTACATTGTACATTTTGTAATGTAACCATGTACATTTTATTTTTCTTGCATATGTCTTTAGATAGTCACTCCAGTTTCGTTTGCCATATTCCAAATGGTACCAAATTTTATTTATTAAAATAGGTTGATTTGTAAAATTTTAATAGCGAGAGTAGTATCAACAGATGGTACACTACTGTATACAGTATTTTGAAATAAATAAATTACTCAAATGTAAAATTTCGTACATTAGTGTATATATCACTTACACAAATTTAACCAATGAGTACACTTATGCATTGTTAGTAAAATTACACTAATGTAACACTTCCTACATTAGTGTAAATATCATTTACACCAATGTATTTCATATGTCTTTCACAAATGTAACACTTCCCATAAACGTAACATGTTCTATATCTATGTAAATATCATTTACATTTACATAACTATCAATGTATGGTTACACCACTGTAATCTCTATACACTATTTTTCTTTTTGGTTTTCTGGTCTCAACCTGTTGATTGAAGATACATTAGGTAGTAACAAGAACAAGTAAACCGAACTAAATGTACGTTGTGGTTACACCGCTATTAATACACTATCTAAATTTTAACAATGTTACCATATTTTTCTAGCAAAATTATATGGTTGGAAAATACCCTATCGATAGAATTATACAATCTATTATTATAACCTAGCAACACAAACCTCCATTACAATACTTTCGTTAAATGAAACATAGAAATTAACATTTTTATAACTATTACAAGCCGTATTTTTCCCAGAAATTTTCAAAACTTTTAAAGGCCATAATTTATATCAAAGCAGAAGCATAATATGAGGGAAAAAAAATCATTTTTGCCAAAATAAAAAAAAAAGATCTCTAATTTTGCTTACCTTCCAATCCCAAGATTAAGTAAAAACAAATTAAAGAATTTCGGAAACTATCTAAGAAAACTTAACGCTTTTAAAAAAACCAATATCGTATTAGGGATTTTTCAAAGTAAACAACTGAATTCTGTGATAACTTACTACTCATATCATTATAGTGGCTTTAAAAAAACATTAACTCATAACGATTACCTAATTTTGCCTCCAAAATAGTATAAATAATGACTGTACTTTGCAATTCAAGTGACCCAGATAGTATAACAACTTACTCGCAGATTGTGATTAGCAACAACAAAGTAGGCTCAGTTGGAAAATATACTACGAGCATGATCCTAAGTAAAAAAAAAAACTGTCGATAATCAAATGTAAAAAAATTAAGAGACGAGAGCTGGTTAAGAGAAAGGGAAGTTTTGAAATCAAATTCAGATTAAAATGCTTCAGTCTTGAAAAGGTAGAGATGACATAGGTTTGGTATTACATTTTAGTGTTAGAAAAGCTAAAAACGAGCCGAGCCTAGTCAAGATAGGTTCGAGCTCAAGCTCAAATCTTATTGAAACGGCTCGGCTCGGGCTCGGCCTCAAAAATTTTAACGAGCTGAAAACACCGGCTCAAGTTAGTCTCAAGAAAAGCTCGAGCCAGCTCGTGGCTCGTCGAGCCACCCCGATTTAAAAAAAAAGACACTTTATTTTATCACATTTTAATATATATGAAAACACAAAAAAACTATATTAGGGCTTTTATTTTTTATTAGGTACTCCGTACTTAGGAAACAAAAATCATTATTTTGAATATAAACAATTTATTATCAAGTTATATTTTTTTAAACAAAATATTTAATGTTTTTAAAAAGAATACATTTTTATTTTAAAAGAATCTTATTGAAATCTTAATTATAATCAATATTATAATAATAATAATAATAATAATAATAATAATATTACTATTATTGTTATTATACCACACACACATATATATATACATATATAAATGCACCGAGTCACGAGCCAAGCCAATGAGCTGAGCTCGAGCCGAGCTAACCCTGGCTTGGGTTCGGCTCGTTAACTGAGCGGAGCTGAGCCGGCTCGTTTAGATACGAGATTTTTCGAGCAAACATCGAGTCACGAACTTTTTAAACAACCATAGACTAAAATGACGTGTTGCAAAGGATATTATTAATTAAGATGCTAAAATGACTTTGGTGCCCCTCGTCAACAAATAAACATCTGCATTGTATTATTTTAATGAAATAAAATTTAGGCCCTTGGTAATCCAAGTAGTCAAGGTAATCAATGGTTCTTATAAAGAAACGGTTAATACAAAAAGATAGTGTTAACATTTGAACCAACCTCTATATACATATATTTTTAAAAAAATTAACAGCTTTCCGATATTTTAAGTTAACATGAAATCTGAAAATCTAATTAAAATATTTGTGCACAAATTGACAATTTGACACTAGTGTTACTATTTTATTAATCTAAATTTCTTTTAAACAAAGACCCATGACTAATCGATAAGAACCCTATCTATAAACATACTAGAAGGTGCGGGTGCGCCTATCTGTTGGGGTTGTAACGTTGCAAGCTGCGACGACTCAATTTTAAGATTGACATGTAATTAAAAAAATACCGTAACACTATATTCAGATAATGCTATGAATCCATATCTAGAAGAAGACAACATGTTAAGTGATACATATCAACATGTAAATCTCCTTTTAAAAAATGTGTCGTGTAGATAAAAATAGGCATGCCGCACCATTGTATAAGGAATGTGAATAAAAAGATATGTTTAAAACCACTTGTAATAATATCTACATTCAAAATGTAGATAGAAATAAAACACTTGGTAATGGTAAAGGAAAACGAAGATAAAAATGTAAAAAAAAAAAAAAACACATTATATAAGAAAACAATTTGTTAAAACTAACTGAAAGATTTAAAATTAATTCGGATTAGAGATGGGGGATGTTGGCCGGGAATGCTCTAATCACCGCGACAAGTTTCTACTTGTTTCATTATTTTAAACCCTCATATTTAGCTAAGAAATAAAAGGGAAACATATATGAGAAAAATGAGACAACAAAAGTGGCCACGTGACCAATTGATTACAGAACTGCAGATAATTCGTTCGTAATTGTTATATATAAAAAGAAAGATTCTTAAATCGGTGTTACTCCTTGCATGTTGGATGATTTGGAAGGCAAGAAACAACGCAATATTTTCGAACAAAGAGATGCTTATTGGTAAACTTATGGAAGAATAAACACAATGGGTCATTTGTGGATTAATAATAAGGCCAAGTTAAACATAGATTAAAATAGTTTGTGTAACTTTAACATCTAAACCTCATGTTCTTGATTGTTCTAGCACCTTGCTAGTCTATTTGTTGGAATAAAATATCTTTGTTGTTCAAAAAAAATTGTTATATATAAAAATAAAAAAGTATATTATATGTAATCCGACATGATAGCATATTACAAAAGAACTTTATTTATGGCCGTATTAAGTCTAATTACATGATAATCTTATTGTGTAACCTAGATAACCTCGTAGCATGCCTTAAAAGAAATGTGTGCATGTTCTACATCGATACAATTATTTAATAGCCAAGTTTACGTGAAAAATGAGTTTAAATTACTCTGAGAAAACATTTAAAGATAGAACACTACGTTACAATAAAATCAACATAAATTTTTTACTTTAAACATTATATATGGTACACCTCAAACGTTGTATATCAAAAACTCTCTAATAAAGCAAAATATATTTTGCCACATGTCGTATTCTCATACTCGTTTTGTCATGATGACATTAAATGCCAATGATATTTTTATGAAATTTTCAAAATTAATTTTTATTTTATAGTTAAAAAAGTTATTATTATTAAATACATAATTATTTTAAAAACAAAGTTATATGGAATATAAAGTTTTCGATACAAAGAAACTTTAAAAATGACATTGTTTAAAAAATAGTATTTTTTAAAAAATAGAGTGTTTAAAGAAACAAATTTTTTTAAGTAAGAGTTTATTTAAGATGAAGTTTGAAAAAATATAATTATTATTTTATTACCTAAAGTAGTTAATTATACATATTTCTTATTTCAAAAAAGTAATTTTATAATGTCTAGATGTTAATTAATAACTTTTAATTTATTATCACTCGTGTATTACCGAGTTTCTAAACTCTAATAAAGTAAAGCAAACTTAATTTTAAAATGAAAAAAATATATATGTTTTCGAAAGACATTATAAGTATTTTAGAAGAATGTCAATGGTCAGTTTGGGAATTGCCTCTCAATAAGGAAGGGAAATAATAATAATATTTAATTTGTTAACAAAAGGAGAAAGGAATATTTATTATCTTTATTTTTATAATTACATTAAAAAAATTAATTAAATAATATATTATTTTTTTTACTTTTATCATTACCTTTTTTCTATTCTGTATTTATAATCATTTTTAAGAATATTAAAAAAATCTATAAGAATTAAACTGTGATTCTTCAAAATATAAATGAATAATAATGTTTTTTTATTTTTCACTAACAACCATTGCAATCAATACTTATGATATAGAAAACATACTTATATAAGTATAATAAAACTAATCTGAATGAAATAAAAGACATTCTCTCTCCCTCTATTAAAATTTAAAATTTCACAACTTCTCTCTCTACTAAAATTTACCACACAGCACATCCGGCCTTTGTCCTTGTTCCACCAGCCTTTAGATCACCACCATATGCCGATTGACATGAGGGCCATCCTCAAGAATCGTCAAAAGATTTTGAGCCCTAAACGAGTAGAGAAAAAATGAGGCCCTCATCATATAAAATAAATGAATCATATATAAAATTTTGGGTCATGTGCGAGTAGAAAAAAATAAGACCATAGTTCGATCAATCGATCACTTTGGCCTCCTGTATTTCGGTCGTTATTTTTACCCGCATTCATCTAAATCACAAGTTATTTTGTTTGAGTTTTAAAATGGTTTAAATTTTAGTAATAGGTAAATAATAGTGAATTAAAATAACTAAAATTATAATAGCCCCTAATGTTTGTTAGGCTTAAAATGATTAAAACGTCAATTACTTTGTTAATTGTTTAAGTGTTTAAAAAAGTATATAGATAATATAAAATGTTTTATAAACTTCGGTCCCCTCCATCGGACCCTGGGTGGTCAACCGCCCCGCCCTCCTTCAGGCTGGCCACAGCTCCTGGCCGCCACCCGTGGCGGTGACACCACCTTTTCTGGCCAGTTCAAACCGTAGTCGCGACCCCGTTTCTGCTCATCAAATGCTTGTATCACCCGCATAACTCCTTGTACATCGTGTTTCCATTAAAGAAACTAAAAGAAAACTGTTCAAAAATGCTTGTACCATCTGTGCATCACATGGTAGCTCCACGCTTTAAGCATGGGATGCCAACGTAGACCATTCAATTTCGAGTACTTTCACAACAAACTTATCAATGACCCGAAAATCGAAATGCACGTGTTTAATTTTATATTATGATACATCTTCATAATAAAAATTCAAATCTATGCAATAATAAAAATTTGATATGCTTTTTTGATCTCTCTAATATTATCTCTTAGTTTTGTCATTAGCCTTCATCTTATTCTTAAGAAGACATTTACTAAAAAGATACAAAATACATAAAACTCATACAAATTGTTATCGAATATTAAACAATAAAATTTGTACTTAAGTGTAATCAACTATCTAAAAATCAGGTTTTAATATAACTGTTTATCTTTTCTATTGTACCTGTGTTCGTTTAACTTTTATAATACGTAATAACCATGTATGTCACCATATCTAGCTAGTATGATACACTATTTGTTACTTTTATTTTAGTTTATTACATATTATTTTCTATTTCAATACATGTTGACTTTTATTTATATTGAAATAAAAACAAAAGTATCATTTAACTTTTTACAATCTTTCAAATTTTGTTTAAGAGTGAAAAGAAACCTTAAGCACTATCTGGGTTGGCTCCATCGAAGATGAATGAGTTAATGACAAAAATTACAAGATTTACTTAACAATGGTTTCATTATATGAAACATCTCACCTTGGGATGTTCATGTTCTATTTGTAAAGAAGAAAGATGGAAGTATTCGAATGTGTAACGATTATTTTTGAATTATATAAGTGGACAATAAAGAATATATACCTAGTTACCATGGATCAACAACTTATTTTTTTAAAAATCAAAGCTTCTCAATTTTTACTCAAAAGAGAAACAGATCAACGTTTAGTTCATTTTCTTATGGGACTGAATTCTAGTTATGAAAGTGTCAGAGGCAATATTCTCATGATGAAACCTCTTCTTTCGATTAGTGAAGCATATGCTATTCTACTTCAAGATGAGAAACAACGAATTCATTCTATAAATACTTTTGTCCCCGAGTCATCATCTATGAATGTTGCACAACATTCTTTTTCAAGGAATGATAATAGAAAATCTATAGTTTGTTTCATTAAGCTAATAAGTGTTAGAGGTTGATTGGATTACCAAAAAATTTTAAATTTACAAAGCCTAAGAGCATTCACATCTCATCCTTTATATATTTGTGATTGTGTTCTTTATATTATAGAGAATGATTTTAAGTGTTCTCATCTCTATTAATTTTTTAATATTTTTTTAAAATGATTGTACGTAAAGGAGATAAAAAAAATAATAAAAATATTAAAAAATATTATTTAATTAAAAAAAATTAATGATTTTAATATAATTATAAAGATGAGAATAAAAAGTTTGATGTGAATATTTTAAAATAACCTTTGCAAATAATGTTGCTGATGTGACTGATCAGAAAAGACTCACGAATTCAGTGGTTCTTCACCAGTTTCGGCATCCATTGAACAAATTGCTAAATTAATGCATTTTCCTACAAAAGTCTAATGTACACACACAAGTAAAGTCATAAAGATGCTCGTGCCGTAAATGTTAGTACTATTAACCATGGGTTTCAATGCTAGTACTATTCACCACGCCAATTTTGCAGGTATTATGACATGTGATTCTTGACTTTTCAAACTAAATATATTATTAATACAGATACAAGTGATCACATGTGTCATGATGTAAAATAATTAATCGATCTTCAAAGTACACGTGATCACATGTGTCATGTTGAAAGATTATTAACCGAACTTGAAACCCTTTCCACTCCGGTTCACATCCTTTGTACAAACTTAAACAACTTGCTTCCAAAAGCTAGACAACATAGATTGTCTTTTCCTCGTAATGGCTCGTTTAAAAACTGAATCGATTTTGAGCGAGCTATTTCCGAACTATTTTCGAGCGCATTTCGAGCAAGTTAGGAGCTGCAAACTCTTTGAACAAACCTAATTGTAAATAGGCTTTCGACAATAACAAAATGAACAAAAGAAAACCAGATGTAACTATAAGTAATAGATTATATATAAGTTGTAAGTAAATATAAATACAAACGATGATATCTACAGAATATATATTACGAAGAAACAAATGTTATGATTACATGTGATATTGTACATACAAGAACCAAAACCGAAAGCATTAGTGACAAAAGTTATGCAGTGATTTGCACGCAGCTACTTACACCAACCGAATATTTTTTGACCAAAAGTTTTTTCCTACAAAGTTTCCGAGGAAAATTGGCTTTTTAGCGATGATTTCTCACGGATCGGCCAACTATTAGTGACAGTATGTTTTGTCACTTTCATCATTTCATCGAAAGTTGCTCGGCAAAAAACACGTGCTTAAATTCCGTCATTGTCAATAAGTGTATTTGAGGGACATTCTCTTGTTAAGTTGTTTTCTTCTACGTAAAAGGTCAAGGGTACGTAAAAGGTCAGGGGTTCAAATTATGTAACAAGTATATAGTTAATAAAAATATGTTAAAAGTTGTTTTAATAAATTTCTCAATTAAGTGTCCTTTAATTTAATTAAATGTTTCATCATATAAAATAGGAAGAATTTTATATATATCCTTACAAACTTAAAAAATATCATATTTATCCCTCTCAAATTTAAAATATCATATATATCCAATTTAAATGAATCTTTAATATATTACCATCTTGTCCATGTTAAGTATTTGAAATTTAAATCTATTTCTAGTTTTTATTAAAGTCTCATAAACTTCTCCATGGAATAAAATTTTTCATAGAAATATTGGTGATCTTCTTAATCTCAAATACCAAATCTTGAAATTCAAACACTAACTCCACAAAAAAAAACATTTGTTTGAGTTCACAAAGTGCTCGTTTTTTAAAATCTGATGATTTAATTCTTGTACATTTGATTAATTCTTGTACATTTGATCGCTGCAGTAAATTAGAAAATCTAATCATAATGGTTCTCATATCTTTTTGTTGTTTGAATTATTTCTTTGATATGTATAAAATTTTAAACATATATAAAGGGTAAAATAGTCCTTTATTTATGTTTCATAAATGAAATGAATATATTTGATATTTCAAATAGTTTTCAAGGATATATATGATATTTTAAGTTTAGATTGGATATCTGTGATATTTTTTAAATTTATAAGGATATATATGAAATTCTCTCTATAAAATATGTTTATGTGAGATATGTTATATAGTAATTTTCAATATTATCTTCATCACATGTTTTTATAATATTCCAACTATGTCATTGGAATCATCCCGATGGGGGGTGGGGAAGAAATGGAGAGATGAGATGGAGGGTGAATTCATTAGGTTTGAAGAAAAAGAAAGAAGTTAATCAAGAACACTAATGTGGGACTAAATGCTATTCTTTTAAAATTTTTATAAACATAACATAATAATTTAATATGCCTTGTAGGCAGACTTATACATATAAACTAAATAAGCATTTGTTCTTACACCAATGTGGGACTAAATACCATTCTTTTAGAATTCTCATCAAGATCACATAACACTTTGAGATTTCGACATCTCATTCAATCTTAACACCAACAAAAATGCAGTGGATTCACAATAATAGTGTGGTGATGATTTAAAAATGATGATGAATTTTGAAAACAAAGATGGTGTTTTTGAAGATGTTGATAATTTTGACTGCGTAGATTTTTTTTTTGTATGACAATCAAAAGCCATTGGGTTCACAATATATTAAAGTTATCTTTCAATATCTAGCACAAAAACCAAAATAAACATGTGCTTCAAGCAATCACCATTTAGAAGTGAACGATGCTTGACAATTTCTAAAGTCGTCACCAAGTTGTTAGTATGCAATATATTCCATTTCACCCCATGAAGTTAATATACGCTAATATGTTTTACGTGAATTGGTAGCATTTGTTGGATTTTACTACTGTATTTTTAAAAATGTGTTGTAGTAAAGAAATCAGGGTTGTGTTAGATTTGAGCAAAGAGAAAAATGACGTGCTAGATTTTTGTTTTTCCTGAAATGTGCTGGATTTTAACATAATACATCAATGTGCTGGATTATACTAAACACAATAATGTGTTGAATATTTTGTTCTCAAATTTATATGTTATACATAACAATGTGCTAATAATTATTTTTTTAGAATGTTCTGAATGTGCTGGATTTTTATTATAGCATAAAAACATTTTAACGCATAAAAAACATGGAGCATATCAAGAAACGTGCTATTTTGCATCAAATCATCACCAAAATATGTTGTTTTAACGTAAACCAACACAAAATACGTTTTTTTACGCAAAAATAGCACAAAACAAAAATCTAACACATTTTAATACAACACAAAATTTGTTGTTTTACAAACATAATGATTTATCCTAGTACAGTACAAAGTATTGTTTTTAATACCACACAGAACATGCTGCTTTACGCAAAACAACACAAAACCTGTTTTAGCCCAAAGCAAAACCTATCGTGCTATTTTATTGACACAAAACCTTTTTAACCACAAAACAACATAGAATCATTACAATAGCATAGAAACATGTAGTTTTAGAAAAAGCAACACAAAAAACATCGTAATACAACACAAAACTTGTTTTTTTATCGTAAAACAATTTTTTTTATCGTAAAACAGCACTGAAACGTTAAAATAGCATAGAAACATGTAGTTTTAAAAAAGCAGCACAAAACGTTGTAATACGGTAGAATTTCGCATCATTTTTTTTTAATATATATCAGTGCTATACTCAATCTAAAGAGAACAACATTTTTGATTTTGTGATGTAATTTGTTTTAAAATATAATATCGTATGAAAAAGTTATGATCAGTTAAAAAAATTCAAAAAACCTAAAAAAATCAATAAAAGTAACAATGCCCAAAATACCCTTCATGATTTTCTTCCTGTATTTTCATCACAATCTTAAATTGAAAAATAGAATGCTTAGATTACTTATTAGCCTTCTTAGAAAAAAGTTATATATATATATACTAGTAGATTAACCCGCGCGTTGCAACGGAGTTTTTAAATGTTATCTTTTCTGGATCTTGTCGCTTTACTCGATCAAATGGTGTCACTTTCTAATTTTGTTAATGAAAAATTATGCTACTGTTAAAACCAAAAAGAACAATACATATACACACCATGAAAACATAACGTTTTCAAAGATTTTGGAACAATAAACAAACAAACCCATACACTACAAATATAAACAACGCTTGAAGCCGGGTACCTGAAACTCGAAAGCAATGACATGAGTGGGCCTTTTAATCTTAGGAACGATAAACCCACATCGAAGAAGATGAACTATATCCAAAAAAATACTTTTAAATGCAAACTTGGCTACCTGATTAAAAATAATTTACACCCAAAGATCATATTCAAATGATGTGGTAATGCGCTACTTGATCTACCAATTTGAAGAACCTTAAAGTTGAAATCAGCATGCTACACAAACTACATTTTGAAACAATTATGAAATCAAATAATTAGTTTGTCCATCTAATATTCATTTAAAAATTTTCACTTGGTTACTAAAACGAATGAGAAAACTTACTACTAACTTCTTGAGAATCCATGTTAAAGCTTATTTATTATTTCATGTTGAATTTGCTAAACAAACATATGAACAAAGTTGTTTTAGAACCCAAAAGTTAAGATATAATCATGCAGAAATTGACTTGTTGTTCATAAATGTGTTCTATAATCATCCTTTTTTATTTGTGTGTTTTTAATTTTAATATTGATCCTTACTAATGATTCTAATAAACTTTACTTACTATACGTTGCTATTGTCGTTTTTTAAGTCAATTAATTTAAAACAATCAAAATAACACATGTAACTAAGCATGATTGAAGTCAATTACGCACATGCATCAAAATTTGTTGAATAATTGAAGATATAGGATGTGTGTTAATCATATATAGTTTTAAATTTTGACTTGGATTCCAATATCATCTAATTATGGCACCATAGAACCAATTTCAAGACTTTCTTAAAAAGTTTAGCCAACCAAAACTTCTACCAAATCTCACCAAGACAAGATCCAAAACTGTTTTCCAGCTTTAAACATGTAAACAAACATCTAGATACAAATTAGGCCTGTTAATCTAGGCTGCATTTAGCATAACATTATGTACTTTATACCTTGTGACCACAAACAACACCTAAAAACCACATTGCTAACCAACAAATATTCAAAACCAAAAACCTAGTTATAAAGTGTTTTTAATTGTAGTTCATGTGTGGAAAAGTTACCTTGTAAAGGTGGGATTTAACTTTAAAATGACTTTAGTTATACCACCTCGCAGCCCAATATTACAAAACCTGAAACATATAAAAAAATTTAAGCTAAATTTCAACATTTGGTGGGCAAACAAAATTAGTATTCAATATAAAACCTCAAGACAGTTTAGCATGAAACCAAATATGGGAATGCAATCAACTACTCTAGTTAAGCAATAACGTAAACCCACCCAAATGGATCACAAAAAACCGATATACCAACATATTAAAACTCATATATAAATTAACTAAGGATATCAAACAAACAAGGGTAAATTCATAAAGTTAGATGAAATTATAAGCTTACATCGATCAAAGTAATGAAGCCAATTGAAAACTAAGATGCCACGCCATAGAAGTTAACCCTAATTTTTGGTTTTCTCTATGACTGGCTGTTAAAACTATACGTATGACAGGCCCACAAAAGTCAGCTATGGGATCCTCGAAAGAGGCGAACTACAATCGATGAATTGCACAACTATAATTTGGAACAAAAAGAACCTAAATTAAAACAATTAATAGAGGCAAGAACCAAATAGATATTGGTAAAAATGATACCTTAGAACCCGAAATCAAGCAATAGGATTGATGATTGAGCGGTCATCGCAAGGGAAGTGGAATGAAATGGGCGATCCTATTGAACATATATGTATGTGAAAAAATCAAATAGAGATATAACAAGATCAATATAATACCTGTTGAGTTCTGTTGTTTACAATCCTAAAAATCAAAACAAAGAATGGCAACTAATTAGACAATTGAGTGTCTAAACAAAAATTAAATCTTGAATAGATACAATCAGAAGGGTGTTGATTAACAATTATTGGAAAGATGAGATGAGATGAGAGATTACCTAGATTTAAAAGCAAGATTTGCAGCAAAACGATACATGATTTACGGGATGCTATAAGATTTCGGGTAGAGATGGTGGAACTGAATGGACTTAAATGATCCAAGCGTAAATGATCCCTGTGATGAATGCTCCTGACGATTGAGTTGGCCAGAGAGGGGAAGGGGAAGGGGACTAAGCGCTCAATAGTAATAATATATGGCATTAAAGGTGAATGGTTGGACAAATGTATATGCTTTAGGTTTTGTACCATGTGAATCATATATTATACTAAGGGCATATATGAAACAAAAAGGGTTAAATTTTAAGTATTTAGACATGACCTTTCATATGGGTGTCTTAATCCCATATAAAATTACCTCTTTATCCTTCCTTCCTCCTTAATATAGTAGTATAGATACGCCACACACACCCAACTAAAACTCAAAATATCATATATATATATATATATATATATATATATATATATATATATATATATATATATATATATATATATATATATATCCTTATAAATTAGTTTAAACTTGAATTAAGCCCCTGCGTTGCGACAGGGATGTAAAACCGTGTCATATAACACCAATGTCACACCACTGCTAGCAACCACCAACACTGAAGTTGCAGTGTGTTAATGCGAAGAAATTAGACAGAAACGTAAAACATAAAAAAGTTTAACTAAGGCGATCTAGGACCCACATGTTATGATGAACTTGTCAGACGGGTAAAAATTGGCGTGAAAATGTTGAATCACATATGCACATTGCGCCGTATTAAGTCACAAAATTTACAACGAAACGTAAAATGAAACGTAAAAATATTGAACCGCACATGCATGTTGTGCTGTGTTAACCTGTTATTGGGAACCACCACGAGCCACTAGTCACCACCATAACTACTTTTACATTTCATTCATTTGTCTTTTCCTACTTAACAAACAAATCAAAGTAATGATTCATTCAATTCTTAAAAGATAATCAAATAGCATAATGGAATGTAATGATTTATTTCATTTTCTCTTCTATTCCATTCCTTTGTCTATTACATTCTTTTGTTTATTCTATGACCTCATACCCAATAGACCTAAGTATTTTTTTTATAATTTCTTAATCTTAATCTAACCTAATAAACACTTACATTATGAGACACGTGTCATCTCTACAGCCACTCCCACAAACATTTTCCCTCCCACAAACTTTTGCCCTGATTCCATTTTCCCGCAAGTTACATGACCGGATTTCAAATGACCCGACATTCTTTGATTTCAGTTTCACACAATCCTTAAAAACCTGGATCTCCCTTTGAAATTTTCGATTTAATCCCCAACGATTCTCTAGGAAGTCTGTTAATCACAGCTTTAAAGGGGATTAAAATCTTCAGCAGTGATTTAAGATCTATCATTTGAGGAATAAGGCCGACTTTCCAAAGCTGCCAATTACGAAATCATCCACAACGATTGAGCCTTATTACATCTAGAAAAGCAAGAATCTGTTAATATTGAGCCTTAGTATCTACTATTCCATAAGGATTCATTCGACTTGAACAAGCACAGTTTGATTAGGGTGTGTTTAGTTTCAATCTTTGATTTTCTTATATGCATTGTTACACAATCGACTGATTTGAACACCTAAGATTTGTATTACTGATTTCCGGATATTTCTTTTACTTTGATTTAGGCTTTTCATTGCATAATCTTTATCTGCTTTACAAGTATATGACGAACAGGTATGTTTATTTTGAATATTTGATTTTGATATGTGCTTTATTATGTAATTGTTCGATCTAAGCACCTGCTTCATGTATATTTTTTTTTTCATTTAGCTCTATTGTTTTACTTTGCTTTAGAAGTTCATGCTCATTAAGCAACTGTCGTATGTAAATTCATCTCTTTTTGTAAATTATAGTATGATATGTGTGTCCAATTTAACTTGATTATATTCCTTATTGGTTAGATTATGGATTTGTGCTTATGATAATCATTGTTTATAAACTCCACTTGGTTTAGAATTAAGTTTTTGATTGGAAGATAATTTTGTAGTTGGTTTATAATAATCACGGTGATAAGTTAGCTCATCTGTTTAAATATGACAAAGCAAGAACGAGGAGGGTAAACTTTAAAGCATTATTTTTACTAATGCTTGTTGAGGAATTGAGTCGTTCGTATGCTTTCGATTTTATGATGTTGGGTTGAATTGTTGTTTATGTGGCCCACTTTTAAGGTTAGGTTTTTGTCATTGATTTTTTTTTTTTTTTTTTTTTTTTTTTTTTTTTTTTGGTTAGGGAACATCTAAACAACAATAAAACTTTTGATTGAAAAATTAATATGCAGATTGGATCATTGTAATCTGGAATTAATGAGTTATGATTCTTACTATGATAGATAGCATCTATGGTCATGGTATGCATGGTTTAAGAGGTGAGAGAGTCCACTGCCTAACAGGAATGTAAGTTTTAAAGAACTTTCAAACATAAATTGAATTGGACATGTATCTACTTTATAGTCCTGTGGTTTTTTATCATTGGTTTGCTGATTTTTTTACATGCTCTCAGGGGAAACAACCGATTACCAAATGATGAGAACGAGGATCTTCATCTTGAAGATGCAGTGCAGATAATTTGCAGTTTCTTTTCCACACTCACTTTCCTCTTACATTCCCTTTGATAAATGGATAAGTGAATATTAATGCAAGGTAATTCTTTATTAATTCATGAAACTAAACATGCTGCAAATGTAAAATATTAGGAGTCCTCGCTCTACTATTTTAATGCTACTTTATCGTTTCACCACTTTAGAATATAGATTTATGTTGTGATTGTTAATTTTTTTAGTTGTTTATTGACCATTTAACAAGCAAAACTGTTGGCTGATTATTACTTGCAATTCACACCAGGTATACTAATTGTATGCCTACAATTTTTCCTCTCTCAAATTATAAAATACACACATAATTTGAGGATACATTTATATGCTTAAACTATTTTTTTGTTTTACTTCTAAACCACATCCATTTAAAAGCAAAAACCATGCTTCTTTTCTTAATTATGTTGTGGTAAATGAAAAAATTAAAAGCATGACCATTCTATTCACAACTTTTCTAATAAGAAATTAATCAAAACATTTTACGCTCCACATTACATAAACTAACCAGCTTATTTATCATCATCGCAACCTCTTTTATATTTGCTCCACGACAAATTTAATTATTCAGTTTTCAACTCCCCGACAAATTTAATTATCCAGGTTTCAACTCCCCGACATCTAAACTCATACGTGTATACTTGAGGTATATTTTATTTACCTTATACACCTTTTGGTTTCTTTTAGATACTTTGACTACTATGGAATACATAGAGAAATGCAAAACCATCTACTTTAAATAATGACTCTTTTAACCATGGAAACCCCCGCCAGCTTGGATGCGAAAGAAATTAGTAACGAGGAAAAACCCAGCGTACTGAAGTTTTGATTCTAAGACCGATGACAACAATGTTTAGTAATTTATGCTCTAGATGCTTCTTAATTTATATTTCTTTGTGTTAATCATATTGTTTGATTTGTCAAAGCATATAAATAAACTTCGATGAGTTGTATGTTTTAGGAACAATAGCATGATCAATTTTATAACTTACCGAGTTGTTACTATAGACTTACAAGTTAAAATTTCACTGTATTATTCATTCAAAATCACCAAGTTTCTTCAACTTAATAGTACTTCATATTGATTTAGAATTAATTAATTTAATTTATATATTTCAAATGTTACTATCAAAGATTAAAAAAGTTTGTTGCCACCGAAGGATTTTTGATGTGATAAGTATAGTAATCATGCATGTTTATTTGGAGATGCGGATAGGTATTTCAACTCTCAGCAATTGGCATCATTTGAGCTGTATGTTACCCATATGATTCTGTAAAAACCTTTTGTATAATATAATGTGTTAAATGATAGGTCTAATCTGGAATCTCCTACGTGGTTAAGAATAGGTTTGTACAAACAAAACTTAGAATAATAATGTGTTCATTTCATAGTTTACTGACTTAATTCCGCAATGTAATTTCTTTATAAGTTTAATGGATATTGGTTTAAAGTTTGTTGTTACTTTTTTACATTGCGCTCAATCAAGTTTCATATACTTGCCATATAAATTCTATATGAGTATATAGCTAGGTTATAAGTATTTACATGCAACTACTCAGGTAATAATATATCATTTGTTTTTTCAGATATTGGATATCAATACTTTAGATATGTTGTGGATGAAAAACTTTGTGGGGTCGTTTGAACCATATGTTAATGATCATGAGGTACTTTTGTTGTATGTTTTTCATTTTAGCATGGTAGAGTTAACTCTAAAACATCAATTTTCTAATCTAAAGTGGTTATATGTTTAGATTTTGTTTTCTGTGGTAAATTAGTAATTTTTGTTTGGATATTTCTAAGAGGATGAGATGTTCAACACTCAGTTAATGGAACAACAAATAGAACTAAATTAAGATATTTATAAAACTCACACGCAATGAATTTTATTTCATAAATTTGTTTAAAATAAAGGGGAGATTACACTACGAAATAATGAGATGACAGAAGGTTGCAGAATAGTTAACTGAAATTCTAGATTTTGGCTGATTTTTTTTGCATATAATCAAGGTAACTCTTTAACATTTATCGTTTTATTCACTTTTGTCAATGAAGATAAGCTACTTCTTTTGTTGGGTGCTTTTATTATCTTTTTATTTTTTATTGTAGTATGTAATAAAAATACTTCAAAATACTTATTTTGACCGTGGTTGTAAAAATCGTTAGTCGCTAGTCGGGCGGTGGAGTGCCGCCTAGGGATTAATTGGGATTAGTCGGGAGTAATTGGGATTAATCGGATTGGAATTTTATATGTAAGTATAATTGTGTATATGTATACATATATAATTAAGAGTTAAATGCAATTTGCAACCCTGAGGAATACACCAGATTGCAGGTTGCAACCTTATTTCAGAATTTTCGCTATTTGCAACCCTCACATTTCCAAACTCTGCAGTTTACACCCCTCCGTCAACTTGCTGTTACTTTATTCCGTGAATGTGAGGGTAAAAGTCATTTATACCCTCCTATTCTTCTAAACAAAACCCCCAAAATCGTGAACGATAGCCATCAAGGAGAAATACATTGCAATCGTGAACCCTAGTCTCAAACGAGAGCCACCAAAGAGAAGTCGCGAAAGAGAGCCGGGCTCTCAAAGAGCCATCAAAGAGCAGCCGACCTATTTGCAAACCTCACGTTCATCCAACCTTCGATCTTCAACAGCCAATGTCTACTTCGGGTTCGTCTATCTCCTCTCATCCAACCGGTGATTTCTGTGCGAAATGTGGCTCAGAGACAACCATTCGAACCTCAAAGACCCGAGCTAATCCGGGTCAATCGTTTGTTTGTTGTGTAAGTCGCGTTGATTAGGTTGTTTCTACTAAATTCTTGATTTTGTTTCTCCCTATTACTGATCTAATTGCAATTTGTAGAAGAAACGATGTGGTTTCATCAAGTGGGTTGATGAAGTTAGATGTGTAAGGTGTGAAGCTCTCATACTTGTTTTGGTAAGGTGTTTGAACACGAGGGATGAGGAGGTTAAGAGCAAAGCAATGCAAGTATTGAAATTGAAGTTTGCAATTTTTATATTGTTGTTGTTTGATCTGTATGTATTTTGTATGATGGTAAAGGGATAGTATGTACTTGATGTTATTAGATATGCAATGTGGGTTTAACGTATCGGAAGTTTATGAATTAACAAATCTTTGTTCCCCAATTCAGTAAGTTTATTTAAGTTCTATGTTGATGTTGTTATGTTGCTTTATGTTATGGTACGATATTTGTAATTATGGGGTGGAACAAAATCAGGCAGAAAATGATTATGATTATGATCCAGAAGTATTAAAGGAAGCATTTGACCATGAAAAGTATGATAATGAAGTCAAAGTAGTCAATATAGACATACACATATGTAAATCAGTTGCATAAAAATGACAGTGGATATGAAAGTCAAACCAAATATGAAACTGACCTTTTGCCTGTCTGTAATGAATGTGAAACTGGAGTCTGCTTCACAATCTATGTCATCCCTCAAGAACTCTAGAAACCAAGTCCAGGATGACATATTCTCTGACTCAACTATGGCAAATGCTAGAGGGTATATACCATTGTTCCCATCCACCCCAACAGCCGTTAAAATCTGACCCGGATATGGACCTTTCATAAACGAACCATCCAAACCCAGGAAATCTCTACCCAACAACCTAAAACCAGTCTACATAGCTCCAAAACACATATAAATTCTTCGGAATTGCCTAGTAGGGGAACTAGGGTTAACATCAGGTTTCACATCAATTTTAATGGTACTTCCTGGATTCTCCTTCAACAACTCATGGCAAAAGCATCTGAGTATGGTGTACAGCTCTTTGTAATCACCGAAGATCTTTTTGGTTGCTATATGCTTAGCTCTAAACACTTTGTGCAAAGACACATGAACCTGGTGTTTTTTCAAGATCTGATCTTGAATAGCAGCAAGAGGAATTTGAGGATTCTTGGCAAGAACTGGTTGGATCTCATTAGCTATGGTGGACATGGTATACAAACCTATTTCGCTACTTTGCAGACACTCGTGAACACCATGAACCGTTTTGACACACCATTGATCTTTATCAGTTTTTCTAGATATATGGACCACCCAAGGACAAGTGGGTTTGCTTTTCCTTTTGCTGATTTTTTTTCCTTCAACCTCATTAGTTGTTTTGTCACCAGTTTGCACCCTTGAGGATTCTTTGTCATGCTCTTTAGGACCCTCTAAATCAACCAACTTTGGGTTAGTACCCAAACATACAACCCTATATCTTAAAGCTTCACTATTCTTTATGTAAATCTCTCTCCTGCATCTCAAAGCATACTTCTTAACCATATCCTTAATCATTTCCTTACTCTGAATCAACTTTCCTATAAAGAATGGATTCTCATCCTCCATACTAGCTTTTCCTTCTCCTTCTCCTTCTTTTTCTGTCTATTCATCCTTTGTGTAACTCTTCTTAAAACACTGGCATCATCATCATTACTATCATAGTCCTCATCATCTACATTAATTGTTTCCCTATGAACATCATCCACATCAATAACCATGTCTCCCTCATCACCTACAGCTTCTAAGTGATTCTTTATCCAATAACTCATGTCAACTTCAGGCTCTACTACAGGATTCTCAGGTTCTTCTATGAAAGGAACAAAATCTTCATCACACTCCTCTAGTAAAGTAGGAATTCTATGCCTACTAGATGATGATCCTTCTTTGCCACTTAAGGAATTCAGAGAACTAAGTATAACTTTTGAAAACCAATGCTCAACATAGATTTCAATTACCTTACTTCCATTCTTAACAAATTCAAACATGTTCTCAAAATCAACCTCACTAACTAACACTTTCAAACCCAAATTCATAGCAAGGTAAGGTTGCAAGTAATGGAAATAATACACCATGTCAGCTGCATACCCTACCTCCTTGAGTATTTCTTCCAATTGTTTTACTCCTATGTCTTCCAAAGTAACATAGTCAACAAAAAATTGCTTACCATCAACATACTCCATGTTTGAATAATCTGAAAAATAACCTCCATGCCAAATCTTTAGGCTTGCCATAACACTCCCGCCTAAAATAAAAAACAAAATGCACATTGTAGCCTCGGATTTAAAAAAAATGCATTTCAAGTATATAGAAATCAATTGTAATTTAAATACACCCAAAGTCAAACATATTACTATCATGCAAGATACATTTCAAACACCCAAAGTCAAACCATAATTCGAATCAACACTGAATTTAGCATTCAACAATGGCATTCAGCAAATAGCAATCAACACATTCAACAATCGCATTCAAACACTGTTATGGAATCTACACTCAGTTGCTGAATCAACACTTACTGTATTCTATTTCAGGATTGAAATCGCATTCAGCTCGAATTGACCGCATTTGGGGTGACCGTCGGGTGCCTCGATCCTTCAACATTAGGTGGAGAAGAAGAAGATGGCGTATAAAGAAGAAGAGGGTTTCAATTGGCGAGTCCCTATTTTCAAGAATTAGAGAAGAAGAGGGTTTCAGGTGGAGTAAAAGACACTTTTACCCTCACATTCACGAAATAAAGTAACAGCAAGTTGACGGAGGGGCGTAAACTGCAGAGTTTGGAAATGTGAGGGTTGCAAATAGCAAAAATTCTGAAATAAGGTTGCAACCTACAATCTGGTGTATTCCTCAGGGTTGCAAATTGCATTTAACTCTATAATTAAATTCAAAAAAATTCAAACACTAACATATTTTGACCAAACTAACCAAAATTTGACTGATTTTAACAAAATCTGAGCAATTTTGATTGATTTTGAAAAAAATTTGACCAATTTTAACCGATTAGATCCGATTTTCTCCGACTACCAATTAACCCTCCAATTATTTGAAATTACCAAGGTTGGTGGCCAATTTCCGTTTAATTCCCAATTAATCGCCGACTAGGACCGATTTTTTCAACACTTGTTTCAACAATGTTTAGGTAAATCATAAAACATATTGTTAGCAACATTTTTTTGTAACAAAATTTCCAAATAATATTATTTAAAAGCAAATTGTTATAGTTTCGTTCCAATTTTGTTTCATACTTTGGGATTTATATTGGCCTTTAACATAAAATGATTTGGTTGGCCTTTTGATGTTATTATTATATCAACTGATCTATATGATAAATGAACAATCGTGATGAGATCAAAACAACACAGTTCAGGGGTACCATAATGATATAAACTTGTGCAACAAAAGTCAGCAATGCATTTTGGGACACTAGCAGGATTCCCAAAGTTGTACAGTATAACTTGAGCAATAGCGTGTATACGATATAATTAAACACAGAAAAATGTCCAACTACCAAAAAATTCAACAGTGAGCAGAATCGGTTTCATCATTTCGTGACCTTAAATCCCTGCAACAAAAGGCATAATCGAAAGGTAAGACCCAAGTTTGTCCTTCAACATCAAGCTAACGTTGTTAAATTTTAATATAACAATTTACATACCTTCACTCTCTTTAGTAAGGCCTTAGCATTCTCATCATTCTTAAAATGATCACGAACAGGCTGCATTTCGTAGTAATTAAAATTAAATATGAATATCTATAGAGTTATGTGATAAATAATTACATGCATAAAACTTGTAAAATTCTGATAGCAAACCTGCAAAATCTTGTTTAAGGCCTTTGAAAGAGCCGGTTTTAGGTCAGCGGGATGCAGATCCCCTTTTTCATAATCCGCAATTAGCTCTTCGTAAGTTGTATAGGTCCTGATTAAAAAAGGGGATACAATGTCAGCAAGTATGAACAAGAATATATAAAAACAAACGATAAAAAGAAAACAAACTCACTTTTCTCCTCCATTTTCTGGTTTTCTATCGACTTTAAACTCGTTAAACCATGGGCATATGATGTATTTTATGTACTCAAGGCATGGATTCCCATCAACCACATTTGGTGGACAATATGCTTTTTTTATCTTCACATTGACCTCCGCCTGCGACATTCATTATGCACTAGATATTAATATTACATAACAAAATGCAATATGTATGCCAAACTATACCTCCTCGTCTTCCATAAAGATGGCTGAAGAAGAATCAGTTTTTGACATTTTCTCTTGCCCTTGCAACAATCCAGGAAGCATGTCTGTACACAGCAAACATAAAAAAACAATAACAATGACAAGTACATACAGTCATTCACACACATATACTGATATACATGTGAAAAAAAAAAAAGTAGAAACTTTAGTTCATACGATGGGACAATATGATAGGCTTGTTTTTTTTCTTGATATCATCACAGTACTCCCTAGCAAGTACATTCACTTTCCGTTGATCCATGCCTAGCTGACAGATATCAGCCTGTATCAACAAACAGACCAAGTTCATTTACAAATCAACCATGCACCAGAGAAAATAGAATTCAATATACAATGTTTTTTATAAAAAATTAAAATAACACTGGTTATTGGCAACCAAATCGGTAATTAAACCATTTACACAGGAAAGCAGAAATACGAACTAGACTAGGTGGTTTATCAATAATTTGGTCAATGAAAAAATTTAACAATCAGATTAAAAACCATGTAATAAAGCTAATGTACAGAAAGATACTGATTCAACTCGCACCATTGCTACTTTAATATCTAAAATCGAAAAGTTAAATACAATTCAACTAAAAAGTATTCACCCTCAAGAGAAAATTAAGAGGCCACATACCTTGAGAAAAAATATATCTGCACATTGCATGCATGGGTAAAAAATCTGGGCAGCTGTCAACTCGTCCTGGTCAGTTCGGCCCATAATTTGACAACACCTGAAATCATTGATGACGACAAGATACATAAGCTTTTTGTCAAAGTTAAAATATCACGAATGTAAATAGAATCATAACTTTTTACCTCGTTATCCTAGGAAGCTTGTTTCTTCTAGCAATGTCCATCACTATCGGCCAGTATTCATGTGCCCGAGAATTAATTTCTTCTGAAGACCATAGAAACTCTACTTGACCTCCTTCAAGATTCATCCCGGCTGCTTTCCATATCTCAATGAGGTAACGCCCTACAGTTTGGATTTTAGCTAAATCTCCACCCATTTTGTTGTTCAACTGGGCAAACCAATCTGCTATCCATATCTTAACTTTGCAACCAGCAGATGTCAGTTTATTAACATTGATTGTTTTCATAACACCCTGTTCAGCATAAAAAGAATATTGAATATAGATCTCACTCATCTTATCTTTGAAATAAAATTAGTATTCATATCAGGACATTGTGAATGTACAGCTTGTTGATTTCCTTTAAATAAAAACATGGTCAATGTAAACAAAATGGTCAACCAAACATACCTGTGCTATATGCATTCTGCCAGAAGGTTCAAACCCATCGTAGCAAATGGGTTGGGGCTTATTTTTAAGAAGATTCAAGAGTTCTTCTTCCTGAATACACTCTTCACCAACACTCCTCACAATCCTGAATTTTTCCTCCACGCTCATCCTTAACACACAACACCAATCCACAAATGAGTAATAAAGTGTGAAATTGACTACTAAGAGATACGAACTACCATATCCTCTTCAGTCCAAAATCAGGTAAGAATTTAACTTCTAGAGCTATTCATATTATACACACATAAGTTAAATTTATGTGCAGTTTAACACTTAAAAATATGCATCGCTATAACCTTTACTTGTGCAATGTTGTCAACAACATTTTCTAATCTATTCAAACATCAGTCGGTACATATATAAAAAATTTCATCACAATCTTGATATCATGTGTGACACGCTGGACACTAAATTGCTTGCAATCCCATAATAAAATCACACAAATAAACAGCAAAATACCTTCAACCTTGTTCAATCAAACTCCAAAAAGAGAGCAATTAAATAATACAAAAGAAAAATTGCAGATAGGACTCAAATTAGCAAAGACTTACTGTGTAGCGGATGAACTTGAAGAGGACACATCTTCTGATTTCAAGGAAAGTGATTCAACTTCTTTTGCAGGGGGGTTCTCCATTGAAAGACTCTCTCTCGTTTCTACAAGTCCGAAGTATACTTAAGTTATGGTTAAGCTAGGTCTGTTCAATAAACTTTGTATAGATAGAAGAAATTAACCTTATTTGAACTGGAAAAAGAAATTAAAGAATAATTACCCCGAATGTGACTGATAGCGTTAATCATTTTCACATCAAAGTTCATGTTATATATACTTTATAGGAGCATTGGCATAATCCTTAGCAAGGTTATAATAGTAGTACCCTCATCTACTATACTGATCGCATATGTTACTTGTACCACACAATACACATTCAATAGAATGATCAAAAGCACAAAGAATCCCACATCTCCCGATCCCAATCAAGCCCCTACTTACACCGATGACTCCAAATGCATTCCAGCTTAAGGTATAAAAGCAATCAGATGTAATCAAGTTGAAATTTAAACTAAAACTCCTACCCAAAACAAGAATCTAAACCTAATTATCGCAGATTCACGAATGACAAAAGAGAAACGTACAAAACCAGATAAAAATCAACAATCACAATACAAAAAACATAAGACGATATGATCAACATACAGTAAGTTGAACGAAAGAGAATCTTACATCGACGATCGATGACTAACACTCTCCGATGTGATTGAATCGCCGCTGCTGATGACTAACAATCACAATGCAAACTGTTAGTGTGTAGCAGAAGCAACGCACAAAATCTAGGTATTTAGAATTTGATGGGCTGTGGATCTATGGGCTTCTTGAATGGGCTATATTGTTCTTTTGGGTATATGCGTATGAAAGCCCATTTGCTAAACCCGAATTGGAGCTGATTTTGAACTAGCTGGAGTAGCTGCAAGCTATTTGGATTGATGTGGTCTTGTTTTATTAAAAATTAAACGTTTTGTTTGATTATTGATTTGGTATAGTTATTGGGTGATTATAGAAACTTTGATATCTTTTTATTGTCGACCTGTATCTAGTTTTAACTTTAACATTGATACTTTTTACGTTGGCGGCCATAATGTGATAGAGTGGGACTGTTGAGATATAATTACCTTAATCCATGTGTGTCTAAGTATAGTTAAACTCCATGTCCTTTATGTAATAAGGCATAAGTTAAACTTAGAGTCAAATATGTAAAGTGTATGTATGTATAAGGGCTTAGTATGTCAAAACCTAAAGTTGTAAACTACCACATAGGGTAAACATGTACAAGAGTCTGTAAGCACAATCAATGATGATTAGCAAGAACATGAGAATTTTGTCTTGAAAAAATAAAAAAAAACAATAACATGTTGTTTGGATTAATAGAAGTCGAAAGAAACGAAATTAAAATGATATGTAGCAATAATACCTTAAAACCCAAAATAAATAAAGGCTACTACATGGCATTGATGCAATGATATTTGACATATGTAGTTATGTATAATAGAAATCAAACGAACATTGTTACCTAAAAAACGTAACTAGTTATAATTGAAAATAAGTTTTAAAAGTTGTTACCTAACTAAAAGATCATTGATACCACATTCGAACCACAAAGTCTGAATCAACGCATCTGAACTTCATTTCATACCATAAGCTTAGGTGGGCCACATTCAGATAAGTGACATATTTCAAAGATGCTTAAGATCAATAGTAGTATGGAGTACATAATACATACATCATAATGACTAGTTAAAAGGATGTCACATAATTTAACTGTAGAACCACTACTCAAACAAATGTTCTTTTCATTATCTTCAATCTACATTAAAAGAAATGGATCGATGTTTAGAATCTTATCTCTAATATAATATTGGATAACCTATAACCTCACTCTAACCATCGTAGGGACATCACATCTATACTTCTCCATAATCTGTATTGAAATAAAAATATTTATCGCTAATTGAAGTAGAGCACCTTTCATGTGACGCCCACCTCCCAGGGCACACCTAGGGAGCGTTACGCATCGGATATACAGAACACATAGTAATCAGAGAATACATAGCGGAAGTCAAACTATAATTATAAATTATAACGTATTATACATCTGTCTTCTAATACAATACTAATATTACATCAACTTAACTATAGAATAGATCCAAATCCTCAACAACACTTTAGTCCTTTATTTCCTCATGAGCTTAGTCCATAATCTCTTATTCTTGTAATCACCTGGCACCTAGGATGTGTGTCCATAAAATAAAACATTTGAGACTCAGCATAAAGCTTGTGAGTTTATGAAAATAGTATTCTTCAAAATTCAAAACATATTAATATTAACTATTGCATCAAGCAGATACAACCATGGCAAACAGATAGGAACAGAGTAAGCACAGTATAAATTCACACAACCAGGCTATGTATACAAACTTCACTGGCTAAAGCAGAATCATACAAGTAGCCCTCAAGCATCTTATCAAGTATTGCCACATATCACAGATGCTATTGATAGTCAATTCTTCAATTATTACCAGTTATCAGAACATCACATCCCGTTTTATAAAACAGTTCAGAGGGACTCACCCGTTTAGAAGTTGCCTAACAGTTGATAACCTTTCCTAATATAATCTGGTAATATCTCTAAGTCCTGATACAGTTCAAGTAATCCTAGGTTAGGTAATGATACAACTAACTAGTTATTGTAATGATTGAATATTGGTTTACGCTACCTTGTTTAAGCATGGGTGATCAGTCCATGCCTAACTAAGGCTAGGCTACCAAATAGCCACTCCTAACAATAACCCTAACATCTAAAAATAATAATACTAATAATACTAAAACCACTACTAATAATAATAATCTAAAATAAATAATAATTAACTTGACATAAATTTAAACGAACACATACCTTAAAACTATCTACGGCAATTTGATGTACAGTCTCCCTACTCGCGCTCCTACCCGAGCTCAAAAACGACTATTAACAATACCCAATGAGGTATCGATTACCTGGAATTCTCTTTATAATAGAGCGTTTCCAATAAAACTTATAATCTAAACTCAACCTATAAGGTCTCTATTTATAAGAGTTCCTAACAGCAGTACTTTTCTCTTTAGGTCGATGTGGGATCATAATTTGAGCAGCTTCCTTGCGTTCAAATGCTTACATTGCACTTCTTATGAATTAAAATATTATATTATTATTATATTATTATAATTAATTCAGCTGCTTACTTCGTTTTCTCTTATAACTTTTTTAATATAACGTCTTATAAAATTTCAAATGTGCCATTGAGACGAGTTTATTTTTCTCTATGAGTCCACCTAAGTTTCGTAAAAAACGGAGCACATTTAAATATAATATATTATTATATTTATATATATTTAAACGGTCTCTTATGACACTAAAACTCGTCTAAAACTTTAAATTTAAAATAGCCATTTCACTCGTTAGTTACTCGTTTAACAATATACAAAATGTAAAGTTCATATTTCTTTTATTTTAACTATTACATATGACCCAAACGCCCGGGATGTTACATTCTCCTCCCCTTAAAAGAATTTCGTCCTCGAAATTCGAAGGCTACTCAAATAATTTAGGATATTTGGCTTTCATTTCTTCTGCTAATTCCCAAGTCTTCTCGGGCCCTTTCAGACCTTGCCACTGAACTAATACTAATGGAATTACCTTCTTTCTTAATTTACGCTCTTGAAAATCGAGAATCTTTAACGGTTTTTCTGTGAAGTTTAGTTTCTCGTCTACTTGCACGTCCTCCAATGACAATGCTTGTGTTGGATCTGCCAAACATTTCCTTAGGTTTGATATATGAAATGTATTGTGAATACCTCTTAAGGTTTCTGGTAATTCTAGCCTGTATGCAACTGTACCGATTCTTGCGATGATTTTGAACGATCCAATATACCTGGGACTTAACTTTCCCCGTTTACCAAATCTCATCACTCCTTTTCATAGTGAGACTTTTAGCATTACATAGTCTCCTTTTTGAAATTCTAAAGGCCTCCTTCTGTTATCAGCATAACTCTTTTGTCTATCTTGAGCGGCTTTTAGTTGTTGTCTTATTTGTTGGATTTTCTCAGTTGTCTCAAGAATAATTTTGGTTTTGGTCAACTGATCATCCCCTATTTCTGTCCAACAAATGGGAGTTCTACACTTTCTTCCATATAATGCTTCAAACGGTGCAGCTTTAATGCTGGAATGGTAGCTGTTGTTATAAGAAAATTCGATCAAAGGCAAATGATCTTCCCAGCTACCTCCAAAATCAATCACACAAGCACGCAACATGTCTTCCAAGGTTTGAATTGTTCGCTCGCTCTGACCATCAGTTTGAGGATGATATGTATTGCTTAAACTGATTCTGGATCCTAGTTCCTTTTGGAAACTTGTCCAGAATCTGGATGTAAATCGGTTATCCCTATCAGAGATAATGGATAAAGGCACTCCATGTTTACTTACTATTTCATCAATATATATCTTGGCCAGTTTTTCTATTGGATAACTCTCACTTATGGGTAGAAAATATGCTGACTTGGTTAGCCTGTCAACCACGACCCATATAGCATTATATCCTTTTCGTGTTCTTGGAAGTTTCGTGACAAAATCTATCATCACTCTATCCCATTTCCATATTGGCAACTCCAATTGTTGTAACTGGCCGGCTGGTTTTTGATGTTCAATCTTAACTTGCAGATGTGTTAAGCATTTCTCAACGTATTGGGCTATAGATCTTTTCATATTAGGCCACCAGTAGTGATTTCGAATATCTATATACATTTTGCTTGCTCCGGGATGCATTGTGTATTTGGACTTGTGGGCTTCATCCAATACTTTGCCCTGAATACCTCTAAATTTTGGGATCCAAATTCTCTGACCAAATCGTAAGATTCCATCCGTTCCTTGAGTCAGTAATTTTTGGTTACCCATCATTCTTTCAGCCTGAATATTCTCATCTTTCAACGCTTTAGTTTGAGCATTCTTGATTTGGTCTTTCCAATCAAGCTTGACATCTATCTTTAATGTTTTTACCCTAATTGGTTTAACTTTTTCTTTCCGACTGAGAGCATCCGCAACAAAATTAGCCTTTCCTGGATGGTACTTGATTTCATAATCGGAATCATTGAGAAGTTCCATCCACCTTCTTTGCCTCATGTTTAACATCTTTTGATTAAAGATGTGTTGTAAGCTCTTATGGTCTGAGTAGATTACACACTTAGTACCATACAAGTAGTGTCGCCAAATCTTTAAGGCAAACACTATCGCACCCAATTCAAGGTCGTGCGTAGTATAGTTCTTTTCATGAACTTTTAGTTGTCGTGATGCATAGGCTATAACCTTATTTCGTTGCATCGACACACAACCTAAACCATTATATAAGGCATCACAGTATATTGCAAAGTCTTCATTACCATCTGGTAATGCAAGTATGGGAGCACTGCTAAGCTTTTGTTTTAGAAGGTTGAAAGCTTCTTCCTGCTTTGGTCCCCAGTCAAACTTTACATTCTTTCGAGTTAAAGATGTTAAAGGGGTAGCAATCTTAGAGAAGTCTTGTATAAACCTTCGGTAGTATCCTGCTAATCTCAAAAAGCTCCTAATCTCACTAGGATTCTTTGGTGATTCCCATTTTATCACAGCTTCTATCTTAGTTGGATCTACTTGTATTCCCTTCTCATTTATCACGTGACCGAGGAATTGAACTTCTCTTTTCCAGAAGTCACATTTAGAGAATTTTACATAAAGCGTTTCTTGTCGAAGGGTTTCTAGAACCATTTTCAAATGTCTGGCATGATCATCTTAGGTCTTAGAATAAATAAGTATGTCATCGATAAAGACAATGACAAACTTATCCAAGTATGGTTTGCAAACTCTATTCATCAGATCCATAAATGTTGCAGGGGCATTGGTTAGTCCAAAAGACATAACTAAAAATTCGTAATGTCCATAACGCTTCCTGAATGCGGTCTTGGGAATGTCTTCCTCGCGCACTTTCAACTGATGATAACCTGATCGAAGATCAATTTTTGAAAAGTAGTTGGCTCCTTGAAGTTGATCAAATAAATCATCTATTCTTGGTAAAGGATACTTGTTCTTGACAGTTAACTTGTTTAATTCTCGATAATCAATGCACATACGCATTGAACCATCTTTCTTTTTGACGAACAATACTGGCGCTCCCCAAGGTGAGGAACTCGTTCTAATAAACCCTTTTTCTAAGAGTTCGTCAATTTGCTTCATAAGTTCTTTCATCTTCGAAGGGGCTAGACGATAAGGAGTCTTCGCGATTGGTTTAGCACCATGTACTAAATCAATACGAAATTCTATCTGACGATCAGGTGGAAGTCCTGGTAAATCTTCCAGAAACACGTCTGGGAAGTTGCATACCACAGGGATTTCATTGATTTGCATTTCCTTTTTAGCATCTATCATGCAAAAGTAAAGCTATGCATCCTTTCTGAATACATTTCATTGCCTTCACTGCTGAGATGATATTGGTCTTAGGATTTCCATCACTTCCATGAACTAGTAGCTTTTCCCCATTTGGCTTACGTACCGTTATCGTCTTATGTTCACAGTCGAGACGAGCACAATATTTATTCAATCAATCCATCCCAAGAATGATATCATATTCACTTAGAATGGTCGGCATTAAATTTACAAAGAATTTAGTGTTAACTAGGGTAATAACACAATCCTTAAAAATCTTACTTATCTTATCTTGCTCACCACTGGCAGTTTCTACAATATATGCACAATCTAGAGTTTGTGGTACTAAGTTCAAATAAGGTACTAAGGCAGCTGAAATGAAACTTCTATTTGTGCCCGTATCAAATAAAACTCTAGCATATATGTTGTTAATGAGAAACGTACCAGCTATAGTTTCATCCCCAACTTCTTTTAACACATACACTCGGCCCTTGGAGTTGTTTTGATTCTCCACAGGTATGTTTGTGGAGGGTTCTTGCAATCACTTCGGAAATGTCCATACTCCCAACAATTGAAACATCTAATTTTTGGGCAGTTCTTTCGTGAATGATCACCCATCGGACATTTAAGACAGTTGGAATCTTGATACTTTCTCCAAGACTCACTTTTATCGTTCCTCCATGGTTTGTTGATACGGTTCCCTTCATTTCGTGTGATCTTTCTGTCCTTTCTTGGCATCTGGTTTCCATTATCATTTCTCTTTCTTTTGTTGTTTTCAGTCATTATGCCTTCTTCTTCGTATGCAATGGCACTTAATGCAATTGCAGATTCATAGGTTTTGGGGGCAGACATCTTAACTAACTGTTGAATATGAGGAGGTAACCCTTGCACGTATCTTTTTACGTGCTTTGCTTCAGGTGTTACATGCTCAGGAAGCAGTCGAGCCATCTCATCAAACTTGGTCGTGTACTGACGATGTGTCATCGTCCCGGCCTGTAGTTGTAAGAATTCTCTTTCAATTTTGTCCCTTTCAACTTCAGGACAACTTTTCCATCACAAGCTCCTTTAGTTCATTCCAGGTCAAAGCGATAACAATTCTAGGTCCTTTAGCTTGTTTAACATTGTCCCACCAAAAAATGCCTCAGACCTGGATGAGTGAGTGGCGTACATGACAGTTTGCGTGGCTGTGCATCCACTAATTTCAATAACAACTTCCATCTCATGGATTCACTGAAAGGTAGCCATGGCATCTCTTTTCCCGTCAAATATTGGAGGTTCACATCCCTTGAAAGCTTTGTAAGAACAACCTTGCTTAGGTTCAGTTCTCATAGGAACATCTCCATTACCATTGGTGTTATAGATATGATCATGTTGTCCGTTACTATCATTGCTTATATACCCCCTAGAGGCATTCATAACCTCGGCAATAATGGTTGGCAAAGCATCTTTAATTACACCAGCTACAGCCGCTTGGAATTGCGGTCCAGCAAATTATTACGCCTCGGATTCATTATTACGAATATTTTCATGATCATCATTCGCAGATGACATGATTTGCCTTCTACTACTAGGAGGTCTACCACGACCCCTACCATGAGTACTTCCTCCTCTTGTCATAGTGAAAACCTACATGAGGGAGCACGGAATTAGTATTCACATGATGGATTATGATCCAGAACATATTAGTACTGATAGATAAGAAATAACAGTGGCCAGGTGCCATTGCTTATCTATTGCACTTATAATGTTCTAGCCATTATCCTCCATGTTTTACAAAAACCTGTTATCCAGTACCTAAGTAGTTAATCTATTTATCTCAAAGCATCTTCCCTAGTTTAAGTCTAGATACTATTTTTTTACCTAGTTCACTTAAACTATGGCTCTGATACCAACTTGTAACGCCCACCTCCCAGGGCACACCCTAGGGAGCGGTACGTATCGGATATACAGAACACATAGTAATCAGAGAATACATAGCGGAAGTCAAACTATAATTATAAATTATAACGTATTATACATCTGTCTTCTAATACAATACTAATATTACATCAACTTAACTATAGAATAGATCCAAATCCTCAACAACACTTTAGTCCTTTATTTCCTCATGAGCTTAGTCCATAATCTCTTATTCTTGTAATCACCTGGCACCTAGGATGTGTGTCCATAAAATAAAACATTTGGGACTCAGCATAAAGCTTGTGAGTTCATGAACATAGTATTCTTCAAAATTCAAAACATATTAATATTGACTATTGCATCAAGTAGATACAACCATGACAAACAGATAGGAACAGAGTAAGCACAGTATAAATTCACATAACCAGGCTATGTATACAAACTTCACTGGCTAAAGCAGAATCATACAACCAGCCCTCAAGCATCCTATCAAGCATTGCCACATATCACAGATGCTATTGATAGTCAATTCTTCAATTATTACTAGTTATCAGAACATCACATCCCGTTTTATAAAACAGTTCAGAGGGACTCACCCGTTTAGAAGTTGCCTAACAGTTGATAACCTTTCCTAATATAATCTGGTAATATCTCTAAGTCCTGATACAGTTCAAGTAATCCTAGGTTAGGTAATGATACAACTAACTAGTTATTGTAATGATTGAATATTGGTTTACGCTACATTGTTTAAGCATGGGTGATCAGTCCATGCCTAACTAAGGCTAGGCTACCCAATAGCCACTCCTAACAATAACCCTAACATCTAAAAATAATAATACTAAAACCACTCCTAATAATAATAATCTAAAATAAATAATAATTAACTTGACATAAATTTAAACTAACACATATGACCCTAAAACTCGTCTAAAACGAACACATAAATTTAAATATAATATATTATTATATTTATATATATTTAAACGGTCTCTTATGACACTAAAACTCATCTAAAACTTTAAATTTAAAATAGCCATTTCACTCGTTAGTTACTCGTTTAACAATATACAAAATGTAAAGTTCATATTTCTTTTATTTTAACTATTACATATGACCCAAACGCACGGGATGTTACATTTCTAAGTTTTTAAAAACTTAGTAGCGATTTCCACTTTTTTCCATAAACAAGAGATTTCACATTTTAACTTCACTCCGATCTTGGGCACTTCGCTCATAATACAACCAAGTGTTTCAATAAACAATGCATATTGAGTAACAAAATACTTCTCATATTACTATGAATCCCTTAGAAAAGTATCTGAAATTCTAGGGATCATGTTAGAACGATGGTGGAATGGCATTTAACTAAAATATGAAGTTAGCATTATGAATTTGTAAAAGGGGTGCGCAAAAGCAGCAAGATCATAGAGTTACCGCTATATGCTTCTTTTGGACATTAATTTTTTTCAATAGCAACACCTATAATTTTAAAGGATAATCCACATTCTGTATCATGTTGGATTAAAACTCTTAACATTTTGAGCAGAGAGCACACCATCCTTAGAGACCTTTTAGACATCATTTTTGCTTATCAAATTAATATGTTCCATTTAGTACAAACATGAGTCACACACTCTTTCCATGTTAGAAAACTTACTTATAACATTCAGTAACGAAAATTATTGATCAAATCAATTGTGTTTGAATCAAAAAATGACTTGAAGGGCGTTACAGTTGAAATAAAACGCGACAAACATCTTCCTTGAACAACATACAAACAAGAAATAAACACGATTATGGGACAAATCAAACCGGCAAATGATCACTAATTTCAGTTCAGTCAAGGCGATACAATAGAATATTTTGCCATACATATACACCAAGGTTGATGCTCCTTTGGTTATGTGGAAATTAAGGTATTTCATTACAAGATTCGATGGATTTGCTGTTTATATGTGCTTTTGGCCCCCATCGTCTAATATGCTTATTTAGCATGCATTTGGAAAGAGATTAAGGAATGTCACACATGATTGGTGTTATTGTTGTTCTAAATAAAGAAAATGAATGATTTATTCATGTGCCATAATTATCGTTAAATCATCGATAGTGTATGAGACTTGAACCGCGTATCATGTTAGTGAAATACGCGATGTGCTTCAACATCCATAAAACAACACAAAGACCAATTAGTATGGTGATATTTGAGTTTACTTTTGGTAAGTTTTATATATACTAGTTTTTAGCCCGCCGAGCGTTGCGCCAGCATCAGACACGGTGTGATAAAGCATAAACTACAACCGACACGACTCGTTTTCAAATTAAATTACGCCAAAACATAGAGTAACTTAAATTTCCACCGGCTGTCGTGCTCGCGGATGGTAGAGATGCTACAGTGACATCAACTTGTGTTTACTATGTAGATAATATTACATTATTAGTTTGTTGGGCTAATTAGTGGTAATTTGTTACATTAGTCATACAGTCTTATTTTTGCATGTCTAAAAAGATTAATGATTTATAGATTTATTTTTATGTACGTGTCACATCCTGATGTAAGATATGACCTATAACATCTTCCATGTCATATAATCAAACATTTTCTCATTGAAAACAAGCATAGCCCATGATTTTGTTGCATCTAAGCCCAATTTTCCATTCTGCTTTCCATATGTCGCACGTGGGCACATACATGAAGTATGGCAAATAATACAGAAAACTCATTATACCGAAAAAAGCGAACTTTGTAACATGAACTCTCGGCCTTTTATTGATTTAAAGGTATGGAATAAATAGACAAACATTAGGTATAAAGAACAAGAATTCATAGGAAATTTAGGTATAAGACTTGGTGGCCAATATCAATTTGGGTTACATATCGATCTAATATACATGTACATTAGGTAAAATTGAATATGATGTTGTAAACATTGTTTTGATTCAAAACCAACTAAAACTACAATGTTTTGATTTAAACAAGTTAAAATTTCGTTTGTCTTTTCATTTATATGTTTCATCACTATTCATCCATCAATTTCGTGATCTATTGACATAACGAGAACATATGAACCCAGATTGATATTATAAGTTTGTTTGAAACAAAAATGGCGTTGTCTTTAAAAAATAACACTTAAGATAACAATATATGAATTAGATTTCATATCAAATAACGTAGTTTTGATTAGTTTCACATATAGTTAGACATTTAACAACAATACATATTCACTTCCTCATATTTGTTTGTTTATATAGTATTTTACGAAGTTGATGAAAAATTCAAATTATATTAATGATGTATAAACACTTTAAAACCCTTCAACTTTAAATCACAACCATCACCATGTATTCTATTTCTTCCAAGCCTATATCTAACTAATATTTTAAATACATTTATATGCATTAAACATAAACTATAAGATATGATAACATAAAAAAAAAAAAAAAAAAAAAAAAAAAAAAAAAAGCTTGTAATGAAACCGAATGTGTTACATTAGCTCATCGAGTATGGAGGGATTCTACAAAACAGCAAGTGGAAGATTTTAATTTAAAAAAAAAAAAGAATAAAAAGAACTTACAAATACATATTCTTTTTTTTCTCATTTCATCAATATTCAAATCATTAAATCATAACCCTTTGCCCCCTAATACCCTTTTGGATATTGGTAAGCTATTATTAACATATTTCCATGTGTGTATGAATACTGATAAAATCGTAGCAGGTGTTACCGACATGCTAGCTTCAAACTTGGTATCTTAACTCGAGACGTTATGATTATTTTCAAAAACCCGGAGTCTATTGTCTGATAATCTTGAATTAAATGCTGACTTTTTATACTCAAACCAAGTGAACTCTTTGTACAAGCTGGCCTCATCACTTTCCATAAGTGAAGGCAATGGAGCTATCTTTGCATTCAAAGGTGGTCCTCCAAAATAAATCATTGACAACCTGCTTTCAAGCTATTTGCCACGACTCTATGCTTCACACTCTTGAATCTTCCATTCGTCATTAACTGTTTCGTTACATCGTTTCATACATTTTAGTAACACGCATAAATAAATGATATGATTAAATCAAAATATATGAAGATTTGGTAAAGAAAGTGATGGAATCAATTAAGATAGAGTTAAGATAGATCAAGTATGTGTCTAAAACATAATTGATTATACCAAATATCTAGGCTATATATAGGACATGTAGGAACGACATATTGGACCAATTATCAGTTGCCTATAACAACATGCATGGATTTCAGAACTTTACTATATATGAAAACTTGTGGTATGATGATTGTGACTAACAAAAAATGATGTTGTTTCAACTTCATACAATAAAAGGTTAGAAATATTTTAAAGAGTAGAAAAAAACTATTTTTCAAAAGAAATGTCAGCGAGTCGAGTCGAGTCGAGTTTGAGCTTACCAAGTTAGAACTGATTCGTTTATTTTCTAGTAACTTGAACTTAAGTCTGACTCATTTAAGCTTTATGTCTAACCCAACCTAAGTTCTCTAGTGAGTAAACTTTTCAAACTCCAGCTCCCCCCGTGTATTATGTATTAATTATTTATTTATACATGTATCTAACTATTTTTATATATTTTATAATTATATTTTTATATAAACATAGTATATATCTTTTAATAACTTTTATATGATAGTATTTATTATTTAATTAGAAAAGCATTACATTTTTAACTTGAATCTTAGCTTTTTTATTACATAAGTTGTTCAACCTTAAGCTTACAAGTTAATTTCAAGTAGCTTATTTTAAAGAAAATGTCGCAGAATAGTAACAAGTTTCAAAAGTATTTTAATTTAGTCACTCATGCATGTTTTTCTCAAATTGGACCACTAAACGATCAAATCGAGTCATAATCGAGTTTTCTTATGTCAAGAAAGTAACGGTGGAGAAGTCGTAAGGGTCAGAATTTTCAATATATAAAATTATATTAAAAAATAAAAATATTAATTATGAAAAAAATAAAAAAAAAATTCCTAGTTTACGTTAACATTCCATATCAGTATCAAATGATAGAAAAAATATTTTCTAACTGAAACAAAAAATATAACATGCTAAAAAACATGTTAAAGTTTTTAATTTATATAAAATATAAAAGCTAAATGATATAATTAAAATATTTTAAAACTTGAATTATCTAATTGAATAATTTTAAAATTAATTACTATTTTACAAAAATACTTCCTTATTTTATTACGTTCACACCTAATTTTAACAACCACATTTGTAAAATACTATAAAAAATTCAATATTATTTATACGCGAAAGAAATTTAAGATTTGAATGAGACTTTTTAGAAGCTAAAAAGTGCTTGTACAACTTCGAATACGACTGATCACGACCTCAAAATCATATTAATTAGCAATCATCAAAACATACGACACCAAGATTGCGTTTGTACAAGACGCATAACGACTTGTACAATCAAGAACATGTGTGTACCTGTAACGAATCACCTACGTTGATGAAGAGGAGCTCGAATCAGGAGGAACCGACATCCAACACCCATTTTCAACAACAAGTTTCGAGACCCGAAGTGTTGTTCGATCTCAAAACAGATATGATTTGTGGTCTGTGTGTTTCCCAAATCCAACCAATCTTCTTCCCCTTCAATTCGTGTTCTTGAAGCTCTGGGCATGGCGGATAGTAGTTCACCCTGAAACAGAGTCACTCTGTTCATCTAATACAGGTTGCTGAAGACGTTTCTTGAGTGTAATTTGAGTCATCTGCTAAAAGTTCAAGAATTTTCACATGTCATCTTCTTCACTGAGGTCACGTAATCACTCAGAGCACCTCTGCATTAACAGATTAAACACGTTTAGAAAACAGAGCACATGAAAATGTTGAGAAAAAACTGTGATTTGATCGAATTTACTGGATTCTTCTGGGTTTTCTTCAAACACGGAGTTTTGTTGTGTTTTCTGTGATCGGGTTTGAGTTGCAGATTGAGAAGAAGGTATTCGACCCACCCGAAATCGCCATTTGACCCAAATGTTGTTTCCATCCATATCCAAAAGGTCCGGTGGCCCTGCTTTTTGCTTCAGAGAAAGAGGTGAAGAGAAGAATTTCATGGCTTCTGATTCGAGTTTGTTGATGAATTTTCAATGGGACTCCCATGATTAACGACCTTGAAGAACCCGAAATCTTCACAGGCTTTTACAAGAAGAATGTTTTGATTCGGTTTTGAGAGGTCGATTGTGGGCATTGGTGGAGATTTTAGAGGTTGGTGGTTGATTTTTGTTTGCAGGGTTTGAGGAAGAAGAGTTCAACAGGAGTTTGGTTATTGATGCCACCATTGTTGAAGCTTGAAATTAGAGGTTTAAAAGGTGATTTACAGAGGTTTTTTGAATTGAGAATGGAGATATGAATATATGATGATGTGTTTTTTTAAGTTTGAAGCTAGAAAGGTATAGGGAAGGTGGTTCTTGTTGGCTATTTGTAGAGTAAGGAGAGAAAAAGTCAATATTGCTTTCTTTTCTTTTTTCATGATATTGTGTTTTATATAAATTTAGTCTTGCTTAAAATTTATGGTGCTCAATCTCATGTTTAGTTCTAGCCACTCAGCATCATTTAATAAACCTAATATCACGATCTTTTAGTTGTTGATGTATATTCTTTTTGCAGTTTTAGAATTGGTTTTTTGTTAATGTTTAAAAACAGCGTCTTTAAAAGTATTAATCTAAGCCTTGGCAAAGGCTGTTGTTATTTGTTCTCTCAAGTTTTTCGACCTTGATCTACTTGTGTAGGCCTTTGCAGGTTGTGGTTTTTTACATTAGGGGCTCTTTCAACTCTTGTTCTTCTTTGTTTCTTGTGGGTTGTGATTCAATGTGTAGGTCTTTGAAGGTTTCTGGTTTCTCGCCCTACTTGTTTTTTCATTTTCTTCTTAATTATCTTCCTCCTCCTCAAGTCTCCCACGTCACGATATTGCAGGTTTAGGTTGGGTTATGGTAGGGTGGGTTTTGTAGGGCTAGTTTGGGTCAAGATAAGCAAAAGAATCAAATATGGGTTGTTCAGCTAAAAGAAGTCAGTACTCGATGAAGTTTGGATAGGCCTGTTATGTGGATCACTTGGGTATTGTCACATTGTGTATATTGAAAAGTTTGGATTGGATTTAGTTGATTTTGACTCAAAGTGACCTTAGGTTTGAATGAATTTCAGATAAAAATGATATTTTTTT